>JBAMMX010000027.1:10047526-10405026 GCA_037126225.1 Dillenia turbinata | reverse complement strand
TTATAGGCTGATTTCACCAAATCTTGTGAGAGAGAGAGAGAGAGAGAGAGGCCAAAAAATTCGTTTCCCTTCATAATTGCCGCGACAGATATGATGGAAAAAGCAATTGTACATGTCTGGAATTCTAATAATTGATCGACTTAGTCACAATAATCCAAAATAAAATACCTCAAATCTTTGGTTGTGAAATAGCAATCACAAATATCGCTTCTGCTTGACACTTTGCCATTAAAAATTCAATATAATTTGTTTTAAAAAAATAATTCAAAAAAATTCTAATTTTTTAAGGATGTTTTTTCGGCCCTAGCTGGTGGACCTTAGGCATTGCATTGGTATCTAAACCCGGGGATATTGCTTACGCTTTGGGCGGTCATTAAATAGGATGGGTCAGGGGAGGGGGAAGCAGCAGGAGGTCTGAGTAAGTGTTTGTGTATTACACTCTCTCTCTCTCTCTCTCTCCCCCTCTGCATGGGAATGCGGGTCAAAATGGTGGAGACCCAAGAGCGTTACTTCCCACCTTCTTCTTCTTCTTCTTCTTTAGAAAAATAAAACCTTTCTTAGATCCCCCAGACAAATTTCTATTATCCCCTCCTACTAAAATTCTCTCTCTCTCCTTCTCTCTCTCTCTCTAGCTGCAGTGGTTAGGCAGAAACACAATTGCGTAGTCGGATCTCAGCCAACGATTTAGAATGCTGAGACGGTTCATCAACAGGTATATATGTCCACACTCATTATACAACTTAGTCTCGTTCAATGATTTTGTTTGTTTTAAAGAAAAGGAAAACGTTTGACCTGAAACTTTTTATTTTGGGTTTCCTGCAGAGAGTTTAAATGGATCTGCAGTGTTGATCGTATCAGATTTTTCTCTACTATTCGACATCACCGACGGTATGTTGATCCACCCTCACCCTTGTTTCTTTCATTTTTCTTCGGCTGGCTCTCTCTCTCTCTCTCTCTAGTCTCCTATTCCGACACCGCTCCTAAGCATTTATTAAGCCCCGCCAGGTGGGCTTTAGATGCTAAGGACAAACGAAACAAAACTAAATTGCATTTAAATTATAGCCCCCTACTCCTATGCCTGATCCATATTCCCAAAACCATACAATATATGATACTGCTATATTATGAACGTCACCGCCGCAGCCCGGCGTTTCACTTTCAGCACAATCAATTCCCAAATTTTGACTCCTTCAAGAAGCCTTATCTTTTGATAGCAATGGGTAACCGATAACCCTCGAACCCGAATTCTTTATCAGATGAATGATGTCAGAGAGACTAAAGGCCAAATGAGTTTATGTCCAGATATTTTACCCTACAACATATATATATATATATGTTTAATTTGAAAACGCATTAATTGATTTAAAATTATTTAAATTTGAAATACTTTAATATAAAATTACCCCATATATATATATATATAATTTACCTCTCCTCCGTTACGGTTGAGCCCTAGATCTTGAAAAGCTCCTATTTGCAGATCATGCACGTCAATTGTCAAACTTATGGTTGGCATTTATTTTATCCTTCATTTCGGGCTTTAGCAGTAGACCAACATGTATTTGTTAGCTGGAACACTAGGTTTTTGATTTTCCAGGCTGGAAAGGTTGATAAATATTGCACCTGAAAAGTGACCCTTGTCCTCCAAATACCATCGATTCGATTGAGTAAGGACAATGATTCCATAATTTTTATCATCACTTTTAGCATAAGTCGATGTTCTCTCTCTCTCTCTCTCTCATTTTTAATTGTTTTACAAGTTCATTCATTCATGTGCATTACCTCCTCGATCGGTCTGCCCTTGATTCCCTACATCTAATATAAATATTTTGCTCCTTAATATAGGTTTCTAAGTTGGTAACTATACAACATTCATGCATCCCCATATTTCTATTTCTAAGGTTAAAGATGTATGAAAATATTATTGTCAAATTATGAGGTTGTTACATCCTCATGGCTTTCGCTCATGCTTCAAGGTTGTATTATTCTAATTGTCGGTTATAAAAGAAATTAAGCATCATATCATAAAAAAATTACTATGATGGAATTTCACGCACATACCAATTGTCTGCATTTCGTTGCGTTGGCCCACGCAACCATCGAAATAATTTCGTGATTGGACATTGATTTTGATGGACGGATGAATTAGTGTTTAGTCTGGTTTTCCTCAATCGCCATCACCATCCCCATCCCCCACATATTTGTTCTTCCCCACCCCCACACAGTCAATAGGAAGACACTTTCTCTCTCATCTGTCTTCACAATCCACCTTTTTTCCTCCGAGATCTCATCATTGATTTGATTCCCCCACCCCAAACTTCTTTTGACATTTTCTCCGTTTCCCTTCAGATTAGAGGGCAAAGTGGCTCTCATCACCGGTGGTGCTAGTGGGCTGGGCCGAGCTTCGGCCAACGAGTTCATTCAACATGGAGCCCAGGTTATTATAGCTGACATCGACGGTCAGCTGGGCCCGGATGTGGCAAAGGATCTGGGTCCTCAAGCCCATTTTGTGTCTTGTGATGTAGCGGATGAGGCCCAAGTAGCGGAAGCGGTGGATACTGCCGTGACCCGTCATGGAAAGCTTGATATAATGTACAACAACGCTGGAATTACCGGCCCAGTTTTTCCTCCTGGCATTTCAGATCTCGATCTCAATGAGTTTGATCGGGTTATGCGGATCAATGTCCGCGGCACGATTGTGGGCATCAAACATGCAGCCCGTGTTATGATACCCATGGGCTCGGGTTCGATTTTGTGTACGGCTAGTATGAGTGGGTTGCTTGGTGGGCTAGGCCCACATCCGTACTCGATTTCCAAATTTACGATCCCTGGGATTGTGAAGTCCGTGGCTGGAGAGCTATGCCATCATGGGATTCGGATCAACTGCATTTCACCATTTGCAATTCCGACTCCACTTGTGTTAGCCCAATTCGCAGTATTTTTCCCCGGGGCAAGCCAAGAACAGTTGGTGGAAACTGTGAGGAGTTTGGGTGAGTTTAAGGGGGCACATTGCGAAGAGATTGACGTTGCCCGAGCTGCGTTGTTTTTGGCTTCGGATGAGGCCAAGTACATATCTGGTCATAATTTGGTTGTGGATGGAGGATTCACCTCCTTTAAAAATCTCAAATTTCCATCCCCAGATGTGTAATATTGTCTATTTATTTGAGTTATACCCGTCTCTTTTTTTTTCAATGGTAATTACTTGAAAAAAACTAAAATTAAAAATGTGCAATAAAGTGATGCAACAAAAATATAATAGAACTTGACGATTTTATCACAATTTTCATATGTCTATTGTGAGATGCGGTGTTCCCTTTAAAAAATTATAATATTATTAGTATCCAATTTGGATCTTTTTGGTGTATGGGCTTCAAGAAAAAAGAAAAAAAGAAAAAAAAAATTTTTAGTCGATGACTGTGATGGTGGATGGGGTAGTCGAAAGGAGCCAGCAGACAAAACAAAAAAGGGGACGAAGCCATTAAACAAAAGTTTGTTGGTGTTCAATACAATTTGGGCATGTTTGAGTAATGCGGTTGATCTCTCCCTCCTTTAGCCAATTGCCATACGAAGGGGACATCGTTTTGTGGCAAAAGACAAAGGTTGCTATGTGGCCCCCCTCCCCCGGGGGGGGGGGGTAGCCAAATTTGATAAATATAAGATCTTTGTTCGTTTAGAGAGAGTATAGGAATAGGTGGGCAAATCTAATATAATTGAAACAAATTAGCACTACTTCAAGGTTATTGAGTGCGAGAATGTTAAGGTAGATGAATGAAATATAGAATTGAAGATGAGCATGTTATGTTATTTTCAATTTTAGAACACATAATGTGTTAAGTGCTGACTTATAACCTAATTCTTGAAATAGTTAAATAAAAATAATAATGACTTTATATGACCGACTCAAACTAAATTATGATAAACATTATATTATATTACCAATTTTTCTTTGTCCTTTTTTTGCAATGCCCATCAATTAATGACCGGGTATAGAGAAGGGAAGCTAAAAGGGTATTTGGATTTGCCAATTATGAGTTGAGTAGGCTTGAAGGGCATATTGTGTTTGAGGAGTGGAGTGGGCTTGCATTTAAATCAACAGATTTATGTATTGTTAATTGCATTAAATGTGAGTTAGAAATGAACCCGCAAAACCAGGGAAAAAAAATTTATATTCTTAGTCTTTTTTGACATCATGAGAGGTTGTGTCCTTACATTTATTGGCTCTACCCCAGGCATTCACCTCCACTGCGGGTGGGTACCCCTAGTACCAATAAAACGACTTGGCTGCCTTCTGATCTCTCGATATACCAATTTAAAAAATCCATCTAGCTAATGCATTGGTATTTGGTGTCATAAGGTATTAAAAATTTCTTTATGAGATTGGGGGGAAAATAACAAAACTTTTAAGACGGAATTGTGATTCTATTTCTTTTATTAATACATCCTTTGAATAGGAGAAAATTTTCTTACCCTTTTTGCACTTATAATTTCTTTATAGAGTACTATAATCTTATGTATTTGGCGACCTGCTGTTATGAAAGCCAAAGATGGATGCTCGGCCAAAAGTACCACTCTAACTATTCTTTTTTATTTTTGAATTGAATATCCGTAACATAATATAATTGTGCTATTCATTTCATTATCGGTTGGATGATCTAAAGAGGGTTATGACTTGTATTATGCTACAATGCAAAACATGGATTTCTAATCTTTCCGACTAAAATTCACAGATATTCTATTGGAGAACCAAGTACTCTTTCACGATCAATTCTTGAAGGCTACCCTAACAAAGGCGCTAAATTTGGGCCACAGAGATAGTGAGTGTGTGTGTATGTGGGGGGGGGGGGGATCTGGCATTGGTCCCCTTCATGGAAGCAGTGAATCCAAAGGTAATAAACTTGGAGAGAGAGAGAGAGAGAGAGAAGGGGCGACCACATGCTCATTCATCTCATATGTCGGGCGTCACGCCAAATTTCGACAACTACAACACTAGAAGTACCATGCCCGTGCCCTCGTGCCTTGTTGCTGGCTCACGCCTCCGTAACAGGGGTTTTTTAAAATGGGATTTTTTGGAAAAAAAAAATTATAAATGGTGTGATATTTTTAGTATTCTAAAATCTGATTTTGTGATTAAGAATTGTGATTTCATCAAAATTTTTATTTTATAATTATATATAAAAAAAAAGACATAAAGTGACACCGATAGTGATGCTTTCTAAAAGCACCACTGTCAACCTCACTTTCAGCGAGATTGACGCCAACCATATCTTGTTTGTTTTTTTTAAAATTTTTGAAATAAAATTTGTTATTATTATTATTAAAATATATAAATATTAATAAAAAATTTTATTAATTAAAAATTTTTATTGACTTCATTTTTATTTTTAAAAAAACTTAAAATTTATAAAAATTAAATATTAACCAATATTATTAAAAATTATAAACAAATTAATTAAAAATAAAAAATTGTTTTGAATTTTTGAAATAAAATTATTATTATTATTAAAATATATAAATATTAATAAAAAATTTTATTAATTAAAAATTTTTATTAACTTCATTTTTATTTATATATTTTAATAATAATAATAATAATAATAATAATAATAATAACAAATTCTATTTCAAAAATTAAAAATAAAATTTTTTATTAATATTTATATATTTTAATAATAATAATAACAATTTTTATTTCAAAAATTAAAAAAAAAAAGACATGGTTGGCGCCAATCTCACTAAAAGCGAGATTCGTAGTGACACTTTCAGAAAGCGCCACTGTCAGTGTCACTTTCTGTTTTTTTTTTATATATAATTGTAAAAAAAGAAAAAAATTGCTGAAGTCATAATTCTCAATCGTGAAATTATCAGTTTTGGAATATCCAAAAAATCGTAGAAATATTTTTTTAGAAAAACTCCATTTTGGTAAAAACCTCTCCATACCAGAACCCTATCTGTATAACATGATAATTATTATTGATTTTTTTTTTGAATTTAAAATTTATATTATGAAATGAAATAAAATATATCAAGACTTCAAATCAAATTGAGAAAAAGGAGAATTATATTTTTCTTTCAGTGAGAAGAGGCAATATTGAAATTATAATTAATAAAAATCATATGCATAATTCTTTTTATATAATTTTAGGCGGCCGTTTAGCCTTCCATGGCCCGGGATTCATATATTATTTAGTGTGGATTTGCAATTGCTGTTCAAATTCGAATCATCAAAGGCATTCGGTAAATGCCTTTTCGTAGTATATGTTGCATGTTTGCCACGTGTAGATTATCCTGCTTATTATCCTATCTCCTGGATTCACGTGAATTGAGTCGAGTGAATTAGTACTCAACTCACCTCGCCTTGGAACTTTCAAAGTTTTTGCATGGCGCCGAACAAATGAGCCCCAAAAAAAAGAAAGAGTTACTAACTTTACAAGTATTGATTGGATGCAATCATGCAATGAATTTTGGTTGGTCACGTAATTTGGTCTGGGTTGCCAGTTTGGACCCAAAACTAGTAGCTGCTCAACGCCCTCTCTCCCCCGCCAACCCCAAATCATTATCACTTGTTCGCCAGGGAAGTTAAAAGTGATGAAATTTGTCCTTGCCTTGATTTTGAGTGTGAGAGAATGTGAGAGAGAGAGAGAGAGATGAACAACTGGAAGTGGAAAAAAGTAAAGAGGGGGGGGGATTTGTGATTGATTGGGTGAGTTAGGTGCGGTGAAGAGGAAATAAGGGTCACGAGAGACTTGGGTTTGCTTTCAACAGATTTTATTCTTAAAGGAGTTTTTGGTTGAATGGGTTTCAATGGCAAATGAGAGAGAGAGAGAGAGAGAGAGAGAGAGGGAGAGAGAGTAAATGTTTTGACGTTTCAAATTTCAGGAACTCTCTACACTGCATAGACATCCAATTGTGTTGTGCCATGACATGTCGGGTAAGGACTAAGGTTGCGGTGATAGCTCAGCCTTGACTATGTTACTGTTTCTCGTGTACATGTGTGAGCGATGTGTGGACGAGCTCGGAGATCGAATTCTACTCTATAATGTTGGTGGACCGAATGCATGAGATATCAAACATAACAATTCAAATTTTTATTAAAATATTATAATAAAATGCATATTTATAAAATACCCAATAGTATAAATATAAAAATAAGAAAAAAAAAAAAACTCAATGTGGTATGATAAACAATAATCTGAACCTTAATTTTAATAATATTTGAGAGATTAATATGAAAAAAATAAAAAAGGGGTATTGAAATTTAAAATTGAAAAATTTTAATAATGTCTACAACTCTATTTGTAAAATAACAAAAATTAATCAGATCCTTCTCCTCATGGCATTCAAGGGTGCATACATGCATGTGGAAAACATGGCAATTCACGTCAGGCACTAGATATGAAGTTAGAAAGGGGTGGGGGATCATGTTGACGTAGTTGGCCTTGGCCATCAAGTAATTTTGTTCAATCAACCAACTAAAATATAATGGAATTTGATCGCAACTTTCAACTTATTAAGCATGAACTCCTAACTCTGCTTGTTCATTTATTATTTTTATTTTGTCAAATTTAAAATATCATTATTAAAATAAATAATGAAAATTAACAATAAATATAGAATTCACTAAAAACTTATCATAGTCTCAATCTTTTCGAATTTTGTTTAGGATCATTGCGTAATTTAATTAATTTCTTTTTTTTTTTGTGGGAAATGAAAATGTAGATCTCAAAAATAAACTAATCTGTTAATCTTTTTAGAAAATGAGAATTTTTTTGTTATCCTTTAATAAAGGATTTATTAATTAGGATTCTTATTATAAATAGTACGTCCACTTGAATAATATAATATATTATCCCTGAGGATATAATTCGAGCATAGATGAAATGAAAAATAATTTATTTTCAAATACATAAAAATAATATATATATATATATATATATATATATATGTTGTCAAATAATTTTGATTGGATTATTATTATTTTTTTAGTTAGTCCTAAAATTTGATCAAAAAGATAAATAAATGATGTTTGACAACCATTTCTACGGATCAGTTTGGGAACACTGATAAAACCATGTGTTCCTTTTCGTTTGATTTGAGCAGCCAGCCGCTGATTCGCCCACTTTCTGGATGGACGACCATTATATAAACTTCCTTCTCTGTCTATTAAGAAATATTTATAAAATTATTCTGATAATTATTATTAAAATTTAAATTTATTTTCTTAAAAAATTACTAAATCCATTAATATCCAAACTATATTTATTTGTACAATTCGGAACTAACTATATTATTTGAAATAAAAAGGTAAGGATCATTAAAAAAAATAATAATAATCATGTTTTGGTTTGAAGACGTAAATGAGGTGAGATTTTTGTTAAACAATTTTAAGATTTAAAATTTTATAGGAATTCTCGTAAAACAAATTTTGTTATTTTATAATTGGTAGGGTCCACTCCCACTGTTACTTTTTTTTTTTTTTTTTTGATTGGTACAATCTTCAAAATGTTCGGAGGGAAAGGGGTGAAGTATTATTTGGATAATTTGTTTTCAAATCTGAAATGGATACACATCTAATTTCAAAGAAGGTGTTAATAAATCATATCAAATATAAAGAAAAAATATTATAACTTTATCCATTTTTTAAAGACTTTCTCTGTTTCTATATTTTAAATAAATAAATAAAATCAATAAAAATAATGTTATGTAAAACTAATTTTTACATAGAGTGATTAAGAGCTCGTGTAGGATTGTTTAAACAATATTATTTATAATCACTTAATTTTTATAAACAGTTTTTTAGTTTATACATTTATTGTATTTTTTTTTAAAAATAAATTATTATCTGTTTAAATAAATATTATTTAAAATAATTAACTGCTTGGTAAAATAGATACTTATAAATTATATAAAATAGAAAAAAGACTATAGTGAACATAAAATGTGGTATAGTTGTAATTTTTATTAAATATAAAAGAGTAAAAATGTACTTTATTGATTAAAATAACTTATTTTAATTATGTTTAGAAGCACCAAATAAAAAAAATTGATTGAAGGAATTTATTGATTTTTTAGTTTATAAATATTTTTTAAGTTTACAAACACTTTCACAAAATTTAATTATCAAACGATTATAATTTTAATTTTGACTTATAAATTAATTTAGTGACGGGCCCCATTAAAAGATTTGGGGGCAATTGCCCCTATTTAAAAAAAAAAATTAATTTTATATATTAAATAAAAAATTACTCCAACACAGAAATATACCTCTACACTTAAAAAAAATTGCTCCACAAAAAAAAAAATGTATTTATAATTTAAAAATAAAATATTTTAACTCATAAAAATATTTTATCCCTAAAATTCTTGGATTCTAGATCCATCACTGAATTAATTTTGATCAATTTATAAGTACTGCCAAACATCGTCTAAGATCCATCACATTTCTTGAGGAAAAAAAGGAGTTTCAACATTTACACGCAAATAAGGGGAAAACAAAAAAAAAAAAAAAGAAAAGAAAAGGAGGGGGCGGTGTCCGTCCAAAAGCATATGGCACTTATAATGGGAAACCCGAATACTGTAGGTTTCTTTTTTTTATTTTCTTTTTTTTTGGGGTGGGAGGGTGTTATTGGGGATGGTAAGATTAGGCCATTAAGGCCAAGGTGTCCTATTCACGTACAGCTGAGCGGCAGCATACTGCAGCATTTTGTATTAGAGAGAGAGAGAGAGAGAGGACCGAGAACGTAACATTACCCCACACAAGGGGCTAGATATCCTCCTTTCGTTTCCCTTCACTATTAACTTCCGATCCTCATATTGCTTCTTCAATCTCCACTTGGTTTATCTTCTTCTCGAGTACCTACTTCTACTTGCTCCTTTTTCTATTTATTTATTTTTTTTACCTCTCTCTCTCTCTCTCTCCCCCCCCGGGTAAATTCAATTTCGTGTTTATCTGTTGGAATTCTAGTTAGAGAGAGAGAGATGTCGAGAGTAAATGGGGTTGGGGGAGTGTGGATGGAAGGAGGAGAGGGTGAAGACGCAGTTTCTTGGAGTAGAAGCAACAATGAGGGAGGAGACACGAAGCAAGACGACATGCCTAATCTTACCTCTCTCTCTTCCTTCAGATCCATGCTTGAATCTGACTGGTATGTCAATTCTGCTTTGAACACCCACCATGAAATCAAGGACGGCATTCCCTTTTGTACACCAAACCCGGTAGCAGACAACAATCATAATCATCTCCTCCTCGACTCTTCCTCTTCTTGCTCTGCTTCCCCTGTTTTCTCTCTCGACCCTTCACCTCACCAATCCTTTTTAGCCCCCAAATCTTGCTTCACCTCAATCCTCAATGTTGTCTGCAACAACCCTTTTGATGGAACAACCTTCGACTTAGGTTGCGACACGGGGTTTCTCGCTCCCTTGCAACCCAATCAGGCCTCGAATGGAGATGGGGTTTTATTGGGACCTCAGGTCGCTGCTCCTGAGCTTAATTCTGCTTCTGAATTTCATTATAACCGTTTGTTTTCGCTCCCTGATAATGCCAATCCTGGGTTTATTCCAAATGGTTTCGATGGTTTTGAGGCTTCTGGGAATCCTATGTTTCTGAACAATAGGTCTAAATTGTTGAGACCTCTTGATGTTTTGATTCCTACTGGGGCACAACCCACACTGTTTCAGAAGAGAGCTGCTCTTAGGCAGAGCTCGGCCCGAGTCGAGAAACTCGGGAATTTTGGGGTTGATGAGAATTGGGGGAAAAGAGAGGTTGAGGAAGAATTGGAGAAGAATAGAAAGAGGAACAATGAGGATGAATGTGTGGATGACGTGGCCGTTGATGTTTCGGGGCTGAACTATGATTCGGATGAGGGGACTGAGAATATAAAGTTGGATAATAATGGTATGGAGGGTGGGGACTATTTAAACGCCAATAGTTCAGTGACTGGGGTAGATCAAAAGGGGAAGAAGAAAGGGCTTCCCGCAAAAAATCTGATGGCGGAGAGACGTAGGAGGAAGAAACTTAATGATAGGCTTTACATGCTTAGGTCTGTTGTTCCCAAGATTAGTAAGGTTCGACCCTCTTGAGCTTAGATTGGTTCCTCTTGGTTTGTTCTGTTAGAGTTGGTTTAAGTAATTATTCTCTTGGATTTTCTTTTTCCTTATATTTTCTTATAATTCTTCTGCCTGAAATGTTATGTGCAGATATGCGTTGCTTAGTTTTGAATTACAGTTCTTTATACTTCAATTCACATGTTTCACTGGCTTTTCCTATACTGAAAACACATGACAAGTAGGCCTTTGTTCCTTATAAGCATACGAATTGTTAGGTCTAGTCTAGCTATTTTAGTTACTATTTTCACCTACCCGCATGAAAGTACTGCAGCAATGATTGGCATCCACGAAAATAAGAAGAACGGGATGATTGAGAGAAAAGAGCCCAAGAGAATGAGATCCTAAAGAAAGAGTGTTGGATCTAGTTTTGATTTGGACCACAGGCGACTGCTTTGAGAGTTTATTTACTGGAATTGCAACTTTGATTACTTTTAAACTTCTGTTGAATTGTTTCATTCAGTTGCTATCATTTGCCTGACTAATTAACCTTCTATACAGATGGATAGAGCTTCGATTCTTGGGGATGCAATCGAATACTTGAAGGAGCTTTTGCAAAAGATCAATGATCTCCATAATGAATTGGAATCAACTCCTCCGGGTTCTTTGTTGCCATCAACTTCAAGCTTTCACCCTTTGACACCCACACCACCCACCCTTCCTTGTCGTGTAAAGGAAGAATTCTGCCCTACCTCTTTGCCAAGTCCTAAAGGACAGCCTGCCAGGGTACGTATTAGTCGTCTTGCTGACATGGTAGCAGGCATATGGGGTTGGCCACCTTTTCAGTGTTTATTTCTCTGGTAGCTTGCATATTTATAGTTTTCTTTGTGGCTTAACATTTAAAAGTTCTTAAAATTAATAAATTCATTATCTGTTGACTGCTCTCTAGAAAGTATGGAGATCGAGTGATTTTTATTCCGGATTTTAAAATTATTCAGATTTTTAAATGAGCTCTACAATCTTGAAGAAGTCTATTATATGAATATGTTGAACCTTTGGGTTTATTAGACCCCAGAACAAGTCAAGAGTCTGGTAGTTTGTAACTTGTAATTGTATGAGTAACATGTACTGGGTCGTTGTGACTTGAATCATTTATCTGGATGATCCAAGAGGGTTGCCAACTTCTGCAAATGTGATTGCAGGTGGAAGTTAGGGTCAGAGAAGGGAGAGCTGTCAACATTCATATGTTTTGTGCTCGCAGGCCAGGCCTTTTGCTCTCTACTATGAGGGCTCTAGACAACCTTGGCCTGGATATCCAGCAAGCAGTCATCAGCTGCTTCAATGGGTTTGCTTTGGATGTATTTCGAGCTGAGGTATTATTGTTGTTTGCCTCCATTTGTTTGGAATTCCTGCTTTCTGGTAAACCATAGCGATACATCAGACCAGGAAACATAAATATCAAAAATGATTATGGCATGGAGATAGCTTCTATGTAGATAGTTTAGCCAGATGGTTATCCTTGGAATCTGCATGTTTATCGGTTCCCAAGAAATTTCTGCAACATATGAGACACACTTCTCATGGAAGAGTATATGCAGTTATTATTTATGCTTAATCTACCGTGTCTAGGGTCTATAGATTAACATATTCTGCACATGACACCAGTGAAAGCACCTTCCTCGCCATTCCTTTTATGCAAGATGGGAACACATTGCTTATGTTGTTGGGGCAATAATTTAATTATAGATATAGACAAAAACCCTGAAATTCAATGCCTTGCTATCCTTGTCTGATTCTACAACATGCGGGTCCTATGGCCACCTACAGACAAGATGTTGGTACCTGTGCTGCACATGCTGAGAACAGGGTATCGTAATTTAGTATCTGAATTACATTTTATCCATTTCTCTCCTTATTTGTTCATCATACTCATGAATGAGAAACAAGTCCGTGCCTACTTGATCGTCTTAAGAAGAATATTCATAACATCACAGTTATATTCACACAACTTAAGCTTCTTAAACATTGGGAAAATCGAAACTTGAACATGGGAAGGATGATTTTTGTTTGAGTTTGAAGTGATGCTCTTTGTACCTTTAGATTTGTGCCCAAGCGCTGAAGATAGCTGTCAAAAAAAAAAAAAAATGATTACAGGTGATGCAAATTAGCCGTGGCTACTGGTACTGCATATAGAATCTTTAAAGTTTGTCACAAGGGTGGACTGCAATTTGTGATGATGGCTCTTTTTTTTTTGGGGGGGGGATAGCAGCTAAAATTTGATGTTTTGATTGTTTCTCAGCAATGTCAGGAAGGCCAAGATGTGCTGCCCGAGCAAATTAAAGCCGTTCTTCTGGATACTGCTGGATTCCATGGTGTCATGTAGATCTGGATTGACAACAGTAGAGAGCTGAGGACTCAAAATGCTGACTCTAGCTTGCTGCCTCAATTAGTCTGTAAATTCAACCTGCTTAAATCTGCATAAATGATGATTTCCAATGAAATTTAGGTCGGCAGATGTTTAGTAGCATTAGCAGCAAAGATTTTTTTTTTTTGACCCACTCTTTTCCCATCTCTCTCTCTCTCTCAGGAAGAAGCTACAATATTGCTCAAGGACCTCAGTGATCATGTGTTTGTCTTTAATAATATTAATTTCAGATTCTCTGTTTCCAATTGGTATTGATATCAGCTTGATTATCCAGTTGTTTTGTTAACTCTGTGGTATCGCTTGGAGATTGTGAGCTGGAATTGAGGATCATTCACATATGCAATGCTCAATGGTACATATTATGTGCATCATGTGTGAACTTGGAATTGCTGAGCCATCCTATTCCTTCTAAATCCTAATTAACCAATGCCAAGATTAGAAATGCGCTTTGGTCTTTCAATCTGGAGGGCTTCTCCTGAAAAGTGGCGAGCAGTGTGCGGTGCTCAGGCTGATTTCTTCTTGGAAATGTGGAGGCCTATGTTGGGGAATGGTCCAAATAACACTATTTATGGTGGTGTTTACCAAACCTTATTTGAGCTTCAATCATCTCAAATTACTTCTTTTTGTCCCTTCGGGGACATCCGATCTCAAATTACTTCTATTCTTTTTTGAATGAAAGTGAAATTTTTGATAAAAATGAAACGTTTTTTTTTTTTTTACCGAACATAAACCTCCATGCTCAATGTTATAAAAAATATAAAGTAATAACAATGCTCTTGGTTTTTTCCCTTTTTTTAAAAAAAAAAAAAAAATTATCCATGTTATAAATGATATGCATTTATTGTAGATGTCTATTCATATAAGTAACCTTTTGAATGGATGATTATATTCAAGAATGATCATTGGCTTTTGGGTTACTCTTTAATGATATGATAACTTTTGATTTTTGAGTACATTTGTGATCATTAACAATATGTTTGGATGGAAGGATTTGGAGAGAAAAGAAAAGGTTATGAGAGAAAATTGGTTATTTTCTTTCGTTTGGGAGTTTTACGTGGAAAGAAAAGAAAAGAAATTGAATGATTTTTAATATAAAAAATTTTCTTCCCAAAAATGGAGAGAAAAGGAAAGAAAATGAGGAAAAAAAAAGTGTCTCATAATATACTAAATTTACCCTTTTAAAATTGAAAGTAAAACTTTTTATTCCCAATGAGTCCAATTTCTTTCATTTTCTTTTATAGAACTCCCAAACAAGATTCTCTCATTTTTTTTTCTCTCCTAACTAATTTTTTCTTTTCTCTCTAAAACTTCTATGCATACTGTAAGTTTTAGATTACCATATTAAATAGAGATGTCTTTTCATTATTTTTCAAAATATCTATAAATAGACATCTTTGTAATCTCATGGTGTATAATCAAAAAGAGAAATAAAATTATTCTTTTTTCATTCTCCCTAAATATTTTCTATTTCTTGATATTTCACAATAATCCAAATGATTTTTCACACGCTATCATCTAGTGGTTGCAAAAAAATATAAGCTCGTATAAAAATTTTAAAGAAATTTTTTTTAAAATAATGGAAAATATCTCTTTTCAAGAAATGCGCAAGAGGCAAGCACATCCAAAGCCCACCAACCTAGAAGTGGGGACTGGGGAGAACCCCTGCTATTATCTGCGGGGTAGACAAAGCAGTTGGCCTCCAGCCCATTGAGCTGCGTAAGGAGCCCATAGGTGGCCCGTATCTTGTGGGCTTGGGTTTGCAATCAAACCCAGCTAAAAACCAACCTCAGAGACATCACCGACCCGCCAAAGCAGAAGCCCTAATTCCAAATCTCTTATTTTTCTCTAGAATATAGTCGATCAAATCGGCGATACAGTTGGCGCTAAACGCTGACAACCAAATGGCATGCACAGTGGATTTCCGATTCTTGGACGAAGGCTTGGGCGGTCCCAAGAACAAACGAAAGCGAGATCCCGAACCCGAATCCGACAATGATCCCTCCATGGAGATCGACGACGACACCCCCAACACTCCGTCATCAAAAAGACAGGCCATTCCATCGGAGGAAAACCCTGACAAGCCTGTGTTCGGAAAGCCAACGTACGACGGAGTTATTACCGGAAAAGTCTCCGTCAGGAAGTGGAAGAAGCCGCGTGAGCGCCGTGCCTCCGCCGCCAAGGTGAGTGTGAGAGGGAAGTCGTTCGAGTTGAGAGCGAAAGAGAAGGAGATCAAAAAGGCGTACAAGGAGAGGATGAATGAACTCAAGGAGCAGATTAGACAGAACAAGGTGGAGAAGAGGAAGAAGAGAGAGGAGAGAGAGAAGAAGAAGCAGGAGAATATTCTCAGATCTGGTACTAAATTCCAGGTCATATCTAATCCTAAGACTTTGAAGAAAATTGCCCAGTCTAAGCAGAGCAAGCTTCTTAAGAATGTTCCCGCTGATTTTCTTAGGAAGAAGCAGAGAGAGGAAGTTTGAGTGAGGTTGGAGTTATACATGAATATTTTTGTGTTATGCCATGGCCAAATCGATGTACCCATAATTTTGCTGCCAGGGTTTGAGATTACTTCTGAGTTTGATGAATCTATATTTCGTTGACAATTGACTTGAGTTCGATCTCTTGATTCTTGTGAATTATGAATGGAGACCCAAGGTTCCTCCTATTTTGTTTGATTAATTAGCTCGTTTATGTGGATTTGCGAGCAGAAAGAATGGAAAAAATTTGTGTGAATGAAGAATCAAATTTGTGTATGTTCGTGTATTGAAGATGTTCTCTTCATGTTCTCCCAAGTGGGCCTTGAGATTACCAATAATCACAACAAGAGCAAAACCCATCTTTAAAATGATGAAACCTGCTTGAATCACTAACCCTTATTTCCCTCCGGACAATATCTTTGAGATCACCTTGATTGTAGCTTGACAGTCTGTGCAAGCTCTTAAGTTCTTCATCACCAGTATGGGTGATCCCTCAGCCATGCTGATTAATGCGAATGCAATTGCTAATTGCTTGCTATGGTATTTTAGAGATTCACTTTAATGTCCTCTTCCACGTCGCTGGTGTCGGGCTTGTATCCTTCTTCCATCTTCAACATTAGCATGTCAATCTTCCCCTTGATCTCCTTTATTTGCAGGTGGCACTTTTCGTTTCCTGAGAAGATGTGAATCTTATGCTTGATTTCAACCCAAATACATGCTGGCACCTTGCGGACTCCTCGCTCTCTCGTTGCCTTCTTCAGCTTTCCAACTCCATCCCAGTGGCCTGCTTCTGCGTAAATATTGGACATGTTCACATAAGCAGCAGCATCTCTCAGTTCCATATTGAAGAGTTGGTCTGCCGCTCTTTTAGCCAATTCATGGTTCCTATGGATCCTACACGAGTTCAGAACTGATGTTCACATGATTTCATCAGGATGAAATGGCATTTGACCCATCAGCTTCTCTGCTTCGTCAAACTGTCCCCTTCTACACGACAGATCCACCATAGAAGCATAGTGTTCTCTCCTTGGATTAACTCTGAAGATTTGAGTCATGGAATTAAAGTAATGGAATCCGGTGGCTGCAGGCTGTTAGAACAGTAATAAAACTTACCGAATCTGGTTGAAGACCAGACTTAACCATTTCTTCAAAAGACGCTGGGGTTGCCTCACCTTCCCCATTTTGTGCAAAGGCAGAGATCATTGAATTCCATGACACAGTTCTTATAAGGCATTTCTTTAAAAGCCTGAATGACATCTTTGATAGATCCGCATATTGCATATGGATCAACAAGAGCACTTCCAGAGAACACATTGGACATGTATCCTGACCTAAAGATGCAGGAGTGCAACTATTTTCCTAGTGAAAGTGAAGCCAAACTTGCAGATGCTCTTAAAAACGCTAGCAAAAGTAACCTGCTCAGGACTTATATTTGATCTCTGCATCCCACAAAACAGTTCTATACCTTCTTCATAGAGCCCTTTCTGAACATAACCTAAAGTCGTTGCCGCCATGGGAGTGAGACACGTGGGAAAATATCACCTTGGCTTCCTCGAACCTTTCACATTTGGCATACATGTCAACCAATGAATTTGCGCAACCAGGATACCTTCCTCAGCTGTCGTAACAATGGCATGCATGTGAATTTGTCTGCCCATCCCAACATCTAGTGTATTAGTTGCTATGCTGAAGAGAGTAGCAAAAGGGAATTGCCTGCGGTCAAATCTAGTGAACCGTAATTCTCGAAAAAGATCAAGAGATTGTTCCAGTTGCCCATTCCATGCATGAGCTGTTATAATCATATTATAAGAAACACCATACCACTCTGGCATCTCATCAAAAATCCTCCTGGCTTCAATCAGGTAATCATGCTTCGGAGTAGAAGTCTAGCAATGAATGCATTGTTCACAAATACATTCCAAACAAAATCGGCCATGATGATGGAGTTATGAATTTGTTGACGGAGAGCAATACTGCCCAACCCAACACCAGCACATAAAATGGCCGCAAAAGTAAACTCAGAAGGCTCAATATTCAAACTTCTCATCTCCTGAAACAGGCTTATTGCTTGTTCATTCAACCCCACCCTGGAAAACCCAATTATCACCGCATTAAAGGAGACAGAATCCTTCTCGGGCATCTCAAGAAAGAGACATTGAGCTTCATCCAAGCAACGAGACTTGCAATAACAATCAACCAAATTGTTACTAACGGAGGACTCGAGTTATAACCCAATTGGACCACAATAGCATAAACTTGAATGACTTTGTTCACCTTCCCAACTTCGTCAAAACATGCTAAAAGAGTTGCAAAGGTGACATGATCAGGCTCAATTTCCTGTCTTCTCATCTCTGCGAAGAGTTTGAATGTTTTCAGGGGCTGATGCCTCTGCGAATATCCTCCAATCGAAAAATGATCCACGTCACTGCCGCATGATGGACCATGCCATCAAATTCAAACAGCCTTTTGGCATCTGATAGATTTCCGGATTTGACACAACACTGACAGTGTTTTGGAGAGGCATTTGGTCATACAATTGGCGTGCACGAGATGGATCGCCGGCCCTGAGTAATCCATCAATCTGGTAATTGGAGCGGCAAGTGTTGGGATCGAAACCGATTTTGATGAAAAGGAGGGAAAAGAACTGATTTTAATAAAAAATTATCCCATTTTCTCCATTTGAGAGTTATAGGAGGAAAGAAATGAAGAGAAATTATATGATTTTAAACATAAAATTTTTTATTTAATGACGATACAAAATTTATCTTTAGAAAAATAATAGAAAAAGATTTAACCTTTCATATTTGGTTGCCTATTCAAACCTTTTCTAAAGAGTCAAAAATCTCTCTTTCATATTTAGATGCAGTAAGCATTAGTTTCCTTTATTGTGGATTGCAGGGGGTCAGACAAATGTGACAATTGCAGGGGGTCAGACAAATGTGACAATCGTAGTCTTTGTGAGGATCATCTCAATTTGATTTTACCTTCAAAGCCTCCTTTTCACCCTAGACAGTTTAAAACATGTGCTGTTGTTGGAAACTCGGGAGATCTTCTGAAGACGGAGTTTGGTAAAGAGATTGATCGTCATGATGCAGTTTTCCGAGACAATGAAGCACCTGTCAATGAGGTAAAAACTTGTACTTAGTACTGGTCTATCATCCTTTTCTCTTGAGGAGAAAAGAGAACCAAATATACTCTAAGGTTCATTTGGAACCAGAGGATGCATACAAACACAGGCACCTTCTGGGGTCCAACCAAGCATAGCATTAGTAATTTACAAGCCAATGAGTCCACATGATCAATTGCTAGGGATGTAAAAGAGCAGAGCAGGGAAACCATTAGGCATGCTTGAAACAAAAATGTCTTCAGCAAAACATTGCACGTACACTTAGCAAATTATGTTGATTTACCTACCAACATGATTTCTTCTTTGTAGATATCATAAATTAGTTTATTTAGTTGATTTTTACTTTCTTCTTGATGGTGCTGTTCAGAAATATGCCAAGCGTGTAGGTTTGAAGAGAGATTTTCGTCTTGTCATGCGGGGTGCTGCTCGCAACATGGTAAAGATACTCAAAAGGGTCCAGTAAGTGGAGATTTTGCTGGTCTTGAGCATGAAAATAAGTTTCTTACATTTGGTTCCCATTTTCATGCGTGGATAACTTTCCTGATATCTCCAAATCTTTTTTGCTGGGACTTTAGAAATTGAGACTGGCTAAATTGCACTTTCATTGGCTAGGTTGTAGATGCATGGGAAAGATTTCTTGCTGAAAAGTCTAAAATAACCACCAGATAGAAGTAGATTCGTTTGCTGGTTTTGATGTTTCTCATGGAGCACTAAAACTATCTACACCATGCATCTCGATCTGTGTTCCACCATACAGAGATCTTTTGTTGTTTTAGCTTCCATTTAAGATACAGACACTACTTTGTGTTTCAGACATGAATTCAACATGTCAAACTTACCACCTCGTCTCTTTTGCAGATGATGAAGTACTTATAATCAAGAGTGTAACTCACAGAACCTTCAATGATATGATAAAGGGTAAAACTCATATTATTCTCACCAGACTCTAAAAATAATAATAATAAAAACAATTATTTGAACAGCAATGAAATAGGCAAGGGGATGCTTTCTTGAAGACAGGAGAAGCCAATCGTTGGAATCCCAAAAACATTCATTAATTTGTTATACAATTCTTTGGAATTCAAGTAAATTTGTGGTAATGTGATTCCATCAAAGGTAAGATTGCATTGGCCGGATCTCTATCTAATACTGTTACTTCTGCTCTGCAGACTATTCCCAATCCTGTCTATCTCTTCCAGGGTATTGTGTTGTGGCGAGGTGCCAAGGGAACTGGAATGAAATCTATAGAACTAGCTCCTTCCATGTGTGACATTGTTGACATTTATCGATTTACTGTTGATCCTGGCTGCACGGAGTGGTAAGTTTCTTATGTTGCTTGTTGTTCACAATTGTAGTCTTAGCTCTTTTTACATGCAAACTATTTTGATCCTGACTTCCCTTTGCCTTGTATGTCTCCTGATGAACACTGAATCGTCTGCAAAAAGACAAAAGGGGCGGAAGTTGAGTCGATGTGGAATTTTTTTTCTTCTGTAACATTTTAAGAAGATTTAGGCATGTTATTACAGGTGCTACTTGACTTTTAAAGAAGCAGTGGACATTTTCTTTAAGTTAGCTACGTATTTCTTCTTATAGTTTGGTTGTCGTGTATATTTTTTTAACTCCTTCAATCTGAATTGATTTT
Organism: Dillenia turbinata; assembly: GCA_037126225.1. Taxonomy (NCBI): domain Eukaryota; kingdom Viridiplantae; phylum Streptophyta; class Magnoliopsida; order Dilleniales; family Dilleniaceae; genus Dillenia; species Dillenia turbinata. Next base: position 10,384,321 of record JBAMMX010000027.1, on the reverse strand, counting down.
TAGGACCCATTACTTCTCTGAACCAAAGAAGGGTCAAAATCCACTTCAAGGAAGGGCTTATTACCAAATTATAGAGTGCCTTGGTGTATGCTCCCATTTCACAATTTCGTACTGTGATTAGAATTGTGTACTACATCCCATGGGCATCACATATTTAACACCATGATTGATTTGTCTTTTGTCTTGGATCATCTATATGGACTGGTTATTAGAATACATTCTCCCATGAGAGCCAAGAGGAAGCAAGACTGGTAAGATGTGCCAACCCGCGAAATGATTCGCAGACCTCATGTTGCAGCCTTGCGTTTAAGGCTAGGTCAACAAGGTGACTGGTGACCTGGGACAGTTCAGTAGCTGTAAGGTGTGGGGCAGTGCTAACCCAGATGATGGGCGAATCTCTGGATCTCCAGATATGAGCAAAGTGAGGAGGCGTTCCAATTACAGCAAATGGGAGGTAATGCCTTTTGAAAGCCTAAGACAAGAAGCCCAAGACCACTTCTATCAAATGGAAGGCGTGTCTCTGTACAAAATGGATGGTAATAAACTGGATGATCTTGTGTGCGTGAGGCATTTCATAAATCTGAATCATAAGGAGAGTTTGTAATTGGATCGACTCTGTACAATTTATGGATTGGTTGAAAGCAGGTATAAACCGAGGTCCCCTTCTACATTGTGGGGCATCCATGTCGAGATGGCAGTAATAGGGTTCTGCTGGGTGCAGTCTGTTTGGCTGGTGCTTCAACCCACTGCTGCAACCAAGGTTGTATGAACTTGATAAATTTAATCTCACACTTGAATTTGCTCATTCGTAAAGCAATCTCAGGCTAAATATAAAGTGTAAGGAACATGTTTGGAGTGGGCCATTGCCCCAATTTTTTGTGCGGAATAGAAAAGCATTTTCACAGTGCCTTTTATTTTGTGGGGTGGGGACACTGGCAATGTTCTTCTTGGTTGACTGTTTGGCAGGAAGAACACGAATTGAAAAGAGAGGATAACAAATACGATTCTTTGGGTGGTCTCTTTCTGGATCCGGTCCGAAGCCCGTGGTGTGTTGGGCATTACTCATGTTTGACTGTCCCTACATTAGTGAAAGAGCACACTCACGAGAAGAAAAATTTAATCGGCCAGCCTGGGACACTTGAACACTCCAGGAGTACAGGTGTCCACAGCCCTCCGGCATGGAACTGCTGCTGCATGAAGATGAATTAGGAACTCTTATTTTAAGGATTCAAGTTTTGGACCTGACCCTTTTTTCTTGTTTCTTTTTGGGTTTCTTCTTTTGAACTAAAAAAATAATAATAATAATAATAAATAAATAAAATAATTAAACGTCAAAGATTCTATCCTTACAAATACTTCTGTCATTTACCACAGATATTTGTGGAAATTCTGTATAATGCTGCGAGTATAAATACTAATTCAAGAGTCAGATATTTTGTATTATGCTGTGAGCATTAATATTCGCATAAAGGTAAAATAACCTTTATCCTGTCCTATATTTGTTGATTTTCATATTTTGAGTTTTAATTCCATGCTCCTTTTTTTTCTCAGCCCTCCTCTTTAATGGTATTTATAAATATATATATATATATATATATATATATATATTTTCTGGGCCTGTCTTGATTGTTCAAGTCTCTCCTTCCCCCCCCCCCCTTTCTGTTCTTTGAGTTATAAAAATTACAGAGTGGTCCGCTTTTTGACAGTGAAAGCAGGGGAGATACCTCCATATCATTCCTGTTTCATACTCAAAATTATTTTTCATTAATTACCACCTTCTCCATTTTTATCCGAGAGTGCGACATAATTACGTCTCTCTTTCTCTGTGTGTGTGTGTGTGTGTGTGTGTGTGTGTGTGTGTGTCTTCTTTGCCATCTCCAAAATCATAAGGTAAATCGCTTTCTTTCTCCTCTCAGTTAGTTCCCTAAATTGTGATCTTCTTCATCATTCTTTATACAAAATATACATCAAATCATTAACAGTTCAGGGTCTCTCTCTACAATCAGGAAAATTGTTGGTCTTCTGGTACACATTCTGGGGGTGCCTACACCTGCTGACATTGAAAAACATGATTTTTGTATGAGCTTCGGCCTTTAAAATGAGTATGGTCTTGATATTTTGATTCTAGGGCTTTCTCTTTCTGCTTTTAGTATTTTTTTCCCCTTTTTTTTCCCTTGCATGCTATGCCGGAGTGCCATATATGAGTTGGTTTAACTCTGTCCTATGGTTTGAATAATTGAGTGCTCCGATTTCCTGTTCCATTTATTTCTCTTTAGCACATTTTCTTCTAAACTAAGTGAAGGATCAAGGAGGTGATGAATTACAAAAAGATGAAGGCTCTTGAAGAAATTGAGACTGCCAAAGAGATGATCACTGCTCAGAACTATGTGGGTGCCAGAATTAAGCTATTGGAAGTGCGGGAGCTTTATCCGGAGTCCGGACTTTAAAATTGAGAACCTCTCTGAGATGATTACTGTTTGTGATGTTTTATGGGCTGCAAGCTTTTGCATTTCGGGTTTTGGGACTGACTGGTACATGGTTCTTCAGGTCACTCTTATGGCTGATAATTCTCGCATGGAATTTCAGTATTCGAAACTTGTTTCCTGTGTAGAGCCCATAAAGAACAACTTCCCCGGCGCATCAGCTACATGGAAACTCATCCAAGATGCTTTTGCCTTTCTTTCAGACCAAAGTAGGGAGGACAAAAAGCCAGAAACTTGCAGATCCAAGTCCAAGACCTGTTTGGTTGATGTGGGGAAGGAATCTCTCCTCACAGAGTGTGCAGCTAATGGAAATGCTACTAAATGTGCCGAGAGTATGGAGGAAATCATTGACCTGATTTCGTCAGAGGAGATTGTGGGTTAATTCGAGGGAGATCAACTTAGTGCAGGGAAGATTGATGATGCGGAACTTTAGATGCAGAACTTTATACTAAAGTGAAGCGGCAAAGATCATCTATACGGATGAGGAGAATAACCAAAAAAAGAGTCAGGAATGTTGGTCCCTATCACAATCACTTTCTTTTTTTTAAAAAAAAAAAATTAATTTGACTCCACTTAGGTATAAAATAATCCTATAATCAATTTAAATATATACAGTGAAAAATAAAGATAAAATAAAATAAAGGGATAGAGAGACAAATCTAATTTTATAATAGTTTGACTTTCTGCCTACACCAACTCTTCCAACTAGCAAACCAGGATCTAACAACTTACTAGTTTTCCACTATAATGAAAAATACAACGTACAATTCAAACACTGTTGACTTCTGATCTTCCTTGCTCGAAAATGTCTTCGTCCAACAATGGTGCTCAAACAATTCTCATAACGTTTACCTCATAATGCTCAACTCAAAACACAATTTACAATAACTAAAATATAAATAATTAAAAAAATAATAATAGGAATTTTGAGTTTATGACACTCTTTTGATGTGTAGAATTTTCTCCACTACGATATGAAAAATTGTTTTTTGAAATATTGATTCTTTGCTGATTTTCGTCCTCTTTATTTAACCTAATTTTTTAGTCTTCAAATTTTCTAGTAATAGCACAAAATTACCAACAAAAGCAGTAACTTTCCCGATTATTTAATCTTGAATAATTCTGATTCTTTGAAACCTTCCTTATTGACAAATATTGCTGAAAATTTCAAAGATCCTTCCAAATAACCATCAAATCTTACTCATTATTTTCTCAAACTTTTCTTAATGCCTTTAGTGATGAATATTTGACTTGTAGTTCCACGTACCTTCTTTGAAATACAATTTCCGAATTTAAACAAATTTAACCATTTGTACAAATATTTATGTCACTTTTCTTGAAAAAATTTTTGAAATTTTCGAATGAGAACATTTATCTTTGAACTTTCTTTTTTTAGGAAAAATTTTTCCTTTCTTATAAATTAAATCAATAGTTGCAACTTCCATGCTTAAATTCAAGTTTAAATACTTTTCAATTCTTCTCTCCTTATTGAATGAACTTAATAACCGTAATTTTTATGTTTGAATTTAAATTCATTTGTATTTAAATAATTTCTCGAATTATAGTTTAGACTTGAAAACCTTCATTCTTTTGTTCCTTTAGACTTTTATTTCCCATAAAGTATCCCCTTAATCATAAATTGATCAAAACATCTAAATATATTTTTAAAATAAATATAGCACCCAATCTATACTAACATTGTTGGCTAAGTCTTCAACAAATAAGGAAAAATACATTTTGTTTCTATCCCGACTTTTATGGTCCAAATAAACTGTGCTTTTATAGCATCTTTTATCATACCTTCTATGACCCACTTTTATTAGAATTTCTAAATAAGTTTTAATCTGTACACTTAGTAAAAATATTAGAACATTATAAAAGGTTTTGTTATCATCAAAATTTGAAGGGGACAACAATTTTCCTAACAATCTCCTCATTTTTTATGTCAACAAAACCATAAAAAAATAAATAATCAAAAATATCAAGAATACATGTTTTCAAAGTGAATGCACATTTTCAAACTCCCCATCAATTTATGAATTTATTAAATTTTATCTTCCTTAATGTGTGCATGTTATTTTTAAATTTTTATTGTTCCCCTTTTTGTTTAATCAAAAAAGAAAATAAAGCAAATATTAAAGAAAAAAAATAGGGAGACCATCTTAATTTTTATGTATGCTCAAAAGATTTTTTTTTTTTTTTTAAAAATGGAAAACTTACTCCAATTTTATTTTTAAGACTTTCAAATCTCTCTCTATCTAATGGTTTTCTAAAAATATCTGTAATCTGATTTTTAGTATCAACATATTCTACAACTACATCTCCCTTAATAACATGATTTCTAATAAAGTGGTGTCCCATCTCTATATGTTTGGATCTAGAATGATTTATGGGATTTTTAGTAGATAAATAGCACTCGTATTGCCACATTTTATCACAATATTCTTATACTCTAATCCGTAATCTCTAAATTGTTGTTTTAATCATAAAATTTGAGCACAACAATTTTCTATTGAAACATATTCCGATTCTGCCGTTGACAATGTAACTGAATTTTGTTTTTTAAAAACCCAACTTATAAGTCCATCTCCTAAAAATTGACATGTACCCGAGATACTTTTTTAATCAATTTTGCATTCAGCATAGTAAGCATCCGAATATCCGATTAATTCAAAATTTGAATTTCTTGGATACCAAATTCCTAAATTTTTATTACCAGCAATATATTTTAAAATTCTCTTTGCGGTTTTAACATGAGATTCTTTAGATTTATTTTAAAATCTAGCATACAAACACACATTAAATAGAATATCATGACGTGAAGTGATTAAATATAATAAGAATCCTATCATACTTTTATAAAGTTTTTCACTTACATATTTCCCCTTTTCATCTAAATCTAACTTAATAGAATTAAACATAGGAGTATAAGCGTATTTTGAATTTTTCATACCAAATTTTTTAATTAACTCTTTTGCATATTTTTTTTTTATTTATAAAAATGTCTTGAGAAATCCGTTTAATTTGTAACTCTAAAAAGAAATTCAATTCAGTCATCATTAACATTTCAAATTCACTTTTCATTATTTTACTAAAATCATCACATAAATTTTCACTAGTTGAACCAAATATAATATCATCAACATATATTTGCACAACAAAAATATCAATTTTAACATATTTGATAAATAAAGTAGTGTCCACATTTTCCTTTTTAAATCATTTTTTATAAGATATTCACTTAATTTTTCATACCATGTTTTAGGTGTTTGTTTTAAACCATATAATATTTTTTGTAATTTATAAATATGATCTTCCTTATTATATTCTTCAAATCCGGAGGGTTGACTAACATATACTTTCTATTTTATATAACCATTTAAAAAAAACACTTTTAACGTCCATTTAATATAATTTAAAATTTTTAAAACATGCAAATGTCAAAAGTATTTTAATTGCTTCTATCCTAGCAACCGGTGTAAATGTCTCGTCATAATCAATTCCATCTTCTTTTGAATACTTTTTTGCAACTAACCTACTTTTATTTCTTATAACATTTCCATTTTGATCTAACTTATTTCTAAAATCCCATTTTGTTCCTATAACAGTTTTGTCCTTAAGTTTGGGTATTAAAGACCATGCCTCATTCCTTTTAAATTGATTTAATTCTTCTTGCATAGCCTCTATCCAGCACTCATCTTCTATGACTTCTACATTTTTAGGCTCTATGTTAGATATTAATGCAAATTGTTTTTCTATATTTCTGTAACTTGACTTAATTCTTATTCCTTCACTCACATCTCCTATTATGTCATCTTGTGAATGATTAGATAAAAATTTTCAACTTCTAACAATTTTCTCTCTTGATTCATTTTCTTTTATAACATATTGTTAATTATCTTTTTCAAGGAAAAATTTTATAACAATATCGTCTTAAATTTCTATCTTTTTAAATTCATTTTCATGGAATTTTATATTTATTGTTTTTTCTACTAGTCTAGATTCTTTATTGAATACTCTATATGCCTTGCTATTTAAAAAATAACCTAAAAAAATTCCTTCAACGGTTTTTTTATCAAATTTACCTCGAATGTTTGGACTATTTTTCAAAATAAAACATATACACCCAAATGTATGAAAATATGAGACATTAGGTTTTTTATCTCTAAATATTTCATAGGATGTTTTATTTGTCATAAATTTAGTGTAAATTTTATTAATTATGTAACATGTCGTAGTTGCGATTTCGGTCCAAAAATATTTTCCTACACCACTATCATTTAACATAATTCTAGTTATTTCTTGAATGGTCCTATTTTTACGTTCAACTGTCCCATTTTGTTGTTGTGTGTATGGTACCGAAAAATTTTAGCTTATTCATTTTTTATTACAATATTCTAAAAATTCTAAATTATCAAATTTTTTACTATAATCCGTTCTCAAATTCACTATTTTTAATCCTTTTTCATCTTGAATTTTCTTTGTAAAAATTTTAAAGGAATCAAAAGTTTCACTTTTGTTTTTAAAAATAAAATACAAGTGAATTTAGAAAAATCATTTACTATAACTAGTCCATATTTGTTTCCTCATAGACTTAGATTTCCAACGTATCCAAATAAATCCATATGTAACAATTCTAAAGGTCTAGATGTGGAAATATAATCTTTATTTTTAAAGGATGTTTTTATTTGTTTATTCAATGAATAAACACTACAATTTATATGTTCTTTCATTGAAATTTCTGAAATTTCTCTAACTAAATTTCTTTTGGACAACTTTTTTAGTTGTTTGAAATTTATATAATCTAACTTTTTATGTCACGCAAAAATATCATTATTAAAGGTCATTAAACAATTTTTTTTTTAAATTATCTAAAATTGTTGAATCTATCACATAAACATTTCCTAATCTAATTCCTTCAAAAAAAATGTTTTTGTGTATCACTATCAATCATAATATATTTATTTATTTTTAAATAGCACATCATATCCTAAGTCACATAATTAACTAGCACTTAATAAATTATGCATCAATTTATCAACAAAAAAAACATTTTTTATGATTGTAGAATTTATACTTACAGTGTCATTTCTAATAATTTTTCCTTTTCGATTATCTCCAAAAGTCACCAATTCATGTTCTTTTTTTTCAAGATTTTTGAACAATGAGATATCACTCGTCATATGTGTTAAGCATCCGCTATCAACGTACCACTTTTCTTTGATTTTTGTCTCATGTTCCTACACAATAAAGAGAAATATCATCTGTTCTTAGGAACCCAAACAACTTTGGATTCTCTAGAAAACAAGGTTGTATGAGTATTAAATTGTTCTTGATTTATACTAAAATTGTTCATAAAACAACCCTTAACAAAGTGTACATATTTATGACATATATAACAAGAGAAATTATTTTTATTTTTAACATAATTGGGTTTATACCCAAAATCATTTTGAATATATCCAAATTTATTATACCTAAATCCAGAATTAATTTTTTTGCGAAATTTCATTTTTCCAGTAGAGCCTCTATGGGTGCTTCTATGGGAACTTCTATGGGTGCTTCTGTGTGACTTTTTATAAAATTTTTCTGTAATCTGTGTATTATTTTTGTGATCATATTGTATAGTTTGTGCAAAATTTCTGTACAGTTTTGATGCAATTTGTGTGACAACATTTTTACTATTATTTGCAATTTTTTTGAACACATTTGTGAGAATTTTCTGCAGTACTAGAAATGTTCATTTTTCCTAAATCTGATGTTTTGACAAAACTATCACTTTTAGAGTTTGAAACTATTTTATTGTCATATGTATAACCTATATCCTTTGAAAAAAAAAATTCATTCTTTGAAAAGAAAGTAATTTTGTCAATTTTTCATCACTCATGAAATTTTTGAAAAATGTTTTCTATAGATTTTGATAAAACATCTACTCTATTTTTTAGAGTATTTATTTCAGTTTTTAACTCATAATTTTCAGCTTTTAATGCATCATTTTCAGCTCTTGTAGTCTTCAATTCAGAATTCAACAAGTGGTTTATTTGTCTAAACATATCATTCTCATTTTCTAGTATCACAGCATTATTTTTTAAGTCAGAAATTATATTTAACGTGATGTCAATTTCAATAGCTTCAAATGAACTTTCAGAGATCACCTCATTTTTTGCCATAAGACAAATATTAACTTCATCCGATATGTCGGAAACTTCATCATCTGATTCTTTCTCTTCTGAATCAATCCATGTGGCCACCATTGCTTTGTTTTTTTTCTTGAATACGTCGATTTTTCTCAACAAGACTAGACACTCATATTTTCTGTTCTTGCTTCTTGTATTCATAGCAAACTTTCTCATCTTATTGCTTCCTTTTACGGCCGTCCTTTCCTACATTCAATTTAACATTTCGTGAGTTTTGAAAATTCTTAGATTTAAAGGTTTTTTTTACCCTTTTTCATGAAGGCTCGAGTGAGTTTTTTGACTAACAAGTTGATATCTTCATTGCTGCTGTCCTCTTCTGCAGAATTTTCATCGTCCTTAACCGCAAATGCTATAGTTTTCTTCTTGTTTTCAGATTCAGCGGTATGGAAGATTTCGATTTTGAAGGATATTAATTTTTCTCTAAGTTCATTGAGGGACAGTTTGTTGAGATCTTGGATTTTCTCGATTGCAATTTTCTTAACGTCCCAAGTCTTTGGCAATACCAATAGAACCTTCCTTACTCGATCTGCATCTGAAATCTTTTTTCTAAAAGAATCAAGTTCATTAGTAATAATGAAAAATTTATTAAACATATATTTAACATTCTCTCCCTGTTGAAATCTGAAAAGTTCATATTCTTATATCAACAAATTGATTTGTGTTTTCTTCACAGTGCTAATTTCTTCATGAGTGATGCATAATCTATTCCAAATATTTTTTGTTGTAACACATGAAAAAACCAAATTAAATTCAGTTTATGAGATAGCATATAAAAGTAAGTGTTTGACACGTGAATTAATTGACATTCTTCTTTTATCATCCTTAGTGATTATTGGTATTTTTACTTCTAAATTTTCAGAAGTTATAACTTCTCAAATCTCATAATCAGTGGTTTGAATAAAAGTTTCCATCCTACATTTCCAGTGGGAAAAATTAGACGGTCTGACCATAATTATAAGGAAAAACCATGAATCTTTTACTCTAAAGAAGTCTCTTTAGTGGAGTAAAGCACCGGATTCTGATACCACTTGTTGGTCCATGTGATAACCAAGAAGGGGGGTTGAATTGATTGTCTTGATTTGCTTTTCTTTTAAAAAAAAAAAATCAATCTAACTCAACTTAAATATAAAATAATCTTATGGTCAATTTAAATATATGCAACGGAAAATAAAAATAAAATAAAATAAAGGGATAGAGAGACAAATACAATTTTATAGTGGTTCGACCTTCTGCCTACTTCCATTCTTCCAGTCAGCATGTCGGGATTAACAACTTGCTAGTTTTCTACTATGATGAAAAATACAACGTACAATCTAAACACTGTTGACTTCTGATCTTCCTTACTCGAAAATGTTTTCGTCTAGCAATAGTGATCAAACAATTCTTATAAAGTCTACATCATAATGCTCCACTCAAAACTCAATTCACAATAACTAAAATACAAATAATTAAAAAAAATGACAGCAGAAATTTTGAGTTTATGACACTCTCTTGATGTGTACAATTTTCTCCACTACGATATGAAAAATTGCTCTCCGGAATATTGATTATTTGCTGATTTTCGTCCTCCTTATTTAACCTAATTTTTTAGTTTTCAAATTTTCTAGTAATAGCATAAAATTACCAACAAAAATAGCAATTTTCCTAATTATTTGATGCTGAATAATTCTTGATTTTTTGAAACCTTCCTTGTTGACAAATGTTACTGAAAACTTCAAAAATCCTTTCAAATAACTATCTAATCTTACCCATGATTTTCTCAAACTTTTCTTAATGCCTTTAGTGGCGAATATTTTGACTTGTAATTTCACATACCTTCTTTAAAATACAATTTCCAAATTTAAACAAATTTAACCATTTGTGCAAATAATGATGTCACTTTTCTTGAAAAAATTTTTGAATTTTCTGAATGAGAACATTTATCTTTGGGTTTTCTTTCTCTAGGAAAAATTTTCTTTCCTTGTTAAATGAAATCAATAGTCGCAACTTCCATGTTTAAATTCAAGTTTAAATACTTTCCAATTATTCTCTTCTTATTAAATGCAGTTAATAGCCGTAATTTTCATATTTGAATTTAAATTCATTTGAATTTAAATAATTTCCTGAATTATAGTTTAGATTTAAAAACCTTCCTCTTTTGATTCCTTTAGACTTTGCTTTTCCATAAACTATTTCCTCAATCATAGTTTGATCAAAACATCTAAACATATTTTTAAAATAAGTATAGTACACAATCTATACTGACATTATTGGCTAGATCTTCAACAAATAAGGAAAGATACATTTTGTTTCTATCCCTGTTTCTATGGTCCAAATAAACCGTGCTTCTATAGCATCTTCTATCACACCTTCTATGACCCACTTTTATTGAAATTTTCAAATATGTTTTAATATGCATATTTAGTAAAAATATTAGAACACTGTAAAAGGTTTTGTTATCATCAAAATTCTAAGAGGACAACAATTTCCCTAACAAGGAAACCGGTCAGATTGCTGCTGGCAGGACGAGAGAAAAGGAAGTATTTCAGAGACCTGAAAACAGTGGAGTTTCCACCATAGAAGTTATGGCCGAGAAGCATTCTTGCCCAATGAATCCAATGGCCGGAGAACTATGCGACACTGATTTCATGGTGAACCATGTTTGGGCGGCTTATTACGAGGAAAACATGCCTAGAAGCTAGTTTCGGTTTAGAAGTATTGATAAGCTACCTTTCAGATTGTGGGGGAGTTGCTTGTGGACTATTTCAAGCCGCAAGAGCTACTACCAACTTGGGGACGTCTCGCTTCTTCCAATTGGTGGAGTGCGACAGATTCACAGATTGCTCTTTCTACCGCATACATCCAAGAAAAGATGAAATTTGGGCTATGTACAAAAATCGGAACAACAAATGGAAACAAATAGAATTCACCTGGGCTGAGTGTCTCATTCTGGAGATCATACCGGCGTTGTCCCAGGGATCAAATATTAGAATAGTTTACCTAGTGCAAGTGCCAGACCGATTGACATTCTTTCGCCGTCGATCGGGTGATTAGGTTGAACTTCCGAAAACTGATCTACTAAGTTTTTCTTCCACAATCAGTTTCATTCAAATGAAAGGTGCATGTAAGTGTGAGACATTTTGAGTGGGACACCCACAATCAATTTCATTCAAATAACTTTTGACTTATTTAGTGTATTTCTCGTTGTGGAGTGTTGTCCAGTTAAATACCAGAAATCATGGTGTTTGGATTGGACTTTTGCCTTAGATTTACCCTGCAGTTCAGTTTTCACACTGCAGTTTTATTTTTTAGGTTGATGAAGTACAACAACAATAAGGTCTGTGATCTGCTTGGCAGGAAGCTGCAGCAAGGATATTGCCCGGGGGGGGGGGGGGAACGGGGACTCTTGTGGCCCTTGGTGGCTTAAGTGGGCCCAAATATTTGGGCCTATCTTCAGATTGAGTCCATTTGTTATTGTGAGCATTGGCCCGTTGGGTCATATTGATCTTGTGCTGCTTTTGAAGACAACATTCAAAATTTGTGCTACCAATATCCTGTGTGAATGAAATGATCTAATACTAAAATCTTTTAACTAAGACCTTACATTCAAAAAAGTAAAAAAAAGGGGCATGGATTCGGAAGTCAAGATCTCCATCCCCATCTCCGTGTCTCAAAATCTCAAATTTAAAACTTTAAAATAGAAAAACAAACGTTTTAAATATTAAATCCTAAATAAAATTAATAATATTTAAATTAAATTAATAAGAATAACAAAATTTGTGCTTTTTGTGTGCGTTCTCTCTTTTCCTTTTCTTTTGTCTTTTATGCATTTCCCCTCAACACTTATTACTCCACAAAAAATAAATATAAATATGAATTATTATTTTTAATTGATTCTGAGAAAGCAAAAATAGGCCTTTTTTTTTTCAAGGGAAATTGTTTTTCATGTTCCTTTCTGTTATTGGATTTTTGTCAATTGTTGTAGTGTTAGTATTAGTATTAGAATTAGTGTTGGTGTTGGTGTTGGTGTGGACATGCATGCGAAATATTTTACCGTTTTATTTTATACAAATTAATATGAGGATCGAACGGTTAGGAACAGTTGTTATGGTATGGATAGGCAAGGAGATTCCTAAAGATCCTTTTTCGGTTGTCATTGTCTCCCCTCTCACTTTTATTACTAATGCAGTACATTTAATCCCAACCCAACCCACCCCACTTCTGTCTCTCTGTTCTTCCCCTCCGGAGAAGTTCTACTTCACCCTCTCCAGTAATCTCAAGGTAATTGGCTCTCTGTCTCCTTTCATTTGGTTCCACAACCCTTGATTGTTCAACTGTGAGAGAGAGAGAGAGCCCAGGTTGTGTTTTTGCGGGGGAAAGGGATTGTACATAACCCTTAACTCTGCGCGCGCGTGTGAGTGTGTGTGTGTGTGTGTGTGAGAGAGAGAGAGAGAGAGACCAGGTTAGTTTTTTGTGTGGGTTTTACAGAATAGTACTATTTGTTCATAGTCAGGTCCTGACTGTGCTCTGTAATGTTCACATTTATTTTACATTTTACTGTAATTTCTACATCTCCAAAAACTTCAACCTTTATCTGCAATTTCTACAAGGTTGTGATCCGGCGCTATGATCGAATGGATTGTTGCAATATTCACGTTTTTGAAACAGGAAGAATTAGGGTATGTTCTCGCTGCTTCAGCTTTAGATGGTCCTGACATTATAGTTTGATTTCTAGGGCCTTTTCTTTCCTTTCCTTTTATTTTCTTTGCACATTGCCTTCTCTTTTCATCCCTTTGTTCCCTTAACCCTATATAAACCATAGGCATTTGATCCTTTGGATAAAATCATGCTTTGCTAGGCTAACAGTTAGATTAGGATCGGATTGTTCAGCCATTCGATCATATATAGTTATTACTGCTAGTGGTTATGGTTCTTGAACTCAACTATTATTTCCACATTATTACAAGTTCCAGTTAGTTTGATTCTTTTGAGTTAAAATCTGTACTGGAGATTTGCGTATTCAATTCAACTTTGTCGAATAATATGCCAAACAATTCTACTTGTATTTCTTTTTTTTTTTAATTAATGCCATGTGTCTGAAGTGTGGAAGTTTCAAATGAAAGGTTTTGTCCGTGTTCCACATGTGAAACAACAAAGAAAGACTATTGCAGAGGAAGTGATGGATTACAAGAAGATGAAGAGCTACAACAAGGCAAGGGCTCTTCAAGAACTTGAGACTGCCAAGCAGATGATTACTGTTCAGGACTATGCAGGTGCCAAAATAAAGTTATTGGAAGTGCGGCGTCTTTATCCAGATCTTGAAAACATCTCTGGGATGTTAACTGTGTGTGACATATTATCTGGTGCAAGGCTTGACACAGTATGTTGTGGGACTGATTGGTACCGGATTCTCCAGGTTACTTCCACAGCCGAATATTCTCACATACAATTTCAGTTTCAGAAACTTCTTTTGCTTATAGATCCCTTAAAGAACAACTTTCCTGGAACATCAGCTGCATTGAAAATCACCCGATATGCTTTTTCTGTTCTTTCGGACCCAAAGAAACGTGCTGCTTTTGATTCTAGGAGTGCAACACTGGGAGCTTTTGGATCCAAGAATTCTGAGACCTGTGATGTTGACTTGGGGAAGAAATATCTCCTCACAGATTGTTCTGCTTATGGGAATGGCAGTTCACCGGTTCTTACAAAGTCTAAAATTGCTGATGCTGAGAGGCTGGAGCAAATCATTGACAGAGGGTGTTCTTCAAAGAGGATTATGGCTAAACGTAACAGTCATCAACCAAGTGCTAGGAAGATTGTTGTAAAACTTTCAATTCAAAGCGAAGTGCCAAAGATCATCCATAGGAATGAAGAGAGGAAGCATATAATAAGTCAGGAAACAGGTCAGAGTGCTGCTCACAGGAAAATTAGCATAAATGAATTAGTTAAAATGCCTGAAAATAGTCTAGTTCCCACCATGGAACTTCATATTGAGAAGCATTTTTGCCCTTTGAAACCAGTGGCTGGAAAACTTTGTGACACTGATTTTATAGTAGGCCAAGTTTGGGCTGCTTATGACAAGGAAAACATGCCAAGAAACTATTTTTGGATTAAAAGCATTGACCAACTACCTTTCAGATTACACTGTAATCAGTTAAAACATGTTCCACATACAAGTGATGAGAACAAATGGTGTGATGCAGGGTTGCCTGTTGTCTGTGGATTATTTAATGTTGATAAAACTGAGAAGATTGTGACTGGCCTCTTGGGTCAAGTATTTGGCAACTGGGAGAATAGAAATATATCCCAAGAGGTACGATACATGGGCAACTTACAAAGATTGGAAGCCACATCAATGGTGCTCCTTTCCTGAAAAAAGGAAAGGCTGCACATTGCAGTTGGTTGCAATATTGACAGATTTCTCCCACCACAAAGGTCTAAAAGTAGCTGCACTGTGTGAGGTGGAGGGCATGAAAAATGTCTTCAAAATCAGTGATGATGATTGTTTCTCAATTTCTGCAAAAGACTTGTACAGGTTTTCTCATCCTGTCCCGGCCACTAGGATAAAGGGTGTGGAGATGGAAAGAATAGCAGATGAGATGTTTGAATTGGACCCTTTGGCCCTTCCTCATGTTCTAAATTGTAAGGCATCAAAATCATTACAAGGGACTTCTGAGAATGCTTCCTCTTTGACATTGTCTCTCTCTTCTCCTAGTCATCATCCAATTCAATCGATCCCAAAAACAGAGGCATTGAAACTTGAATGGTCAGCCAAGGATTTCTCTTCAGGTCAAGTGTGGACTCTCTATGATGCTCCCAATTCCATGCCTCGACGATATGCTGTGGTCCAAAAGGTGGTTTCTGCAAATGAAGTTTGTGTGTCGTTTTTGGAGCCCTGTCCTAATGAGAATTTACCCATTGCTTGTGGACTATTTCGAGCTGCAAGAACTATTACCAATGTGCAAATCCGTGGGTTCTCCCAGCCAGTCATGTGTGAGAGAGCCAGAGAGGGCTCTTTTTACCACATTTTTCCAAGAAAAGGTGAAATCTGGGCTGTGTATAAAAATTGGAACAACAAATGGAAGCAAATTAACTTAAGCGAGTCCCAGTGTTTGATTGTTGAGATCATATCAGACTTGTCTGAAGGAACGGATATTAAAATGGCTAACCTGGTGGAAGTGCCAGGCTTCTTGACTTTCTTTCATAAGGGATCATTACTGTCAGGTGATCAATTTGCGATCACATGTCCGATTGCTCAAGCCAACATGTTTAGATTTTCTCACCAGATACCAGCCTACAAGGTTCCTGGAATTGAACAGTTTGACATCCCCAAACATTCTTGGCACCTAGAGCCCGATGCATTACCTCGGCTCGGAAATTTGGTGACCGCTAGGGTGTGAGTTCTTCAAAGAGCAAATCTGCAACTACATGCCGGCCATGTTATTATTTTGCCATTCATAGACTGTTTCTCATGGGTAGAAATGTTCAATCCAACTAGTAAATATACTATGGGATAGGAGAAAACATATATCTTATGTTAGTATGCTTTATGTTGGTCAGTGTTATTGTGTTGGTGCACTCAGTTGTATCAGAAACTTGAAGAAAGTTTAGATGTTTATTTTATAGCTAGGTCTAATTACTGATCATGCTTGTTAAAACTAGGGCAATTCTTAATCCTATTATGATCATGTTTCAGACATGGAACCAATCTCCATTCGCCAACATCTGGGGAGAGGTTCATGTAGTAAGTGAACATTAATTGATGCAGTGACGAAGATTAAAGTCATTTTCAGGAAAAAAAAAAATGATAGTTATGATTAGAACACTTAAATGACAACACATGGGCAGAGGTTTTACTTAAACAAAAATGGTTGAGAATGCTCCATTTTTTTTGGTTACATAAAAATACTCAAATTGAGAGCTTTACAAGAGAGGGGAGATGGTGCCAATTGATCTATAGCTCATTGGCATGGTTGAGAATGCCCCTTGGTCGAACAAAGATGAGGCATTGCTTGCTCGTTTGATTTATTGTTGCCCGAGAAAGCTGCCTTAGTTGACCAAAGCAACAAGTGTGGCATTGGCAGCTACCACGTTGTGACTTTTTACACTTTACAAATGATCAAAGTAACTAGGCCAAGCATGAGAAAATTAACACCTCTAGCCGATGGTACAACTCCAAAGTAGGTGTCTGCATCTTCAAGTTAGCATCAATTACAAGCACACCGTCTCCATTTATGAAGAAATCTATTGTTGTCTTACAGCAACATTTACAAGAAGTCCACCAGAGAAGCCAACGGTCATTAGTTGAGTGAAGCTAAGTTTGTTATACTTCTTTATTCCACAAACACTGACAGCAAGTTCCTGCCAATATGGTCCTCAGTAGCGACGTCCGCTTGCTGTGGACAGAAGAACTCTGTTTGCCTTCTTTTTCCTTCTTCCCAATTTTATTCATCTTCGCCGAATCCAGAGTCTCAACTGGTTTTGCTTTTGAAATCATTTTAGCAAAAGACAGTGTTGGAGCATTTCGGGACCCTACAAAAGCACAGAAGACGAATCAGAAAAACCAAGGATTTTGCAATTACTCGGTGGTCCCCCAAAGTTCCAAGAATACGGGCAGGTTAGAAAACAGAAAAACAAGATGTGGAACACCGGACTTTGGTTCCCACAGCAAGTATAATGATTGGGATAGCATAATCAATCATATCTTAATCAGAATAGGATGAAAGATTCGACAATTACCAGCTGCTGCTGAAGCATCACTTGCTATGTAAGGATCATGCAAATTAACTTCCTCAATTTTCAAGGATGGACTATCATGTCCAGCAGCAAATCCGAATCTTGCAACATTTGAGAATGAATTCCTCTCTCCACGAATAGTTGGGCTTGATGATGGTAGAGTAGGATTTCCCAGAGCTGGATGAGCAACAGCCATCAAGTAGATACACATGTCAAATATAAATCTACCAGGCTGAACTAAAACTAAAATGCCAAAAGCCAACAGATATACAAGTTCAAGTTTACACATCCCTTATCCCTGAAGCTTTTGACCAAATCATATTGGAGAAGCTACATTGGCATATACCATTTTAACGTTAAGATCTACTAAGGACAGCAGGGGCTTTTTACTACAAAGAGCTTCTAACGGAGACACAATAACTAGGGAATGTACTTTGCAGATCATCATCTTCGTGCAATTATTTCTGATAGTAAAAGAACAGCTGATGATATTTGGAACAAGAAGCTAAAATCTCCTTTTGTAATCCTCTCTTCTTTTTCAGACATGCAGTTTTAGCTATTTCAGAATCCATAACTGCATCTAGTATAGGGCTGACCCGTGACACTACCCGGTCAAAGCTCGAGCCCAAAAGTGTCGGGCTCGAAAGCCCGACGAGCTACCTGAATTTTTTTTTTTTTAAATATGTTTTATATATTAAATATTTGATGATACTATCCGACGACACTACCCGATGACACTATCCGCGACACTTTGAGCTCGAACTCGAGCTCGAAAAATACAAATCTGGATCATACTACTTAACGACACTACCCAACGACACCCGATGATACTTCAAGCTCAAGCTCGAGCTCGAGCTCGAGCCCACCTAAAAAATACTCGAGCTGAGCTCGGGTATCATGATACCCAAGCTCGACCCAGGTGTCATAACACCCCTAATCCAGTATCACACCATTACCTTCAAAATCATCAATGGAGAATGAGGGCTCATCACTAGAAAACATTCGTAAATTGCATGGAATGGGCGAAGAAAGTGTAGCGGTTTCCACATTGAATTTCTCCTCTTTCTCCTATCATTGTAAAAATAGCATATCAGTTCCAAGCAGTTTTTAGGGATAAATGTCACTCATGCACCATGAATGAAACAGCATAAAAATTGATCTAATCATTGATTGTAATTTGCGTCTTAAAAAAAAAAATGAGAAGCTGCAACTTTAAATATGTTTAAATATATATATATATATATATATATATATATATTTATATATATATTGATATATATATTTATTAAGTTCCTGTAGGGATAGTTTGGCAAGTAGAGTTCAATCCTCTCCTTCATGGCTATAGAGAACAAATGTTCCAGAACTATCTACGACCCATGCCATTTAGTTTCGGTAGTGCCCCTAGGCATGGGAAACTTGAATTCAAAACACACACGGGAGAACTAAATTGAAATTGAAAAACAAACCAGAAATGCTTTTCTCCATTTCAGATCAATAAGGAGTCCTTTCTAAGTGGGGAGGAGTGCTGATGTATTAGTTACTCTATCCCCTAATTCTACAATGACCAATTATCATGCATTGATCAAAGGATGTTGTGATGACTGGGACATGACTGTATTTTTAAAGAGTTCAACTCGTAAACAACTTTAACAAAGCATAGAAAAACAAACCAAAAGAGATAACAAAACCTTGCACAAATAGTACCTTCTTGGCTAGTCTCTTCCTCTGCTTTTGACACTTCTTGATTTCATCCATAAAAGGTGACAGAGCCTCCAAAGGCAATGTAGTACTCAGATCAATCTCTCAGAGCTGGAAGTATTTTGATTATTAATTAAAGAGGAAAGCTAAACTAGATCAACACATAAGCCACAATAGTACATTGGCACCTGAAATGTTGTAGACAAAGAAAAATGACTCAAATACCGATAGCGCCTCCTTGTAGCCTCTGACTGAGTCACGGTTTACAACTGTAAAACCTTTCCATGAATTCTGCAACTTGCATTCAGGTCAGGAATGATGGCTATAAATATCTCCACAGGAAATCACAGAATATTTCCAGCTTTGTATTCTTTGAAAATCCAACATAATGTTCTCATTCACCATGTAGCTTTTCTCAAGTTTTAAAGTAGACAGCTCTCCATTAAATTTTTCATAACATCACAGGTATATAAATCATTGTGTCCCTCAAATGATTTTTAAGTGTTGTGAGAGTGTAGTTAAAATAAAATATCAAAAGATAGGACCCCTAAAATGTGTCCAAAGAAGTATTGGACCTAAATAAAACTTACTTTCAGATGCAGCATTGTTTTCCATTCTCTAGGTGCACCAAACTGTCTTTCTAGATTTCCTTGTGGGGTTTAGGTACAGATCCATATTTCTTTGCAATCCATGCAAATATGCATCCTAAAATTTGCATATTATATAAATATATATAATATTTGTATGTTTATATACTTGGGTTGAAGGGTTATTGAGGGTGGGGGGGGAATTAACTCAGAACAATCTGCAGAGAAGATTCTGGGGATATTCTTGGCAATTGGTGTCCCAAAGGTCTTGAAACAATGGATCACAATAATTTTTTGTGATTAATGGGACATTTTTTTTTTTTGTTTCCTTTTGATGCTTTATATTATGAGCATACGATATGAAATAGAGTATAATGGTGTAGAAGAATCCGTGCAGCCGACCCCCCTTAGTGGGATGTGGTGGTTGTTGTTTGATGCTTCATATTCTTTGGCTGCCAAATATAGATGTGGGTAGAGATTTGTGGGCTTGGGGAGGTGGGAAGAGTTGTATAACGTCAACCAAAATTATTAAATTAATCCCTTTAGCAATTTGGGCTGATGTGAAGAGAAAATCAAGCATGCAAGAAATGTAATTGAGAGATTTTAGATACCAGTAATAGTAGAGTTGGAATCCAAATTAAATGTCTAAAACTACACCAATCATGAGAGTTCAAGGGTTGCATTAGAGAGTTAAATTCGCTTT
Organism: Dillenia turbinata; assembly: GCA_037126225.1. Classification (NCBI taxonomy): domain Eukaryota; kingdom Viridiplantae; phylum Streptophyta; class Magnoliopsida; order Dilleniales; family Dilleniaceae; genus Dillenia; species Dillenia turbinata. The sequence continues at coordinate 10,363,938 of JBAMMX010000027.1, read as the reverse complement.
AGCCCCGTGAAGATCCTAAAGATGTTCCTTAACAAATCCCACATTCCACTGTCAAGAAATGATACTGAAAAGGATGGCTGCTTCATTCATCTTAAAATAAATAACAAGAATAAATTGTTCTCTTTCCAACCTTGGTGGAAGCATGTCATAGCTCCCATAATGACGAAGAAGACACTGCATGTTCAATGGGTGAAGAATGATGTGCTGGCCATCGACTGCCTGCAACATAGAAACACACAGGGCATTACAATCATCATCCTAGACAAGTTCATAGTTTACTAACAGAGTACAGTAATAAATACAATGATTAATCATCCCACCATAAAGAACTTCTCAAAACCGGTCCTCAGTTTACCTTTAAAGTAATCCACTAATATATAACCAGCCTAAAGCAAGTGAAAGACACTTTGCATCTAAGTCGTCACCAAATTATTATACTAGTAAATGACCTATTGTCCATACACTTAGAAAAGAAAGAAAACTCCTTGTCCGACGTAGCTAACCTATGAAGTATGGATACTTCAAAATAGCTGCCCCTCAGTTAAACATTTATATACATATATAATGTTGAATATCACAGGATATCAGTCATGCATCATGTGCAATACTTCTCGTACACTAGGGAGACATTTCAGATGTTCCCCCCCCCCTAAACGACAACAAGATTCACGAATGATATCAATATTGTCCACATATATTTACTGGTTATACAATAATTTGATGAGAAAACCATAATCATACTTCATACAAAAAGCTTGAACTTTAGTCACCCCAAGACTTTCAACTACAACAACAACTTAAGCCTTCTATCCCAAAATTTGGGATCGGTCATATGAGAGACAAATACCGAAAATCGAAGGAAAAAAAAAAGGTAATTTAATTTGTACGGATTTTCCTACGCCACTCATTCCTATCTAACGCTATCTCCTCAACTTAATCCATATCTATAATATCTTTACAAATATATTGCATCCAAGTTTTTAATGGTCTACTTTTACGTTTTATTAAATTTTTTATTTTTAAGTTTTTGATTTTGCTAACAGGTGCGTCCTTAAACCTTCGTTACACATGACCAAACCACCTTAAACGGTACACTCTCATCTTAACTACAATTGAACTAACTCTCTAACTTATTACGTATCTCATCGTTTCTAACTCTATCTTTTCTAATTTTACCACACATCCATCTAAACATTTTCATCTCAACATCCATTTTTTACTCTTATTGTTATTTAATGGACCAATACTCAGTGTTGTACAGTAGCGCGAATCTTATAGCGATTCTATAGAATTTTCCCTTTAAATATAATGGCATCGTGCGATCACAGAATATTCCGGATGCCTTTTGCTATTTTATCCAATCCGTTTGAATTCTATTGTTCACATCTCCATCGATACTGCCATCGTTTTAAATGATGGAGCCAAAATATCTAAATCGTTCACTTTTTGGGACTTCTCGTCCGTCTAATCTAATCATTTGTTCATTACCCTTATGGTTGCCGCTAAACTTACATTTCATATACTCAGTTTTGAATCCAACGTCACCCTTCATAACTCTAATTTAGTATTGATACCCTCTTTAGTTTCATCAACTAAAACTATATCATTTACGAAGAGCATACACCATGATATTTCATTTTAGATATTTTTTATGATTTCATCTATCACTATTGCAAACAGTATGGAACTCAGTGCTGAACTTTAATGGAGGTCAATGTTAATAGGAAAGTTATCGGTCAGACCTTCGCAAGTTCTAATATTGGTCACAACTCCTTTATACATATCCCTAATAAGGTTAATGTATTCCAACGAGATCTCTTTATTCATCAGCGCCCACCACAATACGTCTCTAAAGACCCTATCATATGTTTTTTTTAGATCAATGAATACCATATGTTGGTCTCTCTTCTGTGCTCTACATGTCTTCATCAACTGTCTTAATAAGTAAATTATTTCGGTGGTGGATCATCCTGCCATAAATTCAAATTGGTTTTGAGACACTCATCTCCCGTCTCAATCTATACTCTATCACTCTCTCTCATAACTTCATCGTATGACTCAAAATTTTAATTTCTCTTAGTTGGAACAATCTTGTATGTCCCCCTTATTCTTATATAGCGGAACAAGTGTACCCTCTTCCCATATTTGGGGTATTTTTTTTGTTTTTCAAATTTTATTAAAAAGAATCGTTAACATTACTATACCGAATTCGCTCAAACATTTCTACACCTCAATAAGGATGCCATTAGGTCCTACGGTTTTGTTATTTTTCATTCTTTTTAGGGTCTCCTTTATTTCATGGGATGAATCTTACGTTCAAATCTCTATTAATCTCTTCTATTGGTATCTCGATATTTTCTATACCTATTGTATTCTCAATATTAAACAAATTTTCAAAATATTATCTACACTGCTTAGTTATTTATTCGTTCTTTACTAGTATACTATTGATTTCACTTTTAATACATCTAACCTCATTTAGATATTTTCCCTTTCTTTCCCTTAATTTGACAATTCTGTAGATCTCTCTTTCCCTATCTCGAGTCTCCAACCCCTTGTATAATTCGTTATACCTATTGTTTTCTCAACATATTTGTTTTTCTTTTAGAAAGATTTTTTATCATAACTTTTCTATTTCAATATATCATATGATAAAATCTATATCATTTTCTTTATTTTTTGTGCTCTACATAATGAGAGGTTAATCAGCTATGTTTTGAGTACAACTACATTATTACTTCATAACAAACTAATATATATATATATATATAGTTCTTAGTATATATAAAGAAACTATATCTGATGGGCATCATTTAGAAAAAAGATAAAAAGTTATGTATTATATATATATATATATATATATATATATATATATATTGGTCAATTCATTTCTATTTTGCCAAAGTTAAAAGCTAGTTTACATTTATTTCAATGAAGTTCTTCCTCCCATAAAACTTCAAGGAGAAAAAAAAGAAAAAAAGAATGGCATTGCGAAAATAAAATTGCATTTATTGAAAATTGATCAAGATTACCTGCAATATGATGACACTATTGATACTGCACAGAGTTTTGAGCATGACAATAATCTATGGTAATTTATTTCAAGATTCTATTTAGACTATCATATTATATGTATGTATAGTCTCAATGAAGAATTATTTTCTTGCCTGTTGAAACTTTGTAATAGGGTTTCTGCATCCAGCCTTTGACTTAGATTCCACCGAGCACGCAAGTGAAGATGAAACTAATGTCTCAGCCTGCATGGTTGTCATATATGGACAGGGAAATATTCAACTTATTATGGGGAAAGATTACAGCGAAAATTTCATAATTAACAACCAAAGAGTTAACCTCATTACAGCCAATTGATAGACGTTTTGCATAGTCATCTGCCACATGCTGCTTCTGTGTGCCACTAACTGCATCATGATGTTGAGCAATTGCTAAAGCATCTGCTAATGAGTCTGTGTTGGGGCCTGAAATACTCTTCCCCTCGAAGAACTCTAGTTGTCTCGCAGCCTGGGTATGTCCCACATATGCACAAAACCTTAGAACATTTTGAAGAGAAGTTGACTGTCCACATTAATTATAATAGTTATAGAAAAGCATACCAGATAGTCTCCACTCATTGCTCTAACATAGCATTTGAGTGATGGTCTACTAGTAAAGTATCCTGTCCAATAGGAATTTGCACGATCTGCATATCTAGTACAAGATATCATTCAATCTTTTAAGACTTGACTGGATGAGATGAAAGTAATAGAACTTCAGTAATGTTTGGTATTCTACTCACCGGAAGTAGTCCTTTGTCTTAAGCGGCCAAGACATATTTGTTGCAAATTTGGCATCGGTATATAGATGGGGTTGAGTATAGAGCATTAACACGTCCATCCTGGAAGCATTTAAAATGAATCATTTTTAAACAGCATAGCCTGGTGAGTTTAAGCATAAAAGAAGAACTCACCCGGTGCACAAAATGCTTCCCGACTTAATGCGGGGGTAGGGAGAGGGTGGACGTATATGTACAGCCCTTGCATTTTACAAAGAGGCAATTTCCACGCCTCGAACTCGTGATCTCAATGTCACCAAAGGAGCAACTTAACCGTTATGCCAAAGTTCGCCCTCCCTAGTGAGTTTAAGCATAACAAACAAAAAATGAAGCATGAAAGAAGAAAGATAACAGTCCAAAGGAATACTTTTTTTTTCCTTTCTTTCTTTCTTTTTCTGATAAGAACATGAAGAAAATGTAGTCCAAAGGTACCACATGGTGCCACACAAGTACATACAGAGAGAGAGACAGAGAGAGAGAGGAAAATTAGATGCATTCAAATTTAAATCCTTCTCACCCCTATACCAAAAACTGAAATCAATACCTAGCAAACACTTTCAAGCAGTAGAGACAAAATCTAATAATCAAGTTATGAACCTTGATTAGTCTTTAGAGATTCATGTAATACTAAATTCATTGATTAGTCTTTAGAGATTCATGTAATACTAAATTCAAGAATTACAACTTTTGGTAAAACTATAGCATAACTTGTAAAACTACACAATCTCAGCTTGCATTAGACGAGAAAGTCAAATGACCGCACAGATTTCAACAAGAGAAACTACAGAGGCAAAGTTGCCTCTGATGTAAACTGTTGACTGACTGTCTGACAACATCAATTATTCTTCGGTCTCTCACTGCAAGACACTGCACCTAAGTATAAACTCCGCTATTCTTCAAAATACTAAGTTCCCCTTAGTGAAGCAACTTGCTTAATATTTCTCTGTTCCATTCCTTCAAGAAGAGCATTGTACATAAATTCTAACTTGACATGGGGCATTCAAGAGGCCATGTACAGATTCCTTAAAAAGAGGCTGATCTAGGAGGAACATAATCTAATTATTCCAAAATATTAATCAAAATAATAAGCAGAAAATGGTACATATTAAGAATAACTAAAGTTAGCTGTGAATGCAAAGAGAACACTCACCATGTTAACATAATGAATCAGTTTGTCCATGTTCCGGAACCATGTGTGTGCATACTGGTACTTGCAGTCTGTTCCCATTGTCCACATTGTATGGTTTGTCCTAGTAATGTTGGCCTGTGATGGAATAAGAACTGTTAGTAATCAACACCTTCCCGAATTCTTTCCCCTATAACTAACTACACTATATGTCTATTTCTTTGTTTTGCCTTCTCCTCTCTCTTTTTTTTCCCTTTATTCTTTTTTTTTGGGGGGGGAGGTGAAGTTCCCTTCCAATTAAATTTACACGATAGAGCAATGTCTAAATATAGTCATTAACTCACCTGCGCAACTGCAGCAGCAACAAAATCATTGACTCGCTCTTGAACATTGTAATCAAACAAATTGATGTCATCCTTCAATCAGAAAATATCTTAAATTAAATTTACTACAAATATTCAAGAGACTGGTAGTAATCTGAGAGGCTTTCTGAGGGTTTACTTGAACAACAGGAGAAGCATCATTAACTTCAAAGTAGAAACCAGGAGGAGGCTCATAGTTTTGTGGAAAAGCACCAGCAAATATCTGCAAAATCCTCAACCACAAACTAAAATAGTTAAAGAATTTTGGCAATGACAACAAGTGGTGGACAAAGATAGATAAATGAGAAAAACAAAATGGATACTGAATCATCCCAACCTCATGTATGGATTAAAGATAGAAGACAAACTGGAAACAGAACATGGACATTATAATTAAAACAGAGAAAGGGCATATTGTCCCAATTGTTTCGATATATCCCAAGTTGACACAGAGAAGATATCAAATAAGTAGCACTAATTACCTGCGCAGATGAACCAAGGAACTTTGAACCCCTCCAGACAACCTCAAGGCTTTTCTCAATTTTACGCTTGGCCCTATCTTGGTAATCTATCCGTCCAAAGAAAAGTGAGTCAAAGCCAACCTAAAAAAAAAAGGAAAATTTTGTTCGTTGCTTTCATCTTCGTCTAAAATCAGAATAAAATAAAAGGAATTTACTTCGTAAAAGACTTACATAACAAATGTTCTCTCTGACTACATGACTATGTCCAATATGATATTGTAAACACGAAATTTCTTTTGGGTAAGTTGCAATTAAGTAAATACTTGTTATGATAGCATTAACAGTCCTCTGAATATATTACAATGTTAAGCAGAGGAGAGAGAACAAAATAATGTGGGCTGTAGAAAATCCTTTTGGATTGAACTTAGTAGCAGATATCCTTACTTCTGCACCCAACAAGTAAGCCTGGACAGCAGAGTGTCCGAAGGGATCAATTTGCCAGCCAATTCTTGGAGTCACGCCAAACTCTTGTTTAATAAATCTGTGTCCTAGAGTCGTCTGATCAATCATGTCAATGTAATGAGGAGCTGCCTCATCGTGCATGCACATACCCCCATTTCTTCAATAATCGTGGAAACTAATCAATGTCCTCATTTGCAAAAGTCTCATTTTGGCAAAATCGAAATTGGTGAAAAAGGAAATTCACTATTAATGGCTCCCGAGGGGACTAGAAAGTGCAGTTTAAGGTTGGGGGGACAGAAGAATACATAAGCTCAAGTTGACCCGAATTGACAAACTTCTTGACAGTGGTTTGTACAGCCTCGCTTTGGTCTCTCCACCAACGTTGGAAAAACGCCCACATATACAGGTCATACATTACTCAATTCAAGTCCCACTATGCTGGACTTAGCTGATGACCTGAGAGAGAAAACAAAGAAAAAGAAGACATGGCATTTGCCTGTTCAACGTAAATGAATTTGCGATTCTTGTAGGCCAACAACGCAGGAATAAGAGAATCCAGAACATTTTATACACACGCTCCCTACATGGAAATTGAAACCCCAATGGAACAATGTAAATTTTTTTTTTTTTTAGTGAATATTGGAATTCAAGAAAAGTCAAATGAAGAGAGAGAGAGAGTTAAACCTGGATAGAATTGTTAGAACCGACGTAGTACTGATCGACGGTCTTCAACCAGCCGACGTCGTCGTGAGTGTGAGGGACCAAGTGAACGTTAAGTTCATCGGGAAGGATACCTTGAGAGGTGTTGTAGACCATGTACTTTGACTCTCCGACATGGATCAGGATTATTGCGAAAGGAAGCGAAAATAGCAAAGTGGTCCCCATTTTTGAGAGTGAGCTATGCTCAAGAAGATATGAAGCCATGTGAACCCTGAACCTGAAGAAAAACACGAGGGGATAAGGCCAAATTCACGTGGTCCCTCAACAGATCGCCTTAAACCTCCTCAAAATGGAATTTTAGAATTCGCATCCCATCATCCTCCTTTTGGGTTGAAATTCAATATACAAAAATAATAATCCTTAAAATATATATATATAAGAGTTTTTAAATAAATAAAAAAATTAATTTTTTTTTTTAATATTCATGAGTTACAGGTTTTATATATGAGAAAATTAGGAATATAGTATTTAAAGTCTTATGGAGATAATAGCAAAAATCTTGATTTTGCTCCTCCCCATCAGATAACCTCCATTGGATCGAGTATCCATTTCGTCATCCATAGATGGAATGAATATACTGCTCCATTTAAACCCAAAACCCTATTAAACAAATATGTTAAGCCTTCAGTCCATGTTAATTCACGGAATCAAACGAAGATCATAGGCTCAAGGTGGGTAGAAATAAGAGCCCCCCAGATGGAATATACTGCTCCATTTAGAAAAACAAGGCCTCTCATTGCAGCAGATTGAATAATAGTTAGGAGTCATTATTATTTGATTAAATCCTAATCGAAATGATTAAAATTAATATAATCAATTTAATTCAATTATATAACTTTTATAATTATAATTTAATCTAATTAAATAGATTAAAAATCAAAAATTTATTTAACTAAAATAAATGATTAATTCTATTCTATTATTTAAATTAACCAAATTATTAAAACCTCTAACTATAAAAAAAAAAAAAAGCTTTTAAATAACACTACTTTCTATTCATATCTACATAAATATAATATATATCACTCATACCAATTTATAATTATAAACTATAATTTTAAATTTTAAAATTCACTTATAATTTTAGTTTTAAAAATTTCAAATAAACTAAATTTAGAGAGTCATAATTGAGTGAAATAGGAGAAAGAGATGGAGAAGGTAAGTGAGTAATAATTTGGGAGCGGAAAAGCTGTAAAATGGATTGAAAATTAAAAATTTGAAAATTTTTGAGTTTTTTTTTTCTTTTTTAAATTTTAATTATAATATTATAATAATATTTATATGAATAAAAATTATACAAAAATATATAATATTTTTAATTAATTTGATTTAATCAAAAAATTGTTAAAATTAATAATCGTCAAAATAAATCAAATTAAATTTTGATTTTATCTAAAACCAAACCGAATAACCAATAAATCACTTAAAATATAAATGAATAGTTTAGTGAAAACGATTTTTTTTTTTATTTTAACCAAATAGTACTTCTCACTAATAACAGTGTATTCTCAACTTTTTACTTCAACCCCTCCCTGGCTCTTTAATTTCTGAGAAGAGCATGATGACCTTTTTGATGTTTCAACCATATGATACATGTAATGCATGCCATCTTAATACGTTTTTATGATTGCTCAAGAAAGGGATGGTGCTTCTTTATCCGGGGCTTCAATGATGATTGCTCGAGCAAAGGATGGGGCTTCTTCATCTGGGGCCAAAACTCACGAGAGAACGATGCCATTGTCAGCAAATACCATCAATAAACGGAGCGAGTCATCCAAAACCTTACACCATGACCGCGTGAAGATTTTTTGTCGGCTGAGCAGGCAGGACATGTAGCTGCATGCCCCGGTATTGGTGCCATGAGATGAATTCAGGAATTTGTGCCAAATTGTCACGGACACAAGAAATGCAGGTAAAAGATGGGCACCGGACGGATACACAGAGTCGTTTCTTTATTTCCTTTCTGTAATCCCTCAAGCTACAACAATATGAGTCTTTACACAGGAGAACAAACGGGACTTTGGTATACATAACAGTTTCTTTTCACACACACTTGGCAGCCATCATCTCGTCTCTCAAAACTCAAGACCCAAATAACTGGAGGATTTCAAAGTCAATCAAGAAGGTACGGATTTCCATTGGGGCAAGTTCCACAACCAGTTTCACTGGATCAACAGATCCTCCCCTCACTGCCTTTGGCCCTTCACCACGGCATGCCTCTACCTTCCAAGACAGTTTCTTCTTCCCCATCTCAGCTCTTTCCTGATTGGCAGACAGGCTCATTTCAGTCACTCTGGCGATCTGGAGAATGAGACAGAGAAAGGTCAATAGATGAATGTAATTAGTGTCTATCGATGAAGAGAGCCACAGCTTTTACCTTCTTCTCCCTAAACATCTTTTTCAATTCCACGCGTGCCATTTTTGAAAAATCTTTGTCTTCTCCAATCTTTTGCATAGATCAAAGATCCAAAGAAGCATGAATTTTAGCAAATAATGTTCTGATGCAAATGTCAATCAGTGAAAGAAGCAGATTATTCTATCTATTTAGAAGCTTAAAACTGAAGATCCAAATGTATCACAGAAGGAGCCATTTTGGGGCCATTACAATTTTTGTTACCTATTCCGATCATGGTTCTATCACTGGGAATTGGAGTAAGAATCAGAAGCCATGCAACTAGACCAGTCCTAAAAGGATACAAGGGCAGAAAGCTGACAGAAGAAAGTAAGAAGGGACTCTACACGTGGAGACAAATTGACAAGATATCAGGATCATTTCTCTCCTGGCAGAATTCAGGACAGAATGCTGAAGAAACAGAAGCTGTCTGTGATACAAAGGAAATTGATTTTTAGCAGTGAATAATCCACAAGGGAGACTAAAATCACAAGAGGAAAAAAAAAACCATCATTTAAAATCATGAATATGATACTTAACGGTGATTTAGATTGTATTTCGTATCAAATCAGCCGTAAACTAATTTACTTCACTGTTGGTGCAAACCACTAAAACCACCATTCTCCATTATGCCTGGAAGTTAACTGCTGACGCTTGAGGAAAGAAAGGATAGTACAAACCTCATATAGATGAGCTAACCGGACAAGCACTTTTCCATTCTCAAGTTCCTATAAAAGTTTCCGGTGTAAGGGACTGTAGGTCAGAAAAGGAAAAAGGGACTTATGGAAGCTCCATCCTATGGACTCTGAAATACCTGCAGGGTTATTAAAGCAACATTCTTGGGCAGACTATAGGAAGCTTCCATTGCTGAAAATGTTGACAAATGGGAGTTCATCCAATTATTTCCATCCTGCCAAAAATTTTAATTAGAATTGCAGGCCATAGCTCTTCTAACTGCAAATTAACCACTCACCTGCTCTGTGAAGGCTAAGAGAAGGGGAGAATATATCTCCTGCCCAGCTGTTCGGCGCCACTTGGCACCCTCTCCTATGGGATCAATTCTGACGTAATATTTTCCCCGGACCTGAAAAAATAGGTTTGGAATATATGAGAGGATATGCTCAAAATTAGGCACTTTAAAGACCAAATAGTTCTATATTATGTATACAAGTGTGAAGTGCTTGCAAATAATATTTGTAAATATTATGCTATAAAGGATGTTGATTTGCTAAAAAGATAGTTGCATAGTACTTTAATCTAGGCTAGTCATAGCAAGCTTCTAGACCATAAATCTTGAGGCCCTTTCTGTCAAATGTCTTCCCTTTTTTTTTCTGAATCAGGGTGGTGATTATAATAAAGTTGCAGTTACAATTAAGAGATCTATAATGTGGTCACAAGATGCCCATGGCTTGGAAATATTCTGCAATATTCAGCAAGGTAAAGCCATAAAACAGTAAACTGCAACCAAGGTAAGGTATACTTACTACTAGGCCTTCGCATTCATCATGGGCACAAACTTCCTCATTCAATACCTCACCAACACCTCTTATATCATCATGAAGCAACCTCCTGTATAGCAATATAGGAATATAAGAGATCCCATATGATTCCCAAGTGCAACGCTTGCTAAGTAAAATAGACTAGTATATTTAAAGCAAGCAACTGGAGAAAACCTGTGGAGCATCAGCTCGATTTGGCCATCAGTCAAGCTGGAGCCTCCCACTGAGCGGTCCACTAACACCGAAAGCTCCATGTTGCCATCTTCTATGTATATCCCAAGGTTAATCTATAAATATGGAGAGAAGGAAAAATTGGAAAATTTTCTCTGAGTAGTATTTACAACGTAAAACTATCCAATCATAGATCAAAATTTTTTATATGCATAGTGAATTATGTGACAGAGAGGATACAACAAATCAGAAAGAGGTTAGGACTGGACTAGGTTCCCAGCAAAGAAGTAGTAAAGCAAGTAATAAGTAGCAGGTATTGCCCCAGAAAGTAGATATTCAGAAAATCAACTAAAAAATTTTATGATGGTCAGCAACTGGCTGGAATGGAATCACATTTGAGTTCAGGTCAATTATTCTCCCTCAACTAAGAAGCATTACATAAATATCACAAAGAACAAACAAAATTTCAGTTTTCAAAACAAAACCTGTTCCCAATAAGAAACATCAATAACGACAATGTTGGATTCTTTCATTTAAGAATCGTAAAAGTTACTCCTCCATGGCTTGAAATGTCTTATCAAGAAGTGACCCAAGCCAAAATAGAATACACAGAAGAGGATTCAACAGAACAGAAACGTACGGGATAATAATTTCCAGCGACAGGTTGAGTTACTTGGAGATCCCAATCTGACCTGTAATCTCGAACCTGAAAATTTCAAACTCTTTCAGATTAATCCCAAAACAAAATCAAACTATGTTTTCTTAATATTACATCACAAGCCTGCAAGGTTAGGCACTCTGCCATGCCCAACTAGTGGTTTTAATAAGGCATTTCAATGTCCAGATTCACATCTTCAAAGGGATGAGTCCCTGGTAGAGCAGTCATATGGGTCAATCAACTGATTGTTGTATAATCAGTCCAATTACAAGTATCCTTTATTAAACAGAGGCAAAATCAGCTTTTACTGTCATATGCTAATAGTTCCTTCAAAAACTGCAAGTTTTCAAACATAAATATCTGCATATCATACACGCAGAAACAGAACTAAAATGATATATCCGGGATATTTTTTCAAAAATCGACATACCCTTTTGATGAAGTCTCGCCCATTGGAATCAGTATAAAATGTTCTGTTGGTTTTCATGGCTGTGGTGATTCTAGTCACTATTTCTTTCCCAATTCCATCGTCCACAGGAATAGGTCCAACCTACAATCAAGTCAAACAAACAGATAAAGTTCCCACTCCATATTCCAGAAAATAAGTCACACCACCTATGAAGAGTTGCAGGTCCTTAATAGTAAGACAAATAAAAGGGAAACCAGAATTTACAGAGAATTCTACTTCAGCATGCTCCTTTCCCTTGTATACCCTGGTGATCTGCATGGATCACAGGAAACCCAAAAAATGGCACAATATTATTCCGCACATGGTAAAAAACTGTCTTAGAAAGCTTTAGAAAACAAAGAATATATAAATGAACGAGAATACAAGTCTCCCTGATCTTTCTCAGTCCTCTATTTTCATCAAGATTGCATCATGCAGAAATACAACACACACATATACATATACACATATGTATTATGAAGAGAAAACCTCTTGAAAATGTTTTGTATTCAGGCCCCAAGGTTTTGATTCTAAAATGGACTTGCCCTTGCTCTAAAAATAATAAGTAATAACATAATTTATCAGTCTATTCAAAGCTTAAGATTTACAACAACAACCTGTGCCTTAATCCGAGGGTCGGCCAAATTCAAAGCTTAAGATTTAATCTTATTAACGTGCTGGTGAGCACAAGTTCAGGACTCGCCAGTTCTTTGGTGAAGAAGCTTACCTGATAAATCCATGGATTGAGCTGCTGATGCACTTCATCCAATATTAGACCCCGCATAACAGATAATGAGGCCTGGAATGATGAGACATTTTACTTCAAATTCTGTATGCCAGCCTTTCTCGATTCAAAAAGGTTCCCTGCAGCAAATATATTAGTCATAAAGCAAGAATATATACCTGGTTCACAGGTTTTATGGCAAATATGCCATTTGGTCGAAAGACATAAGCCCCAGATGCCTGTGTAGTAAAAAATAAATAAATAAATAAATAAAATAAAAAACTCGAGGTTAGCAATCTCAGAGAGAGAGAGAGAGAGAGAGAGAAAGGCCAAATTTAAGTTAATTTTGACATTTGAAAGGCAGCACAAAATGCAATGGATATAAACAAATGGAAATAATTATAATAATAAGTCAATCAAAAAGGTTTTGCTACCTGATGATCACTATCATTTCCATCATGTCCAGAATAATAGAAGTATGCTTGTTCAGCACATGCGGTCACCTACAGGAAACATTATGTACAGCTAATTCAGTTTTGTCTATCTGAAAATGTTTATTTTTGAACATGACAACCTCTTCATACACAGACATTCACATGCACATTGTATTTTTCACAGGCCATTACTATGATGCTTCAATTGAACAAATTTCGTTCGAGACAAAGATTGTATGTATGATGTGTTTTCACACAAAATTTGCAAAATTGGTATATCAGAATGGAATTCAGATCATTAAACAAGTATTTGCCGGCATCACAGATAGAAGTCAATGATTATAATGTTAATAAACTCTCACTCCATTTCAATTCCATGGCTATGGGGGAGTATCAGTATCATAATAAATGGTTTGCGTGTCCCTCATGTCACATTAACACACAATCACTCACAGAGACAGCTAACCTATGAATGTTTAGACCAACCTTGGACCCCACCACCAAACCACAGGAATAAAATATTTTGCATCACCGACGTGACCATTAATATTTTTGCAGACAAGATGCATATAGATACAGCCCAGTGTGCTTGTGTTAGTTTACCATAAACCAGCACATAGCCTCTCTTAAATCCATGCAATAACCAATGAACCCTTTCACATGTGGCACTGGACGCCTCATTCTATTGTCTGATGTAAATTAAAATTTAAAAACCACATAAGTAGTATGTCTTACAGAGCTTCTACGGTTAACATAGCGAGTAAGTTTCCCGTTTGCAGAATAAAGTAGCTTTAAACTTCCTCGACCAACTTCTATTGCAGTATCAGTTTCCTCTTGAAATGTCCTTATTTCTGACAATTTAGCAGCTGGAAGATAAATCAATTGCACAAAAGTCACATATTTCATGTCATACATCTCCTGCTGTTAACAAGCGTACTACACTAGACAAGGATATAATGTGGAAGACCTCTCTGTTTTGCACTTGTAACACTATAAGTGCTGTAACCAAGAGGTGGCACAGACACTTGAAATGCAAGCCAATAAAGAGGCGTGCTGCCTGGTGATCTGCCCAAATATGATTTTACAAAGTAGTTTCTTGCACTCAAAGAAATATCAGATATGGGTATGAGCTGGGATTCAATTTCTCTTCCACCAGAATCTTGAACAGTGATCCATTCACTTGAAACCTATAGCATAGCAATAAGAATAAGCAAAACAACCAGCTATCAGGCTCTGAGAAACTTCCATTGCAATAGAGATATTTTTTTCAGTATCTGATGAAAAAAATAACGTTATTATATGCAATATTTGTTCTATCAGTTGACAAATTTTTAGAAACTTATGCTATCTCTTTGACCGTATTTGAAGACCTGTACAGAATAAATTCAAAAACTAACTTTATCATTCAGAGATATCTTTTGAGACATGCCACACAAATAAAGATCCAACTGGAACATAAAGGAGACGAAGAATTCAAGGCATTATAATGAAACTGCTGGAAATTATAAAACTGATGGCATAAAACAAAGTAAAACTTACGGGAATCCGAACCACTTCCTCCCTTTCCCACGCTAGAGGATTATAGACCAACACCACCTACCAAAGGAAGGTAAACATGGAAGGATACTGAGATAAAATTGACAAAACTCTCACCAGTAAGAAATATGTAACGAGTGAAAGTGTAAACTTACCAAGCTTTTACCATCCGATAAAGCAGTTTCAGATGGAGGACAGTAACTTATATTAAGAAGCGGACACTGACAAGACACGAACAATGTCAGAATAAATTTTCAGTAATATACAGAAAAAAAAAAAGAATTGTCATCTAAATAAATGTGATTTCAGAGAAACCAACAAATTAATAACAATATTCGTGTTTCTTGCTAAATTTTGACGCACAAACATCTAAATAATCAACATGGACAAAGATTGGAGAGACAGGAAAGAAAAGAGTTCAAAACCATATCCTCACAGGGAATTCTGTGTATGCATAATCAAAAGTTCACAGACATATGTCATAGCAGTACCACATCTTTGTCATTTTGTATTCTAGTTCATGCAATAGGAGAGGTTCAAAGTTCACGATAGGGTTATCTAACGAAATGGACATAAGCAGAATTGAATGAAACTCGGGAAATGCTTTAAATAAAGTGCCTTATGGAATACCCAAAACACATTTAAGAATATTGCTCCCTAAATTTACCAAGTAGAGAAAAAAAAGAAAACATAAAAGTATGCTTAAAGTGCTCAAAATGGTGATCAAACCATTTCCAGTATGCAAAGTTTTATTTTTCTTGCAAAACTTGATATTTCTAAACCTGTACATGATCTATTTTATCAACCATGGCATAAAAATTTTCACTCTCCAGTCAATCCAAATATGCAACATGATCGGAGCTAGTTCTGCTCATAAAACTCATTGCCTGTTGAAACTTGGTGACTTGGTTGCCATGTCTGGAACTAAATTTTGACTCAGATAGAAAAGCAAGTGAGGAAGCAACCAACTCCTCCGCCTGCATAGACGTATAGAAGCAAGTTCAGTAACAAAATGTCATGATAACTAGAAAAATAATGAATTTGCAAACTGATCAACACCTCCAGATATCCAATGGCCAGTCGTTTTGCATAATCAGCAGCCACATGCTGTCTTTGTGTACCACTAACTGCATCATGATGTTGAGCAATTGCCAAGGCATCAGCAAGTGCATCTGTATTTGGACCCAGAGTATTGCGGCCTTCGAAAAATTCCAACTGTCTGGCTGCCTAGTTGTGAGACAGTAAAGCAATTAGAGTACAGTAAAGTTGCAAGGGATTTGCATGATGCTCAAGTGAATGACATAAAAGTTATTTTACCAAATAATAGCCACTCAACACTCTGACATAGCCTTTAAAGGCTGGCCTGCTCGTAAAATATCCGGTCCAATAAGCATTTGCGCGATCAGCATACCTAAAGATCAAAGATGTTATTCAAATTGGAGTCTTCTTAGAGAAGTCGATGTGCTGCTGATTACAGTTCCAGAACTCCACTTACGGGAAGAAATCCTCGGTTTTGAGCGGCCATGATTCATTTGCTGCATATTTTGCATCCGTGTAGATGGAAGGAGTTGAATACAAAGCATTGACACGTCCATCCTAGGAATACACCAATCCAAGTTAGGTAATAATTTGTTAAGTATTTTAACATGCGCTCACATAAATAAATATGGATTCAGCTATTTTACGCTATGTTTATTTCTCTTTCTTTTTCTTTCCCAAAAGTGAGAGAATAACTTACCCACCGCTGCCCCACAAACACAAAAATAAAAGGGGAAGAAGATTCCAAAAGTATCTATCTTTTCATTCAGTTTGGCAAGGTTTATGAAAATGATTACCTGGTTGACATAATGAATAAATTTGTCCATCTGCCTGAACCATGAAAGTCCATATTGATAACGAAAATCAGTTCCCATGGCCCACATAATATGATTTGTCCTGGTTACATTTGCCTGGAATGAAAGGAGAAAAAGCAGGGAAATTTTGACAAAAGATATTTGCTCATGGATAGTAACAAATGGTTAAATAAATGAAGTGTTAATAATCCACCACTGCCTGAAACTTCAAATGAACTGGGAGTACTCTCTTTGGTTTAGGTTTCCAAGCCATGAATTAATTTCAATAGCTTCCTCACATTGCCTTTTTCCCTTTTTGGAAGCTTCAAGAAATACCGTATTTTTTCTATTTCTTTTATATTGTTTTTTGAAATAACTATGAATCAGAGATGCAGCAGGATATAAACAGTTTCAACACATAGTTGTTAGAGGAATCAATAAATGAAACATAAAACCACGTGCATGTGCATATGTGAGAGAGAGAGAGAGAGAGAGAGAGAGAGTTGCTTTTTTGTTCAAATTACAAAATCACCTGTGACAGTGCAGCAGCAACAAAGTCATCAACTCGCTCTTGAACATTATAGTCAAACAGTAGTGGATCATCCTTTATTCATAAAGAAACATGAGAATCAGTAACAGTTATGCTTTTTAATATTATAAAAACATTTGCAAAATTGATCACCTGGATAGGAGGAGATACATCATTTATCTCAAATGTGAAACCATCAGGAGGGTCATAATGTCTAGGGAATATACTGGTAAAAATCTGCAAAGATGTGAAATGTGAAAGTCTCAAGTGAATGTCAGCAACACAATAAATAGTAGAGAAACCATAGAAAATGTAAATGTAATTATAATAACACAATATTCGCCATTTTTATAACACAACATTCACTATATATTGAGAGCATTTTTATTGTACATATTACACTATTTTTACTGCTGATGGGGTTAGAGACTAGAGAGGGTATTACATTATTGAATGTCTCAAATGTATACTCTTCGCAGATGATATAGTTTTAATTGAAGAAACTAGGAAGGGTATTAATACTTAGTACCCGTTTGGTAAAGCATTTTTTTGGCTTCTCTTCTCCTTAGAAGGAGAAGTAAAAATTAATAGCTTTTAAAATTAAGTTAAAAGTTGTTTGGTAATTCTATTTTAAAAATAAACTTATTTTATAGTTTTTAAATAAAGTTAAAAGTAAAAAGTAAAAAATAAAAATTAAAGAAAAAGAGAAGATGCGAGAGTAAATAAATTCATAATATAGACATATTTGAAATTTTATATTCCTCAAGTGAGGGTATAAATGAAATAAAAAAATAAAAACCTAGATTTTAAAAATAAGGAGAAGTAAAAGCTCCTTCCAAAAGTTTTTACCTAAAAGCCACATTTTGAATTTTTGTTCATAAAAAAAAAATAAAAAAACTCTTCTTTTTTTAAGAGTTTCCAAAAAAATCCATTTGGTGAGATTTCTCTAAAAGGAGAAGAGAAACAAAAAAAAAAAAAAAAAAAAAACTCTAACAAACGGGCTCTAAATTAGAATTGTGGAGGACACATTGGAATCTAGAGGATTTAGATTAAATAGGTCCAAAACTAAGTATATTGAATGTAGGTTTAACCGCAACCATCAGGATAATGGAGAAACGATTAGATTAGAAGGAAGAGAAGTTCCAAAAAATGAACGATTTAGATATTTTGGTTCAATAATTCAAAACGATGGCAGTATTGATAGAGATATGAACAATAGAATTCAAACGGTTTGGATGAAATAGCGAAAGGCATCCGGAGTGTTCTGTGATGGCACAATGCCATTACATTTTTAAAGGGAAAATTATATAGAATCGCAATAAGATCTATACTATTGTATGATACTGAATATTGAGTCATTAAATAGCAACAAGATCAAAAAATGGCTATTACTGAGATGAGAATATTTATATGGATGTGTAGCAAAACTAAACAAGATAGAATTAGAAATAATGAGATACGTAATAAGTTGAGAGTTAGTTCAATTATAGATAAGATGAAAGAATACCGTCTAAGGTGGTTTGAGCATGTGTAACAAAACCTAAGGATGCACTTTTTAGAAAGACCGAAAACTTAAAAATGGAAGATTTAATAAAACGTGGAGATAAACTATTAAAAACTTGAATGCAATGTATTCATAAAGACTTGATAGATATAGATTTAATTGAAGAGATAGTCTTAAACAGGAATAAGTGGTATAGGAAAATCCGTATAAATTAAATCAATTTATATTTTTTATTTTTATTTTATTTTCACTTTTTTATATTTGTCCCTCATGTGGCCGACCACAAGTTTTAAGATAGAAGACTTAGATTGTTGTTATTATTGTTGTTGATGGAGTTATAGACTGACCAATATATGTACAACTCTTTGTAGAGTTCAAAATATACTTGATAACGCACTATATTTTTTAATTCTCTCAATTGTCCATAGTTCTGAATTCCCTCTCCCCCCCCCCCAAAAGAAACAAATTGAAAATACACTATAGCCATCTAAACATTGACATAAAAGCATCCTAACAAATAAAAACTGACATAGAAATCCAACAAATTGCAAGTTTCAAACCTGCGAAGATGAATCAAGGGACTTGGAACCCTGCCAAACAACCTCAAGGGTCTTCCCATCCTTTCTCTTTGCTCTATCTTGGTAATCAATCCGTGCAAAAAACAGAGAATCAAATCCCAACTACAAAAAGAGGCACACAACATAAGAAGCTTTACATCATATAGGAGAGTAAGTTTGACCACAGGCAACAGCAAATAATCTTTGTGGGAGGGAGGGAATCAGGACAATGAACCAACCTCAGCACCTAGCAAGTAAGCTTGAACGGCAGAATGTCCAAAGGGATCAATCTGCCAACCGACTCTTGGAACCTGATTAAATTCATCTTTGATAAATAGATGCCCTAGTGTTGTTTGATCAATGAGATCAATGTAATGAGCGGCGGCCTCGTCATGCATGCACATTCCCCCATTTCTTCGATAAAAACAAAAACAAAAACAAAAAGAGGAAGAGACCGCAAAAAGGATCATCGTGCTTTGATTAGAATCCTGACTAAACACACTTAAATTGGGAAACTTATAACATAAACAATCTTACATGAACTCGAGTTGGCCGGAGTTGACAAGGCCATTGACTTTGGTCTTGATCACAGGACTCTGCTGTCGCCACCATCTTTGGAAGAATGCCTGACAACATAAGGCAGAAACCAGGATTAAGAAATAAACCCAACCCATGAAAAAAAAAAGGAAATGAGTATTGAAAAGGAGAAAAAATCATTACCATTTCAACATATATGAACTTGCGATTGGGATCATCAAGCAAAGCCGAAATAACAGAATCCAACACGTTCTGAACACAAGCTCCCTATTCATGTCGAATCGAAAACATGGGTAGTTTCAATTAAAGGTTAAAAAACCAAAAGGGCTTGATGGAAATCCATGTAGGGGAGAAATAGAAATATACCCGGATGGAATTGTTACCACCAAAATAGTACTGATCAACGGTCTTCAACCAGCCAACATCATCGTGGGAGTGTGGGACCAAATGCACATTAATCTTTCCCGGAACGATCCCGTGCGATGTGTTGTATGCTATGTACGTCGATTTCTTACTCGATGATTTCCCGCAAACACCAACAATACCCATCAACCAGAAGACAAGCCATACACCTGCAACTACCCTCTTTCTCATCCTTATCTTCATCGCCATCACCATTATTCCCTGGTCTAGGGTTTTCAGTTCCTCTCAAGGTTGGGTTCAGTTCAGTAGGAACTAGGAAGAACTTGCAAAGAAAGAAAGAAAGGGCGATGATGATGAACCGGCAACAGTCTGGAAGTCATCGTGGGTAGGGGGCATGGCCATGGGTTCTTAAGCATTTCTATTTTCCGACCTCCGTGAAATTGTGTCTGGTTCTTTCCTTTTTCGTCGTTTTGCGTCTGATAGATGATTGGATAATGCGAAAATTAAACATTTTAATTTTGGATATTCAAAATAACATTATCTAATTTATGATTTTATTTAAAAATAGCATTTAGTTTATATGTAATTCCAAAATAAATTTAATTAATGTTAGTATTTTTACACAGAAAGTTTAATTTAATTTTATGAGATTTAAGTGAATAAATTCATTTATTTTTTAATTTATATTTTTTTATCATTATATATATATATATATAAAAAAACAACAACTTCAACTCAATTCTAGTATTAAAAATATATATAAAATATTTATAAGTAAATTTCAAAGACCAATGGAATATTTATTATTTGAGTATGTGAGGTTTTTCACAAAAATACTATTTTTTAATTAAAATTATCTTGTTATTATTGTTTTTTTAAAGTATTAATTTCGTATTTTTAGAATATAAAATCAATGTTTTTATTTTATTTTTTATTTTTCATAACGTGTTAATTCCTTTTTTTATTCTAGATTTCATAAAAAAATAATCAACTGATTCAGCGACGTCACGTTTCACGCTTACCCAAACCAAAAGATCGATCTTCCTCTCTCTCTGTATTAATTCTTTTCACTCATTCTCACACCCTCCATTGCCCGTGACGGTGTGGGGCTACCGCAAAGCTTGAACAGTAGCCTACTTTAGATCAAAGTACTTTTTTTTTTCTGACCTTTTTTGTTTTCTATTTTGGATATGTTTCAAAAATATGTTTGATCCCATTTTTCTTTACCTAATTTATGCAGTCGCATGTAAATCTCTATCTGGGTTTGCATTTTCTTTTCCTCATTGGTTTTAAGGATTTTTGCTTTTGGGTGTTTTTTCTTTTGCCTTTTTTATGTCTTCATTTCTCTATATTCCAAATTTGAATTCTCACGTAAAAATTTTCAATCCAAGGATTATCCAAAGTTCGATACTTTGGATTTTCAGTTCCTCATAAAATCCTTGATTTAGTCACTTTGAGATTTCATTTTTTTTAAATGGGGTAATTAATTCCTGTTACAAGCCTGTTGCTTTGCGGGTGGAGGATGATTGGGTGCAACCGTGTACATGTCCTCACAAGGGACGAACTCAAAAAATAGAAACACTAATACACAAAATAAAAAATCACGCGAGAATTCTAGGATACGAAAATTTACAACCAAGAACCCTAACCCCTACTCTCTCTCTCTCTCTCTCTCTCTCATTTTGAAAACCAAGACATGGAAGACAGTTTCAGAGTTCGCGTCGACAAGATTTTCGGCTCTCCGCGTCATAATCATTCTCTTCTTCTTCTTCAACATCTCAATCCGTAAACAATTCTCTTTGGTCTCTCACCGATGACGAGGTCGAAAAGATGGAATGGAACCGACAAAATGACTGCCCCCACGAACCCCGTTCCACTCCTTATCCTTCTTCCTTCGATGCCTTCTTCCCCGACCACCGCTTTCGAAACTTGAATATGCCTTTTACTTCTCAGTCTCACGGCCAAGATTTTCGCAAACTGCTCGAGACCGACCTTCAGCACCTCGACGACGACTACGAAGACGAAAAGTCGTCTCGAGGTGGTTCGGCGGCGTTTAATCGATTCGCCAGGCCTGACGACCGTGATGATGAGGAATGGGATATTAGGTCTATGTTGCAGAAGGAAGTAGACTCAATATAAAATCTAAGTGGGATTGAATAAGAGACAAGAAACTCAATCGTACTTAGAGATTGTAATGCAAAGTCATGAACCAACACTGATTTTATTGGGTTGAAGAAAGAATTTACAGGGGAGGAAGAGAGTGAGAAAGAAGATGAACAAGTTTTCCATACATTCTATGTCTTTCTCGTGTACATTTATTTCCCAACATTCAACATTTTCTTGATCTCTTAACTACTCTAACTAACAATTCACTAATGTCACCTACTCTAACTACCATAACAGACTTGTCTTCCTGTCCTCAGCTCACGAGCAGCTCACAGACTTGCCACACTTGTCTTCCTGCCAACTCAGCTTACTAATGTCACCTACTCTAACTACCATAACAGACTTGTCTTCCTGTCCTCAGCTCACGAGCAGCTCACAGACTTGCCACACTTGTCTTCCTGCCAACTCAGCTCACAAACTTCATTACTCTGCTGTTCTTCCTTTACTTCTACTGCATTGCTTCTGACTCTGCTCTTCCTTTACTTCTACTGTATTACTTCTGACTGTAACAATTCCTTCCTCTCCAGATAATCCTTGTCCTCAAGGATTGAAAGCTGGATATTTTTGTTTAAAATCATGCCAGTTGACCCACATGGCATCTTCAGGAAAGGTGTTACTCCATTGAATTAGAACTTGTGTGACAGCAGAGTTACCTTTCTTCACGATTCTTCTATCTAATATGGCTACAGGTTCCAATAATAATTGACCTTGATCAGTGATATCCTTTGGTAGCTGAGAAATAACAGGGCGGCTCCCAATCTTCTTTTCGAGTAAGGATACATGAAATGTGGAATGGATTTTAGCATCTTCAGGGAGTTGCAATCGATATGCTACCTTGCCCACTCTAGCCTGAATTAAGAAGGGGCCAAAGTATCTAGGAGACAGTTTCTGACAGTGATGAACCTTCAAGGAGTGCTGGCGATACGGTTGAAGCTTGACATAAACCCAATCTCCAACTTCAAATTCTCTATCAGTCCTTCTTTTATCTGCCAATTGCTTCATTCTGTTCTGAGCATGCTTAAGGTGATGTTTAAGATTATGAATGAGACATTCTCTTGCAGTCAAGCTTCGATCAATGGCTTCCACACTTGAAAAACCAGGAATATATGATTGGTGAGTGGGAGGAGCTTGCCCATACAGCACTTGATAGGGGGTCATCCTTGTTGCAGTGTGATAGTTGGTGTTATACCAAAATTCAGCTAATGACAACCATTTTGCCCACTCTTTTGGTCTGTCACTCACCATACATCTGAGATACTGTTCGAGACACCTATTTACTACCTCAGATTGTCCATCAGACTGAGGATGGTACGCTGAAGAGAATTGGAGGGTTACCTGCTGTAATCGAAACAGCTCTCTCCAGAATTGACTGATAAATATCTTGTCTCTATCACTCACAATAGTCCTTGGCATACCATGAAGTTTAAACACAAAATCCATAAAGGCTTGAGCCACTATCACTGCTGAGTAAGGATGAGATAATGGAATGAAATGAGCATACTTGCTCAGCCTGTCAACTACTACCATGATGACAGATTTCCCATAAGAGATGGGGAGTCCTTCTATGAAATCCATAGTAATATCAGTCCATACTGAATTAGGGATAGGTAGAGGTTGTAAAAGACCTGGATAGGCAGTGTTATCTGGTTTTGATCGTTGGCAAACATCACAGGCTGCAATGAACTTAGCAACCTCCAAGTGCATATGTTTCCAATAAAATGATTGCTTCGGTTTCTTATAAGAAACTTCCACTCCTGAATGCCCTCCTAATGCACTAGCATGCCATAGTTGAATTAACTTGAGGCGTAGCTCTTGCACATTGCCTACCACCAGCTTTCCCTTCCTACACAGAATTCTATTGTTCCAGGTGTAATGCTGTACTAGTTTCCCATTTTGCAGCTGTACAATTATCTCCTGAAGTCTATCATCTTGTAGCCAACTGTGTTGGATTTCTGACATGAGTGTTGTACTTATAGTTGAGATTGCCTTTAATTCAGCTTCTTCTGATTCATGTGGTCTTCTGGATAATGCATCAGATACTATATTTTCAGTCCCCTTCTTGTATGCTATTGAGAAATCATATCCCAATAGCTTGACCAACCATTTCTGTTGTGCAGGAGTTGAGATCTTCTGCTCCAAGATATATTTTAAACTTTAATGGTCTGTTCTTATCACAAAATGAACTCCAATTAGGTAGTGTCTCCATTTCTGGACAGCCAACACTACAGCCAATAGCTCTTGTTCATATACAGGTAGAGCTTTATGCCTTACTGTCAAGGCTTTGCTGAAGAAGGCCACTGGCTTGTTGTCTTGCAGCAATACAGCTCCTACTCCATAGTTGGATGCATCTGTCTCCACCACAAACTTTTTTTTGAAATCAGGTAAAGTCAGTAACTGGGACTTACATAAAGCATTTTTCAGATTTTTGAAAGCAGCTGTGGATTGCTCAAACCATTTGAACCCCTGCTTCTTCAGCATTTCAGTAAGTGGCTTAGCTATGATACCATAGTGCCTAATAAACTTCCTGTAATAACTCGTGAGTCCCAAGAACCCTCTAAGTTCTTTGACAGTTTTAGGTTGAGGCCACTCTTCTATAGTCTTCAATTTTTCAGGTTCAGCCCTTACACCCAATTGATCAATAACATGTCCTAAATACTGAATTTGAGTAACAGCAAAAGAACATTTGCTTTGTTTAACCTTGAGTTGGTGCTGTCTCAAAAGTTCAAAGACCAGATTCAGGTGTTGCAAGTGCTGCTGTCCACTTCTGCTGTAAACCAGAATATCATCGAAGAACACCAATACAAACTGTCTTAGATAAGGTCTGAATATATCATTCATGAGACTTTGAAATGTGGATGGGGCATTGGTTAACCCAAAGGGCATCACCAAGAACTCATAGTGTCCATCATGAGTTCTAAATGCAGTTTTCTCTATGTCTGCAGTGTGCATTCTGACTTGATGGTACCCTGATCTAAGATCCAGCTTGGAGAACACTTGGGAGCCACAAAGTTCATCTAATAATTCTTCAATTAAAGGAATAGGGAATTTATCCTTTATGGTAGCATCATTCAACTTCCTATAATCCACACACAACCGCCAAGAACCATCTTTTTTCTTTACCAGCACTATTGGAGAGGAGTAAGGACTGTTGCTGGGTCTTATGGTACCATTCTCAAGCATTTCTTTGATTAATCTTTCTAATTCAGCTTTCTGGAAGTGAGTGTATCTATATGGCCTCACATTAATGGGATCCATGCCTCCTTTTAACATAATTTTATGATCACAATGTCTAGCTGGAGGTAAGCTTATTACTTCTTCAAATACATCTACATATTCTTTCAATATTTGTTGCAGAGCAAGCTAGATATGATCATTGAGATTATGCTGTTGTTTTGAGTTAACCTCAGTTGTTATTAAGTGCAGAGATTGGACAGATTCTGTTACCTGCACTTGTTCTCTTTGACCAAGCTGAATGAGGCACAGTCTGGCCGGCTGATCATCAGAGGCTGACTTCAGAATCTTCTGTATTGTTGAACCCTTAACCACCTTCAATTCAGACGACCCTCTCAGCACTATCCTCTTTCCCTTATAAGTGAACTCCATTCTTAAAGTTCCAAAATTCCAGGTAATGTCTCCCAAAGTGGATAGCCATTGAACTCCCAGTACCACATCACATCCTTTAATTGGCAATACCATGATTTTGGTGTTAAATTCTTGTCCCCTCATAACCCATTTGAATTCAGTACACATGGTGGTAGTCTGAAGCTTCCCTCCATCAGCCAAAGCCACTGACATCTTGTCTACCTCTATAGTTCTCAACCCAAATTTAGTTATCATGTTAGGATGAATGAAGTTGTGGGAACTTCCTCCATCTAGCAGTATACAAAAGCTATTCCTGCCTATGTGCCCATGCACTCTCATAGTTCTGTAGTTAGGGAGTACCATTTCTGACATAGCATATAGGGATATATGTGCATTAGTGGCCAATTCCTCAGATTCATCCTCAGTTTCCACTGTCTCTTCCTCCTGTCCACCCTCTTCTAACCACATCTCCACTCTATACAATTGTTTCCCATGGCACTTATGACCCCTTTCAAATTTTTCATTGCACCAGAAACATAACCTTTTTTTCCTCTTCTCTTCCACTTCAGACGAGGTAAGTGTTCTGAATGGTTGTTTGGAAGGCCCCTGCTGGATAGATTTAGGTAGAGGTAAAAGTGCAGCATCATTATTTGCAGGAGGTTTACTCCATCCAGCGGTATTATTTGTCCTTCCTGAAGTTCCCTTCCAATTTCTCCAAACCACCGTGGACTTTCTCTCCTCCAATTTAGCTAAGTTCACAGCATGGTCTATAGATCTTGGTCTGAACATCTTCACTGCAATCTGAATTTCTTCCTTCAGACCACTCAGGAAGCAGCTGATTGCATAGGCTTCAGGTAGCTCCACCCTGTTAAGAAGTTCTTCGAACTTTTCATGGTAGTCTTCAACTGACCCTCTCTGTTTAAGGTTCATTAACTCTCTCATAGGATCATCATATATGGTATTTCCAAACCTAGCAGCCAAGTTCCTGACATACTCTTCCCAGTTTGGCAACTCTCGGGTGTATCTGGATTTCATAAACACTTGGTGCCATTGGAGAGCCTTACCTTCCAAGTGCATAGCTACCAGCTTCACTTTGGCTTCAGGAGAAGTTTCATCAACTTCAAAGAATTGTTCACACTTATAGAGCCATCCCCTAAAATCCTCACCATGAAATCTGGGGAATTCAAGTCTGGAGAGTCTAATGGCTGCTGCGCACCCATTTCCCCCTGTTCCATGTTTAGGTCCTTGTCCTGATTGTCTAGGAGAGTGGTTGTCGCTTCTAGTATGACTTTCTAATACCAAGGACCTGAGAGCATCCATCTCCCTGTCGATCATTTCTTTATGTTCTTTGAACAGAGCCTTCATAGTTTCTTCCAATTTTCTGTTGAGATCTTGAGATCTGGTTCCCTCTGCCATGGCTACACAAACCTTAGCTCTGATACCACTGTTGCAGAAGGAAGTAGACTCAATATAAAATCTAAGTGGGATTGAATAAGAGACAAGAAACTCAATCGTACTTAGAGATTGTAATGCAAAGTCATGAACCAACACTGATTTTATTGGGTTGAAGAAAGAATTTACAGGGGAGGAAGAGAGTGAGAAAGAAGATGAACAAGTTTTCCATACATTCTATGTCTTTCTCGTGTACATTTATTTCCCAACATTCAACATTTTCTTGATCTCTTAATTACTCTAACTAACAACTCACTAATGTCACCTACTCTAACTACCATAACAGACTTGTCTTCCTGTCCTCAGCTCACGAGCAGCTCACAGACTTGCCACACTTGTCTTCCTGCCAACTCAGCTTACTAATGTCACCTACTCTAACTACCATAACAGACTTGTCTTCCTGTCCTCAGCTCACGAGCAGCTCACAGACTTGCCACACTTGTCTTCCTGCCAACTCAGCTCACAGACTTCATTACTCTGTTGTTCTTCCTTTACTTCTACTGCATTGCTTCTGACTCTGCTGTTCTTCCTTTACTTCTACTGCATTGCTTCTGACTGTAACAATCTAATATCGGCAAGGATTGCTCTCTTGATTACGAGGTACATATTCTTACTCTCTTCTCATCTCTTCCTCTTTCCCATTACCAATCAATTTTGTCTGGAGAATCCAAAACCCTAAATTTGAATTTGAATACAGGAAGAGGAAGATGAGTATGATAAAGTGGCCGTGGGTCGAGAAAAAGGTGGGGAGAGGTTGTATATGAAAGATGTGAGGGATGATGAGGATTTTGAGGTTCCAAACTCATTCAATGGTGGATTTAGGGATTCAAGAGCAAACAACTTGGCTGCCAAACTTAGGCTCAAACGAGATGCTCAAGCTGCTGCTTCTGTTGAGTCTGAAGATGCTTCTGCTACTCCAAAATCAATTCTGAAGAGGAAGGAGGGCGAGATGGGTTCATCTGAGTCACAAAAGCGTGTTCGGTTCGATTCAAGCTGTAAAATTGAATCTGCTGAAGAGGGCAAAGATGTTGCAATGGAGGAGGCTGTGGCAAAGGAGTGGTCGAGTGGAGTTCCTGATTACCTACGCAACCCTTCAAGGTATAGGCATTACACTTTTGATTCGATGAAAGAAATGGACGAGGCATCAAACAGGCAGGCACATATGGCCTTCTTGAACTTGGTGAGGAAATCAGAGGAGGCTGTTGGTAGTGGACAGTATTAGAAAAAGAAGGATAAAGTAGAAAAATTGAGAGAGTAAAGAAAAATAAACTAAGAGGAAATAGTTTATATATTGTATTGTATATTTAATAGATTGTATAATAATTCTATTTATAGAGTGATTTATGAAGCTAAATTTTAGTAGTGTTTATCGGTTTGGTTTTTAAATTTTTCGATTAATTCGGTTTAATATTTTTTAATCCCAAATTAAAAATCAAACCTAATTCGTTTAAATTCAAAATTCGGTTTTTGATTTGAATTCGAATTGAATCGAATAAACTAAATAAATTGATTTTAATTTTTGAGATCTAAATTTTTATATAAATCTAATTTAACCAAATTCAAATTGATAAAATAATGAATTTTTTAATTACTATTTTATTGTTTGCTTAAAAAAGAAAAATTACTGATCAAAGTTTGAATAAAAAGAAAATAAAATAAATAATAAATAATCAAAATAAATAAAAAATGAGATAATTAAAAACCCTAATTCGGTTTTCGGTTCGAATTTGTATTAAAAATCTCAATTCAAAACTCGAACCGAAAACCAAATTAAAAATTTGATTCTAATTGAAAACCGATTCGAATCCAAAAATCGAATTCAAATTTAATTCGATTCAATCGGATATTCGGTTATCACCAAATATTACACACCCGTACTAAATTCTAGAAATATAAAAGGTAAGATATCTTCAATTTGGAAAAATGCAATCACAAGAAAATTAGAAAAAATAATAATAATAATTGAAACAATTCAAAGACCCTGCATATAAAATATATCTAATGTATTTCACATCAGCCAGACCACAACTCATGAATTAAAGAGCATGTGTTTTTTTTTCACCAGATAAAAGGCTACTAAGGGAGAGTTTTGTTGGATGGCTCCTCAATAACTGGGCCCATCTAGAATAGCTCTTCGAATTTGAAAGCTTTCAGTGAGAAACCAAGTGTTGTTTGGAGGAAGAGACAGGCAGCAATTGAGAACTAGATTTCATTTCAGATGGGAAGTCTCCACCAAAAGCACATCACTTTCCAGCCAAAAACATTAGAAGATCTAGCAACTAACACAACAAAGAAGTGAATCACAACACTAAGAGCTTAAGAAGTGAAAAACTTAACAAACATATTTTTCTATTGAGTCGCAACAAACTAAATTAATTTCACAGATCAATCAAACAGGCCATAAGAAAACAAATGACAGAAAAGGAACCTTACCTTCAATGCCAAATTACCACGTTCCATCTTCTGATCACCAATTTGACGCTTGTCACCGAGTAAGTTGTTTCCATCTTGGCCACTGTAAACAACCTCATCAGAATTATCCAGATCATCTTCATACACTCCTGAATCCGCACAAACTAAATCAATTTGTTCTTTTTTTTTTCATCTTTCTCATATTTATCTCTCATATGGCTGACCCGAATTGTTGGAATTAAGGTTCAGATTGTTGTTTTTGTTGTTATCTTCATACATTCCTCAGAGAACAATGGCAACAGCAAGAGGGAACCATAACCATCATACTGCAACATCCAAACATTAATACAATAAAATTTAGCAAATAACTTCACTAAGCACCATAAAACAATGATATCAAAATCAGCATATCTTCAATGAAATTGACCCCTAGAGGCCAAGAACACGAGAAATGCAAACAGAATACATCTGCACTTCACAAGAGAAATGGAAGATGGCTTTCAATTTGGCCATACTTAAAATGAAGGTTAAAATTTTAAAAGTGGAAGCAGCAAACAATTACATAGCCGCCTCAAGGAACAGATCCAAGTTTCATCAAACTCCACAACGGAAATTTAGAGAACACACATTCGCTCAAATGACACCAAAGAACAAGCGAAGAGCATTCTGGTGCTATAACATTAAGCAACCCACTTTGCATATAGAACCATGAAACAATATAATGAGAACTCAAGGAACAAATATTAATTTTTAGCCATAAACAGGATATCAACGACCATAAGGAAGAAAAGAGAGAGAGAGATAGAGAGAAGGGCTCATTACGCCTTGGCATAAGACTGTCCCATATAATCAATCCCATTCAACCAGTGGCAATGAAATCTCACAGCAACAATTTCAGCACGTGAAAAAAACTGGTGACCAACATCCACACCTGCACTAATAAAAGTATTGACACCCAATCACCATACGTCAAGAAAATTTAACTTATCCGACCCCATATGCAAGAACAAAGTTGGAAGCGCATGAAGAACATAACATCCTGGCCACAAATGCCAGAAATAATACTCAGTCCCAAAAGCACAAAACCAATATAAAAACCAGGAAGTGAACTAAATCTTTTCTCTGGGTACAATATAGCCTTGGTCTCCATCATCTGCATAGATTCTATCAAGAATGAAGTAGATGTTGAAGATGATGATAATGATGATGAATAAAGTAAGGAAATTAACAAAACAAAATAATCACAAAAGGAAGAAGGAATGAAACTAAAGAAATTTCATTGTTAGAAATGGTCAAAGCTAGTGGAACACACTGCTCAATTGAAATACTGGAAAAATGGAACAATGAAGAAAAAACACATTTCTGTTGCCAAACTGTAGTATCTGTTATTAGTTCTACATTCATAGGGAGAAAGAAGAAGAAAAAGCATAATCAAACGAGCATGAAAGATTCAAGGGAATTCATCTCAATTACAAAGAACTAGCACCTAAGTTGCTAAAGTTTAAACTTCGATTGCATTTACATATCAATTACTACATCCTTTTTCATCATCCTTTTTTCTGTTCATCTCTAGTGATCTTACACTTATTGCCCATCTACGAAATTGGAGATGGGAAATTGAATGAAATGATGCATTTCTCTGTTCATATCTAGCCACTTGATGATCAATATGATGCATTTGCCATCTCCAATTTAGTTGATAATGCAATGAGCATAAGGTTGCAAGAGATGAACAGAAACAAACAGAAAAGAAAAAGATGCAACAAATGAATTGTGACCAAATTTTAGACTTAGCTGCAAGAAGAAAAATCAGAAGAATCATGCCTTTGTAAGTGCTTTCAAATCTGGTCGCTTGGCCTTTGACTTAGAATCATCTTTACAAGAATCACCATTCTGCTTTGTTATTCATTCAGAAAAAGTTAAACACGCACAAACTAGGGAAATCAGAGAGCAAATTCCAGAAATATGATAATTAATTAAATGAATAAATACTAATTAGCAAATAAGGAAGGAGATCAAATAGAAGATCACTTAAATAAATTGGGATCAGATATAGAAGTTGACTTATTTGCAGCAAATACAAAGATAAACGTTCACAAATCAGATCAATGTGCAGTGATTTGAGGCATGCTGAACAGATGGATTGATCATTTAGAGAACTTTTTCCTCTTTAATTTGCTGTTGCTGTTGATGTTAATTGTGGCTCAATAGAGGCAGTTTTTTGTACCTTCCACTTTTTGATAATCTTCCTTGCTTCCAGAAGATAATTGGATTAGAAAGTGGAAAGATCATTAATTCTCACCTACAGATGGCTCAACAATGAAAGAAACACTCCCCAGTCCTAAGTTGCAATCTTTTCGATTCCTACTAAGCTAAATATGAACAGTTCCTTACTCTTTCTTTTTCTTTGTAGTATTTCAAAGAAGCACCAGACTAAATATTTTCCAAATAAAAAAAAAAAAAAACCTTAAAATAACACAAAGTTTGAAAATAAAAAATTACTTCCCGAAAGGATAATATTATTTGAATAAGAAATTATGCAATCACTAAACTATTTAGTGCCTTGTGAAACAATATTGTGCATATGGTTCTTTCTTTTCTTTTCTTTTCATGTTTCACAATGCTGTCACATAGTCAATTATTTCATTTGTTCAAAGAATTTAGGTTGAAACCCACCTAAAATTTTATATACTAAATTAAATATACTTAAACACAACACGTGCTTATATAAAGTTGTCAATTAATGTACACTATACAATTATGTCATATAGTTTAGTTTTAAAAATAATATTATATAACAATTTTCAATTAGATCAATTCATAATCTCAAAATTATAAAACTTGCCTACTTTTTTTCATATTATGTCAATTCATTAAAAGATATTTAAATTTCATATTATATTTTATACGGATTATCCTCAATCATATTAAACTTTTATGTCTACAATTTACAAAACCTTTTCTTTACGTATTTGAGAAATGGCTAAAATTTTTTGTAATTCCAATGCGGATTAATTTCATCACACGGGGTAATAATTGCTTCCTGATGAACAATGTTCTTTTTTTAATCAATATGCAGAATAGCATGGAGTCATGGACTTCTCTTATTAACTAGAGGTCAGCAACACAAATAAAACCCAGTAAAAGCACAAAAGAAAAATTATTAGCAATTTGTGCAAGTAACTCTTTCATAAATTGTTTCTTTAATTCTTTAATTCTTTCGTAAATTGTTTTGAGAGAGAAACGGAGTTGATGGGTTTGCTTCCATGGCAGAGAAATTCGAGATGATCAATGAATGCCCAATAGAGTTTCTTGGAAAACAATGATGGATCTTTATGGTCGAATTGGATGCCAATTTTTGTCGCTCTTGTTGTAGTTGGAGAGATCGTTTTCTTGGTTCGTCTTGACACGGCCAAAACCATTGATTCTGTTTCCAATTCTTTTGATTTCTTCGAATGTGGGAGAAGGTGTGGTTAGCCATGAAAGATTCAGCGGCGAAGTTAGCAAAAGGCCCTACATTTGGAATTTCTCCTCGCAACTTGTGGAAAGACAAGAATCTTCAAAAATCTCTTCTCGATGGTAGCAGTTTCAAGAATTTTCAAGAAATTCTGTATCTATCAAGATTTTACTCTCGATTTATCAATTAGGGAATAGGTTATGACACAAGATAGGTACCTCTATTTACGACATTCATTATTTCAACAAGAAATTTTTTTTTTTAACGAATCTTGATGCAAAATACAAGGGGAAACAGTCTCTTTGTAAAAATACAAGGGAAAGGCTACATACATATACTTCGATTCCAAAGCCAACCCCAATTATTTGGAATTAAAACTCTGATTGTTGTTGTTATTGTTGTGCAAGTAACTCTTTCAAACTTGCACGTATAAAGCCACGAAACACACCAAAGTTCCCTACCTAAGAAAGCTTTTCCTCTCGCTAACATGATATGTTTCTCATGCACTATGAGAAATTTTTAATCTTAGACAAGAAGAAATTCAGGAATGGCCTGCAATCATAATATATCCAAATTGCTGCAGCTTCATGCAAAAGACATTGAAAGACATCATGGCACCCAAATGTGAATATCATTCTGTGATTAGTCCCATGCAAAGCACATGAATATACTTATTTTACAACCACAGTTAAGAGAAAAAGGATTGTCAAGAAAAAATAGCGACATCCATACATATAACATATCAGCAGCAACAACAAATCATTTGTGAGGTCATCACTCATACAGATGCATACATATAACATATCAGCAGCAACAGCAAATCATTTGTGAGGTCATCACTCATACAAAAGCAACGGACTGAATTATATCAATGATGCAATGAATACTATACAATCAAGTAGTAACTAGTAGACAATCTAGCTTGCAAGATGTCTACATTCTGTAATGCAACAGGAACCAAGAGCATAAGCTGATGAGACAAGAAAACTACAACTCCCCTGCGGACATTTAAACTAATAAAACCAAAAAAGGGGTCGGAAGCAAAGCCTCTTTGGTGATCTTTTGGTTTTCTTCTTACCATTTACGTTTTTACATCGTTGCCTTTCTTTCTGTGGATACAAAAATCAAGTGCCCCTGTGAAAGAGGTTTGTTCTCCAACACTTTAGACAGAGTAATGCCCACATCTGACGCAACAAATAAGAAAAAAAAATTAAAATAACACATTTGAAAAAAAATTTCCAAATCTAACCCCCACACGCCGAGTTTTCAAAACCCTTTATGTAATGTTTACGTGAACAGTGTCATGTCAGGTTTTCAAAACTCGACATTAAAAATGTGTGAACAGTATCTTTGTCGAGTTTTCATGACTTTACATGATACCATTCACGTGAACGGTACTATGACACTGTTTCGCATGTACAGTACTGTACATATCGGATTTTGAAAACCCTACATGACACTATTCACATGAATAGTGCACATGAGGTTTTCATAACGCGACATGTGAGGGTTAGATTTGAAAATTTTTTCTCCAAATGTGTTATTTAAAATTTTTTTTTTTATTTTTTTGGGTCAGATTGGAGCATTACTCCTTTAGACATAAAAGGCAATAAGAAATTTAGACATGTACTCGCACTCAAACTCAAGGTTAGGTATCAGAAATGGAACCGATCAATTCACAAACCGCAAATTCAGATTACATGAGTAGGGTTTTGACCCTTGTGTAATTTAAGGGCACTACAATATCATCAAACCCTAAAATAAAGCACATCACATCTTCAGGTATAAAATCAACTCAGACCCAAAAAAGATTTCCAAAAGCCAAGGAGAAAAAAGGGGGAATTTTTCAAATCATTCTATGTCAGACAAGTATCCTTAACAAGAAGGAGTTGGTTTTAAAAATTTTTTGGAAAGAAACAGAGATCAACTCTCTTCCCTGTTTGAGTTGATTTTGAGCTAGTAGAATCGACAATGAAAACCAACTACCAAGGAAGATAAATTATAATGAGTGAATAGAAATTTACAAAGAGAGGGGGAACCAGACCTGAACAAAACGAAGATAACGTTTGTTGAAAAGGCCCAAAGTGTCTTTCACTCTGGCGTGATCACTTTTCTCCACTCCATTAGCGAGAGGAACGCCGTCACCACCGCCATTAACACAGTTTGAATCAGAAACAGCGACCGGAACAGTCTAGGAGAGGGTCTTCTCTTCGCTGATCACCGGAGTTTTCTTCTTCACCACCTGAGTTCCTTCGTCTGTTTTTATCCGACCGTGAACTCTCTCGTCATAACAGACGCGCATCGCATACGGATATAAGGACTTTTCTTTGATTCTCGCGCTAAACCTTCTCTCCGACGTTTCCTACGTCGAATGCACCGCCGTGGTTTCGTTCACGCCGTTCGAAGACGAAGAGATTTTCGCTTTTCCATTAGCGACGCTTGGAGATGCATATTCGTCGCAATGGCGTCGTCGTCTGGCAACCATTATCTGGAAAAAATAATAATAATAATAATAAAAGAAAAAAGAAAAAAGAAAACTCCATTAGCATAGGGTCGGAAAAGCTTAGAATGGGAAGTGTTTTAAGGGAAACGTGACTGGAGCCTGTACTGATTTGCTATGTCTGCAGTTAAGAAGAAATGAGGAAGGTTTTAGAGGGAGATCGAATCGAAGTTAGGGATTTTTTTTTCCTTCGAGTAATTTGGGAGCTTCAGAAAGACAATAAAAAATTAAAAGAAGAAAAAAGTTTGCTTTCCATCTTGTTTAAAAATTAAAAAAAAAAAAAAAAAACAGTTTCCACTGAAAATAAAAAATTTTAATACTAATTTTTGAATGATTTTTTTAAATATAAAAAATATTTAATAGTAATACTTTTTCCCCCACCATTTATTTTCACTTTTCAATTAAAAAATTTAAAATTCATGAAGATTTTTATTATTATATTTAAATTCCCAAATGAGCAAATAATGTAACTTTTTACCTTAATCATTTCTTTCTCTTCTATTCTTTTCATCCAAATATACTATAATACGTTTAAAAGTTTTGAAGAGAAAAAAATTAATTAAGAGAAAAAAAGAGAGAAAATTTATAATTTTCTTTTTAATTTATTTAAGTGTTTTATAAAAGAAAAGAAAAAAAAATCAGACTCATTAGGATTAAAAAATATTTCTTTTTAAAATATAAAAAATGTTTTATTTTAACATTTTTTTCCTAAGCTTCTTTTTTGTTTTTGAGAAAAAAATTTAAATATTAAGAGATTTTAAATTCATTCAATTTTTTTTATCCAAGCTAGCTAAAAGAGAGAGAGGGGGGAAAAAGACAGGACTTTTTACAGAAATAATGTGTTTTTTATTCAAAATTAAATAAACAGTGTTATTTTTTTCTTATTTCTCAAACTAGTGATGTCACGATTTCAATCAACGACATTTACTATACATTTCATAAATTAAAAAAATAAAATCTATTTAAAAAAAAAAACTTGATGTCGCTGCCAAAGACCACAACACCTATGTCGCAGTCCCTGACTGCGACATCCATTCTGTTGTCCACTCTTATACCAATGAACTTATTTTATACCTTTTCACTTTCAAAAGCACAACACTATAGTCAAAAATAGAAGCAAAAAGATAAATTTCGATCTCATCACTTGGTCCGAAGATTAGTCCATTTGCTCCCGTTAAGTGAATGTCATCTATCCCACTGAATGATCAAAACTATTCTACCTCATTGAATGCCATCAACCCAAAAAATGAGAAGGAAAAGAGTGGTCAAAAGTACGGAATTCTAGAAAATATATTATCGTTTCCTTTCAACATAATGGATATCGTGATCAGGGATCGTAACACTTGTGTTACGGTTTCTTATAGCGACATCAAATTTAAAAAAAAAAAATAGTTTTTTATTTTTTAAAATTAGAATATACAATGTCACGATTTGAGATCGTGTTAAAAAAATAATAATAATTTTTTTTATTTAATTTTAAATAAAAAATATTATTTATGTTAAAACCCCCAAAGAAAGGCCACCATTCTCTCTCCACTATTCTCAATCAAGTTAACACCCAAGACCATTTCCTTTTGGGGGGAGGGGGTTTTGAGAGCCCCAACGTCACCCACTCATTTATTAGATGCGGACGTGTTTTCATATCACAGTTAGGATTGTTTTGACACTCGAATCGATAATATCGATATCTAAGTTTGATTCAAGTATTAATCAAGTGAGTTTGAATTCTAACTCATCGAGTATATATTTTTTGAGATTTGACTTGATCACAGGTTCAAAATATTGTTATCATATAATACCATCTTATTTATTTTAAAAATAAAAATTTATTTTAAAAAATAAGCTTTTCGAGGTCGGATAATATCAGAGATATCCTA
Source organism: Dillenia turbinata (assembly GCA_037126225.1). Lineage (NCBI taxonomy): Eukaryota > Viridiplantae > Streptophyta > Magnoliopsida > Dilleniales > Dilleniaceae > Dillenia > Dillenia turbinata. Next base: position 10,326,348 of record JBAMMX010000027.1, on the reverse strand, counting down.
TTCGAGTAGGCTACTCTTGATTGATTCTCTCTGTGGGGCCGGGGTTAGGGGCTTCCCATGGTACGAGGCTACTTTTTTTGAAATTCAAATTCCTTCGCCTCAAAAGTGTATTTTCATGTCCTTTTCCCCTTAATTTTAAATTACGTAATTGACCAATCGTAATTATCGTTTTTAAGAAAGAAAATCATTAATTATCCTAAACATTAATGTCCGCCGTACCTTGGCACAAGTAACTTGCTCAAAAGTAATAACAAATCACAGTAAAAATCAGAGACAAAAATAAATAATATTAAATTAAGCAAAAATAATGAATAGCTTGACACTATTTTACAATAGTTTTGAAAGCTATTTTTTGTTGAGATGTAATATTTTATTTTTGAATTTTGAATTTCCGTGCTTAGTACTTAAGATTTGGTATTGAGAGAGTAAAAAACGGTGAATAGAATATTATTATAATTTCTTATTAAAATTTGTATATTTTTAAGAGTTGAAAAATAATTTTAAAATTTTTTTGTTCGAGTATTAAACTTTAAAATTAAAAACAAAATTCATAATATTTTTTCGTAATTCATTGGTCATTCAAAGGCCTCATAAATGGTTCTTTATTATTGTTATTATTACTATTATATATTGGGTGTAGTCAAAATTATTGATCTGGGGATGCATGAGATTAGCAAGGATCAAACAAGTTGAGCACATGGTACCGTATTTGATCCCCGTGCCCCGTGTTTCTTTTCTTGTATAAAGTGTTCTTCTTTTTACCTCAAGTTTCGAGGCTCTTCTCGTATATAACATACCCAAATATCAGGATGGGACTATTTTTTTATATGTATATAATCTTCTCTCCGCGTGATCCAACAAACAAAAGGACTTTGACTTTGCGGTGGCGACTTGGTCTCGATGCTCCGGTCAAGGGATGATTTCAGCAAAAATTCCCTTTAAAAAAATTTGAGTTCCCACAGATCATGGGATTCCAAAGTTGTTTCATTTAAGAAATTGTTTTATTTTAGTTGCAAACCCATTAGAATTTTAAATTAAATATCAAGATTTCTTAAAGCTAAAATTATTTAAGAATGTTAACCATTCAATTTGACAAATCTTGTTTGTAATATGTATAATAACAATAAATACAACTTTAAAACCCAAATATCCAAAATTCTTAATTTTAAATTCAAAGATTTTACCCGATTCACTCAACTCCTACTTCCTTTCCGTGTTTCATTATCTGCTCCCTTTCTCTTATTATTAGTTAATTTAATTTTTTTCCCCAATTTAAAACAATATTTTTTAGATTAATATCATTACCTAAACTTTTGTATAATTGAAAAAGTATTATTATATAAAATGTAATTTGGTACCGATATAGATCTAAAAATATTATTTAAATTGATAAAAAAAATAATATTTTAAGATATTGATGGTATATAGCTCAAATCATGCGAAGCTCACGGTCGATTGAACCCAAAAGTTTGCACATGGACTACTTTAGCGCATGCCGATCATCTCCACTCTTGATAGCCATCCGCTCGGTGACTTAACTGATCGGTGCTCGACGGTCGTCACTTAATCTATCTATGTGATATTCACTCTCCATGAATCACAGATGCACTTCCACAAAAACAGAAGGATAATATGCAACCATTGCCAATTAGACAAGGAATTCTCATAATGATCTGGACTTTCCATAGAGATAAGGTTTTACAATTTTTGAGTATCTTATATCATGATTCACTGAAATTTTGAGACATTCTCATAAGGAAATTAGGATTTTACCATCCTGCGGACACACGGCTTTAACGCCTGAAGAATATATAATCTTTGTACGCATGCCGTCCAAGTAAGTTCTTAGGATTCTACACAAAGGACACGACTCAAACAAATTTTCTCTTTTTGTAATCAGTCTATTATTCTTTTTTTTTTTAAATTACTATCTAATTTGAGCATTGAATCTCTCTCATCGGAGCATCTTTTGTTGGTCTTTTACATGTCTCACCAGTCCAAGTCTTCCCAATTGAGTTAGTAAAACCATTATCTATAGACGCAAACCTACCTCCTATGGACATTAAAGAAAAAAAGTTGGTTTTATTCTCTTCCTTCGTTCCTCTCTCTCTCTCTCTCTCTCTCTCTCACGCCTTCTATTTTTGGCTTTCTTTACTATCCGTTTGTTTCCATTTTTTAAACAAATTGATTATAACCAATTGGGTTTTTTTTTTTTGTAATAAAGAAATCGATCATTGATTTCTTGGTTTCTATGCGACCTTTATAGAACTGACCAGTCTGGGACTGACAAATGTGTGAGAAAGGTCTTCAATTCATAAGAGAGGGGTTGTGAGAGGGAGCAAATAGTTCAGTTTTCCATGAAACCACACCCGCGCAAAACAAACCCCACGATATCAGGAATCAACATATTTAAGGCATGATTGGACATCGTTGTTTCGTTTGGGTCGAGGTGTACCTCCTGCTAGACCTACATCGAGAGATGCTGAAAGACTTGAGAAGCTAAAGTCAAGTTGTAGTAAAAATACTGGAGGTGTTTGGGGGAAAGGGTTTGACCTCGCTACGGTTCTCAGTATGACATCACTTCAAGGCCAGCACTCGATAATTTGGAGGTATCTATTACAATTTCACGGATGATAACAAAATACTCATAGGTGTCCCCCTTGATCACAAGATGTCTCAGACCTGTTGTTGATATATAGGCAAGCATAGTTCATCACATGTTTTTAAGTGTTGCAATCTACCCTAACAAATTGCCTGAGACAGTCCAGGCCGTGGACTCTTTCAAATGCGATTTTTGGTGTTCCATTGTTGAATTGTGATCTCATAACATCTGCTGTTGCACCAGTTCGTATATAAGATGCAATCAGAAACACTCGCAGATATTGGGACCAAAACACCATACTTCGCCATTTACTTGGTTCTCAAAGCAACTCAATGGATAATGGGATGTTAAGATTAAAAATTGACCCTAAAGACTACACACAGGATTCTCTCTTTCCTAACCATAGAAGATTCACTCGTGCAATGTATCATAGCAGACTAGTCAACAGGAATCATCTCGTCAAAAAAAAAAAAAAAAATGTGCTCTTCAGTATCTTTCTTCTCTATGATCTTTCAAACAGGCCCTTAACATAAACCATGCCCTTCTCGCTTAGCTGAAGCTCTTTCCTCATTTGTTCCACCTGCTGATCATCCCCTTGAACAATGATTTCTGAAAGGGCTCCATCGTCTCCCATTATCATCTTGACTTTGATCTGTTCCTTTCTCGATGCTCTCTTCCAGTAATAAGCTCCTCTGTTATTTTTCACACGTACAACCACAGATAATAATTTCCAAGCATTTTATCAAATTTGTATGGTAAAATTGGTAGCAGCAGATTAAAGAATGCAACAGAAAAGCAGACTTACGCCAATGGACTTAAGATGGTGAGCCAAAACCAGTTGTTGCCTACATCTGGAACGGTTATGGTGAGAACAAGGGCAACGCTTGCAAGGCTAATGCAGGTACAAAAAGTAAGAAGTGCAGCCTGTCCTCTACTTGGGACCATCATGCCTTCAAATCTATGATTGCAGAGTGAAATGCATTAGAGCATTTATATGCAAAGTATTGAAGTTTAAAATTGTCAAAGGTCATCACTATCAGTTGCCATTTTACTCCCAAAGTACCCAAATCTTTTTGTTTTCTTTTGTGTATTGCCATGCCCAGAGAAGGAAAGTGAAGGGGACCGATCAGATCCTGGGTCAGGACATGTTCTCCTTACCAGCCCCTCGGATACAAGGATCCCTTCCATGTTAATATGGAAAACTTATCCTACCCAAAGATTGAATAAACCATTATCACCTTTACCTCCCAATCAATCTCATTTCTGGTTTAGGATATCCTCTCTCTTTGCTATGAAAAATGTTATTCATTAGGATTCGAGACCAATTTTTATGAGGTTGCATATGTTGTAATTTTATGAGAGCAAAGAAAGTATTTGGCAATTAAGTGATTGAAAAAAGGAAAACACAGAATGGACTGAAGAACACACATTTTATTGAATATTCAGCAACCTTTTTATAGAAATCAACTTAACAACCCAAAACCTAAAAATCTGAAAAATAAAATTGAATTCAAATTAAAAGATATTATCCTAACAGTCCTAAAATCAAGTATAAAAAATCTACAGTAAAAAAAATTCAAATCTCAATAAAAGAGGCAATCTTCAACACTCCTCCTTGCTTCTTTTACTGCAAACTCCAATCTTCCATATCATTTGTCTCAGATCCCCTACCCTCCATGAGCTCAAGTTTAGCTCTCAGTGAAGCAACTTCCTCTTCCCTTTCCAAAAGTTTTTTGTGTGCTTCATTATGCTCTCTCTCTTTAAACTTGTTTTCTATTTGTAGCTTCATTATGAACTGATCCATTGCTGCAATTCTTGAGCCTAACATAACTGCGGAAAAAAAATCTTTACCTCTAGTTTTATCCTTTGCTGGAGTTTAAGTATCATGTACAATGCCCTTTGCTTTATCACCATACTCAAGGGTCGAAATTGGCTTGTGCAACTCCTTGGGATCTGGGCTTTCACACAATATCATCAGAATCTTTGACTTAGCATCTTTAAAAAAATCCCTCTTCAATGTAATATTTTCTTGATTGATCTTTGTCGTATGCATTTTTGTCTCAGTGTCTTTGGTTGTAAAAATTCACTATTGCTTCTTGGTGTTTCAGTTCTGAATCTTTGACAAAGGTTTCATGCAAAGACTCAAGCTCCAAGTTCCTTGAGGAGGTTTGCTCTAATACTCTTTCTTGTTGCTGCAATTGCTCCTTAGTAGATTTAAGTTTCTCCATTATTTTGCTCTCCTGGATTTCAGCAGCCATAAGATCTTTTTCAGTACTCTCTAATTTTTTCTATATCCAACTCAGCTCATTCCGCAGAACTTCCAACATTGGCATACTTGTCACCAAATTGTGCTTATTGCTGGAAAATGCTATGTGCTCCTCCTCCATTAGATTTAGAGCAAAGCTTTTTGCTCTCATTTTAACTTTAAATACATCTTTGCCCATTGCATCTTTGATTAAGCACCATTTGTCTTCAAATATGACTTTGAAGGCTTTTGCAACTAACTGTCCAACACTAAGCAAATTTTGATCAATGTCAGGCACATATAGAACATCAGTAATATATTTCAAACCTGTTAAGCTTTCTATAGCCACGGTTCCTTTGCCCTTGATTGAAATGAATTCCCTATTTCCGATTTTTACTTTGGAAACGATAGTTTTATCAAGCTCTTTAAAGAGCTATTGGTCATTGGTCATGTGATTTGTGCAACCACTGTCAATTAGCCAAGAATTGTTGGAGCTATTACTTGTCATGAAGCATGTTGCAACAAAAAGTTCCTCCTCTTGATGTTGCTCGGTAGAAACTTTTGCCTCTTCATGTTGTTGAGACTTACAAATTCGCTCCATGTGTCCAATTCTACCACATTTCCTGCACTTGACATCAGGTCTCCACCAACACCTATTATGCGGATGATTCGTCTTTTTGCATTTTGGGCAAGGTGGATAGGTCTCAACCTTGTTTTTGTTATTGATGTCAGCATTGTTATTCTTTTTTCTCTGCCTTCTCCTAAACTTTCCGCCATTACTTGGAGAGCACCCTCCACATATTCTTCCTTTCTCATCATTCTCCTTTGCTCCTGTGCCTGTAATGCATTCACCAATTCTGCTAGAGAAATCCTAGTTAAGTCCTTTGAGTATTCAAGAGAAGAGATCTTTGACTCAAATCTTTAAAGAAGGCTCACTAAAACTTTCTCCACAACCCTTTGATCTTTTAGATCCTCACCAAGTAGTCGGATCTTATTCACAACTTCCATGAGCCTATCAACATATTCTTTGATAGACTCACTTTCTTTCATCCTCAAAACTTCAAATTCCCTTTTCAAGTTCAGAATTTGCATTTGTCTGATTCTATCACTCCCCATATACATCTCCTTGGGCTTATCCCAAGTCTCTTTTGGTGTTTCACAAGCCATAATCCTTGTGAAAATTGAATCAGAGATAGCAGCATGAATATAGCATAAAACTCTTGGAGTTTTAGTTTCTAACCCTGATTTGATTGAGAGTTGGATTGTTTCCCAAAGGGGATATTTCCCTTTCAGTTTCAATCCACTGCCACAAACCTAGTCCTCTTAAATGAGCTTTCATCTTGACAGCCCAAACTTGATAGTTTTCACCAGACTGGGGGTGAGAGAGTAGGTGTATTGCTAGAAGTCATGACGGGTTAATTGTGTGTGTTTTTTTTTTTTTGATTTTGGATTCAATCAACTCACAGATCTCTCAAGAAGATGGCTCTGATACCACTGTTGTAATTTTACGAGAGCAAAGAAAGTATTTGACAACTAAGTGATCGAAAAAAGAAAAACACAGAATGGACTGAAAAACACACATTTTATTGAATATTCAGCGACCTTTTTATAGAAATCAACTTAACAACCCAAAGTCTAAACATTTAAAAAATAAAATTGAATTTAAATTAAAAAATATTATCCTAACAGTCCTAAAATCAAGTATAAAAAAATCTACAGTAAAAAAAATTTAAATTTCAGTAAAAGAGGCAATCTTCAATAGCCAGCATATTTCATTTATGCAATGACCTAAGGTTCTTATATATTGCAAGAACTAGGCTTGAACTAAATGGGTGTTTATCAGTTACCATGACCTAAAACTAAATAAAAAATAAATAAATATATTTTTTGGGCTGGAGAGGGGGATACAGCTGCAGATAAGATGGTAGTGGTGGAGGATGATTGTGCTTACGTAATAGTCTCTCCTCTATCAGCAACCACAAAATTGTTGCGAGTGAAGAAGGATAGAATTTCTCCAGCGACCTGATTGGGCACCTTCTTCCCTTTTCCTTCGCCTATGAAGGTCTTCTGCACAATCTGTCGTGTACGTAGTACACCACAAATCCAATACCACTAAAAATTAAAATGAAACTCAACAAAACTAGAAAAATTTATGAATCAAAGCAAAAAGGGATAAAGGGTTCACCTTGGATTTGACAGAGCGCTTGATGAGGGACCAGAGGCCGGGGACAGAAATGACGAAGAGACCCAGAGAAGTGTAGTAGCTAGCCAATGAGTAGCCGGAGCTCTCCGCCAGCACAAACAGGGAATTGGGGATGGGTTGCGGGTCCAGAATCGACGCAGATAAGAGAGACTCGTGCAGGTGGAGGGACGCTCGAACCAACCCCCCAACCCCAAACCCTCTCCTTGGTCTTTTCATTACTCCACCTGCTCCTCCAACTCCGACCCATACTTTGCACTGGTTTCTTTTCAGCTTCAAAGGAGAAGATACGGTGGAGAGAGGATGTGCTAGTGCTTTAGTTGCCATCCTCTTTTCACACACGAGGCCTAGAAGATGACTTTCTAAGCAGGGGTGTCTCCAGCGCGCGCCCACTCTTTTATCAATACGCTAGAACAAAATTGTGCTCAGGGTGGCTTACTAATTGTGTGGCCTTAGACAACAGTTTGTGAAAGTCAATATCAATCGTACATAGTCTGTTTATAGGAGGTTGAAATATTCTTCGCGGGAAATAATAATAGATCAATGTAGTATTTGATTGTCAATTCAAAATTTAATTGGAGTTTGCATAAATTATATTGACTTTAATATGCAAACATGATATTATTCAAATTTTATGTGAAGGAAAAAAAAAACCATCATTACCACTTATTGAGGTAACTTTTTGACCTTTACTTTTTGTATGTATACGATGAAAAGATAGATTAATTATAAAATATGCAAATATGAAATGACCTTCTAAGTAATCACAAATGTGTATCCGAATTTGGTTTAAATTCAAGATTTAGCAACGTAGTTCAAACAATCGAATTAGGAAAAGATGTAACAAAACCCAAACACACCAAACTTTTATAAATTATCAAAATTCAAATACAAGAACTATTCAATTCCTACGTACCTTAGAATTCAAATAAAGATAATCAATTATTATATTTTCGGATGATTTTATTATACATAAAAGATTTAAACTTGTGTAAGTGAAGAAACAGTCATTAACTATCACAAAGCCCAAGTATAACAGGAGACACTGACTCATGATGAAGGATTGCCACATAAATACTCAATACCTCTTTGACAAATCTCCTTAGAAGTAAGAATGATTATCACTTGGTTGTAGTTCGTAGTTCATTTTTGTACCATTAATTTGATCCAGGGATTCAAGAGCTTTTTTTTTTTTTTGGTGGATTGAGAAAAGGAAAGAAACAAGAGAAACAACGACTACATAGGCCTCCCAAAGAAGGTAGGAATCAACGAACTACGTTTGAGGGATCTCTAGCCTAGTTTATCTTTCTCAAGCTGATTACATAAGATTGGAGGGGGATAACTCGAGACAAGGATACCTGGAGGTGCTAAATTACCAAGCTTAGCTAGGAGGTCGGCGCTTCTATTAGCGTCTCCGAAGATATGGGAGATTTTAGTCACTCCAAGGTCTCTCATCAGAGCTTTGCATTCCAGCACAACCAAGTGGAGGGGATGATCTTTGGCATTCTCATCTTTCATGAGGTGAACAAGTCGACTTCAATTTGCAGGCGGCTAACTTGCATGGTCTTAGCTAAATGAAGACTCTCTCTCAGACCCCATAGCTCCGCAGTGATGATGTTGATATGACCAATATTGATGGTGTAGCCCTTTATCCAACTCCAATCATCTCTTCTTAGGAGGCTGCCAGCGCTTGCTATGTTGGCCTCTAGAGACACTGCCCTATCAAAATTGAGCTCTACCCACCCGTCATTCAGAGCTTCCCAACTCACCCAAGATAAATGTAACTCATGCCCTATGCTGCTTCCTGTGAAAACTTTGTTCCACTCTCTGCTCATAGTGTCTGCCCTCAGCACCGCTCTCTGAAGATCTTCCTTATTGTCTTCTATGGCAGCCTTACATCTCCTTTTCCAAAGAGTCCAGATGGCTACAAGGAAAAAGTAGTTTTGCTATAGGTTGGGGGTTTGAATTTCCCCATCACACCTTTCTTTAGCCAAGATTTTAGATCACGATCCCAAAAGTCATTAAGATTTAAGATATCAGGGCAGTAGCACCTCTAGAAGGCCTTAAAATCAGTACAATCTCTAAGAGCATGCAGAAGGGTCTCTGGATTAGCCCTACAAAGATGATAGGAGTCATCTTCTGTGAAACCCCTCTTCCTTCTTTCGATATTAGTCATGCACCTTTCCTTTTCCGCTGTCCAAAGAAAGAACTTGACTTTCTCCGGCCCTTTTGCCTTCCAAACCCAACTCCAGTCAACATCTTGGTTGCCCCCTCTGTAAGTCTCTACATGGACCAGTAAGCGCTTGCGATAGAGAAGCAACCTTTGTTGGAGTGGCTCCATTGAGTCTTTTGCACCCTCACTCCTAGGAATTATGATTCCTTTAATTTCTTCCACCATATCAGCTGACACCCAGTCCTTAAGATCCTCCTCTTTCCACTTGCCATCATTGTCAATAAAGTCCTGGACTTTGAACTTGAAAGCTCCCTCTGATGAGGGGCAATAGCATGGTTACTGAGATGGACATTTCCCACCCAACTATCTTCCCAAAAGTCTATATCTTTTCCGTATCCAACTCTCCACTTAATGCCTGTCTGAAGATAGTTCTTGCAATGCATCAGCCCTCTCCAGAAGCTACAGCCGCCACTCCTAATGTTGCATTTAAAGAAATTGTTTCTTTCGAGGGACTTGGCTCTGAGCAATTGGCACCACCAGTGCTTTTCTCCCTTGATCACGTCCTAACCCAATTTTGCAAGCATAACAATGTTGCAATCCCTCGTATTATGGATTCCCAATCCTCCTATGCTTTTAGGTTTGCAAATAGTGTCCTAGTTGACTAGGTGCATGTTTCTTTCTCCCTCTTTGCTTCCCCAGAGAAAATTTCTATTTAATTTGTCTAATTTCTTGCAAGTCTCAATTGAGAACCAAGCTGTCTACATAGAGTACAAAGGAATGACTGAGTTCACCGCCTGAATGAGGACTCTTTTGCCTGCAACATTAAGGGATCTAGTTTTCCAACCAGCCAATTTATCCTGGACTTTCTCGACCAAGTAGTTAAAATGGTCCCTCTTAACTCTTTTGTGAATGGTAAGAGCTCCTAAATATTTGCCCAAATCTTCGGAATGAGTGAAGTTGCTAATGGCACTTAGGGAACTTTTGATGGTCAATGAGTTTTTGGAAGAAACCAAATCCTAGATTTTGATGTATTGATTTTTAAACCACTTTCTTTTGAGAACTCTCTAAGACACTCCAAAATGGTACTGCTCCGCCTCAACGAACAACAAGTTGTCAGCAAATAAAAGGATTCAAGAGTTCAAATGCACCCAAAGCATTACCAAACACAAAAATGTAACATTTATTTATTATTGAGATTTATCTTTTTTGAATTTATATTCTAAACGTATCAATCATAATTACATGATTATGAAATATTTCTAGTTTTAATTTCTGTATGATACGAATTCTTTGATTTAAATGAAAATTAAAAAAAAATCATATTTTTTACTTAGAAAATGATACTTTTCTAATATTTCTTAGAAATTTAAGAAATTCTTGTTCCCTTTTTTATTAGGAGATCAAACACAATACTTAAAGAAATTTTGGACCATATTTCAGCAAAGGTCGGACAAGAGAACAATCACCTTTTTTTGTCAAACCCAACTATTCCCCCCGCCCCTCATACTTCAGGTTTTAAGCTGAAATATAAAATAATGCAAGCTATACAAATATTTTGGGAATGATATTTGCCGATATTAGGTGCAAAACAAACTCAATGTAGCTTTTTTTTTTTTTCTTGCTATAATGTAAAATATCAAATTCACAATAATAATATAGAACTTTTGGTCAATTTGAATATTAAATGCAATAGCCTACTCCCATTTTCCTTGCGATTAACGTTTGATCTAATGAAATCAAGTTTTTACGAATCCTCTAAATGACATTTAGAAATTCTACAATTTTTATTTTCCTTGAGAAAAAGCACTTTTTTTTTAAACATTAAAAAGAAAAAAAAAATCTTACATTCATAGTTTGTGGTGTATGTTTGTATGGTGAGAGATAACAAAGAGTACACCCTTAAAACTTAAAAGATATTTAAAAGATATATATTATATATATATATATATATATATATATATATATATATATATATATATAAAGAGAGAGAGAGGATGTGGGGTTGAGTACCCTTAAACATGACCGAGATTCGACTCTTATTGAAAGTATCAAGTCCTTATGTGTATGGAGCGTTCTCCGTTAGAAAACCCGTCCTCTGAAAGGAGTTACTGCAGTGGTCGGTATAAATTAGTCGGGATAAAATCTCGGATACCGATCGTTGTCCAAGACATAGTACCAAAAAGAGAGAGAGAGAGAGAGAGAGGTTATAAAGAAACTATTGAAGAAGCTATCTTATTTCTTTTTTTAACTATTTAAAATAAAAAAATTAGATTCTTAAGTTTTAACAGTTTTAAAAACATATTCTTCTCTTTTAAAAAATTTAATTCTAAAATTAAAAAGTTAATTAAATTTTATTTTGAATAATTTTAATCAGATTAATGCTAGACAAATATAATATTAGTATTACGGCAATTTTTTTTTTTTTTTTTACAATTGATATAATTGATCAGAATAATTTAAAAAAATTATTTACAATTTTAATTTTATAACGGAAAAGGAAAAGACTGCTATTTAATGGTTTAATGAAGAAGCATTAGCTATAGGAGAAGTTTAACAAATAATATCGAACAAAATACAATTTTATATGTAAAATTGATTTCCTTATTGGAAAACTATGATCCTGCTTTATTTATTTATTATTAAAAAAAAAGGGGGAAAAGGGGCAAACGAAAGCAAAGGCACAGCCGAGGAAGGACACGACGGTGGGCGTGGGGAAAAGACTGGGGGGGGGGGGTTAATTAACGGCTCGAACTCGCAGGCCTCGTTCTTGATTGCCTTATTCATTCACACATTCTGGTATCCTATGCTCTCTCTCTTCCCCGTGCGGTCGAATAGGATAAAGTCTCTCTCTTTCTCTCTCTCGCGTATGTTTTGGGCTCGATAGGGTCTCCTATTTCAATTGTCGATTGATTTTTTGGGCGAAATCAACCATTCCCCATCGCTGTTTTCTCATAACACTATGGTACTCACATCCTCCTATGCGTTGCAGGTAACTATTTGGGCTTCTTGCTTTTCCTTTTTTTTTTTTTTTATAATTAATGACCTAGGGTTTCTGTATTCTTTGTTCTCCTCGGAGACATTGTTTGTTTGATTTTTATTGTTTTTCTTTCTGTAAATTTTTCTTTATCTGCTTTGATAATTGGTGCTGTTGTTTGCGATGATTATGACTTAAATCGTTGAATTCACATCAAAAAATTTTCCCCGGGTGGGGGGGTGGGAAGGCGGGGCACGCGTTTAGGTATTGTGCTTTTAAATGTACTTCTCTTGAACTCGGTTAATGCTTGATGCAACTGGGTCGCTTGTTTGGTCTTCTCTTTTGCAATATAATCAATTACTCAGTTCCTCTTTGCGTGCTTGCTTGTGTGTGTGTGTGGTGTAGTTCAGAATATTACAGGAGGGTATAGTTTAGTTTAGTGTATTATTTTGGATGCATTTATCAACTATATTCGAATTTCATTGTTCCCTAAGCCTTCCCCTCCTTGTTGCAAACGGACATATGCTGGTTTCTTTGTTGTTTACCCAACAAGAAATTCGAGCGTTGGTGATAATGGTTAATGGGAAACTTTCAATGTTCTTATTTATACCTTATTTTCTCTTCCCCCGATGCTCACATCAACTACCCTTTCCTTTATTCTCTTGTAATTTCCAGGCTTCATTTGTGCTTGTTTCTTGATGCATTATCATTCCCTATTGCAACAATGCATAATCCAAACTTAAAAAAGATATCTCCCTATTTGGTGCAGTTTTGTTTTTGTTTTTGTTTTTTTAAAGTTGGAAGTGAATGGAGTCATTGAGCAAGTATCCTTTTCAATGGTAGAAAAGAAAACGAAAAGAAAACAAACTAATTCCTGTCTGATGTTTTATTTCATGTTTAAGAGGTTCATGATAGCCATGTGTTTCTCAGGGTCATTGCTTCACTTGTCCATCCAAAACCCTGCCAATTGGAATTTGGGGATAATTTTGTTATCTTTCTCCATTCCTTCTATAAATATTGTAGAGTTGTGTTATCCATTGGGATGATGATCTACATTGCCTCACCATGCTATTGAGTTTGCACTTTGTTGACCTCACACACTCTGTGCTATTTGGTGTTTCATGTGATGCTTTCAAGTTTCAACTGCCTGTTTCATTATTACATGTCAACTTGAATAGGTATCTAAACACCCACAATAACACGGAGAACATATACCTTCACACTGTTCGAGTTTTCCTGTTCCTTTAAAATCTTACATAACAATTCAATGCTTTGAGTCTTTGTGAATATCACCTATTTTCTCTCCTTGTTCCAAGTGATATTACTCTGTGCTTTTACATTGAAGCCTGCAGCAGAGACATGTTGCAAATTGTTGGGAAGGATAATATATCACTGGCTGAGAAGGATCCTTTCTCTTTTATTCAATCAGAGTTGATTTTCTTGCAATACGATAAAAAGGGCCCTATATAACTCTGATTGTGCAATGTTGTGTTTGTTGTTGATTTCCTCATCTGAAATAGCAAACTCATATGGTTGAGATTTAATGTATGGCCAACCATAAATGCCATGATATATTTCTTCAGTAACTTTCATTGATTTATGAACCACATCATTGTCAACCTTACTATTAGAGAGAGGGTTGAAGGAACTACTTGACCGAAGGCCTAGAACTGCCACCATCTTTGTCATTTTGTGTTCTATAGTATATTTGTTTTCTAGATCTTATCATTCCATTGACACTCTTATTATGCAAACCTATGAGACTGGGTGTTGATGAATGTTGACTTATTAGATGAATGATGCTTCCCCTTTCTGTACTGTATATGAGTCCTAGTCATATGTGGGTTTGGGATGCTTGGGTCCTGATCACATGATACTTTAAATAGCAATGAAGAGGGTCTTGCGGGATTCGAAGTCTGGAATTTTTGTTGTGCAACTATACTTAACCAATTACTTGAAATACTTAAGATAATTGAGAGGTCCATACAACATTGAAAGGCAGAGTGTGCATGACTGTCGGGAATGAACCAAACCCTGATTGAATTATACTTCCCTATTTAACTTCAAATGTTTTCAGTCTCATGCTTGGTGTTCATATTGGTTATCATAGCATTCTTTTTGGTCCAAACTTTGCTGAATGACTGAAATTCTATTTTCCAGTTTGTTTAATGCCGGAAGATATTTGTCAATGTAATCAAAATGGCACTATCTTATGCCTTTGTCTGAAATTTTCGGGCAATCATAAAAATTTTTGAGTCAATGGCGGCCGATCAGCGGAAAAAACGAATGAATGCTACGAGCATGGCTTGCACTTCTCGGGAACAGTATAAAGCAAAACAGAAGAATCACAGACTTCCACAACATGATTTAAACTTAAGAGCCCATATTTGTCTCGAGTGGGATGATGGCCATAGGAGGGTTGTTGCCAAAAGGGAGCAGATTGGGATTAGCTGGCGGGATTTGAGTGCTTTCATCCCTGGCATTCCTCACCGTGGCAATACCTTAGCTGATGTTTTTTCCATTCCTCCAGAAATATTTGGGTTGGAAAATTTGAGAGAGGTGCTCTCTTTTGAGGTAATTCACTGTAGTATCATGGTTTGTCATGTGTAATTGAAAATGTCTTTCTTTCCTAATTTTTTGTTTGAATCTGTGGAATGTGTCTTCAGGTTTGGCAGAATCATTTATCTGAAAATGAGAGAAATCTTCTTGCACAATATCTTCCTAGAGGACTAGAGGCACGACAAGTTGTACGATCGTTACTCTCTGGGGATAACTACCACTTTGGAAACCCCTTTTTCAGATGGCAAGTATTGGATGTTGCTTTTGTTGGATAATAGATTTCTTTTTATTTTGTATGGCTAGAATAGGAGGCTTTTTTGATTTGTTCTTTCACGTTTATATGATTTTTGCCGTGCTACATTACCTGAACCGGATAATGATTATTTTTGTATTCTATTGAAGAGATTATAATATTGACACAATAGTATAGTTCTATGTGATGATTATGAAAATTATTTAGCAATGTCGTGCATCATCTTTGTATGAGTTTAGAAGTGAGATCTTTTCTAGCTAATGATCAAAGTTCTTAGAGTCATTATTTCATTTTCATAGGATTACCATGTCTCCATATCACTTGGATACAGATTCTCCGAAATGGCCAAGTTATATATAAGTGATCATATTTTAGATTGCTAAAATGCATTTAATTCGTTACTTGAAGCCATGTTTTTCTTCCAATGAAAAATAAGTTGTTGCACATCTTAAAATAGATGAAGATTCATAAGCCATGTTTTTCTTCCAATGAAAAATAAGTTGTTGCACATCTTAAAATAGATGAAGATTCATTATTCCTGATCCTTTTCTTTTTGTCATTATATTTCTAATTCTGATGCTGTATGTAATTGCAGGGTTGGTCAACTCTGTTCAGGTGATCTCCATCCTGATGCTGTTATTCAGCATGAAAAGTTGTTTAAGTCTAATAAGAAAGCATACTATTCAGAGTTGCAAAATTATCATAATGAGTATGTTTACTTAATCTTTAACTAAATGTCAGTTATTATTCTAACTTGGATTTTTCCATTGCAATATTTGGTGACACATTTATTTCTTTGGCACCAGTATCATAAGGAATTTACAGAGGTGGAAGGAGCAATGGGAGATGTGTGAGGACCCAGAAACAGAGATTTTGCAGATGATGTGGAGGTAAACTGACTATTTTTATTGGATTTTGTCTGTTTGGTGGGAAAAGAAGTATTTTTTTATCAAAAGGGAGAGCGGGCTTCAGAGAGTTGTTTTGCCATGCTTTCAAGTCATTTGTGCCATTGAGAGTGGGAGTTGTCAAGCCTGCCGTCTTTAAGGTTGTCTTGATGGATTAGCAGAATATTATTCGAACTACTGGCATGTTATTTTTCTCGACCAGCCATTGTCAATACAGGGATCTGATTCCCCTGTATCATCATGTGAATCCTATCTTATTCAATGTTAAAAGTTGCCAATTCTGAATTTTTATGTATGACTCTTGGTTTGATTCCTTGACAGCATTATTTTGAACTTATATTCTTACCTAACTTTTGAGATTGTTAAGATATGGTGTGCCGAAAAGGATTTGATCTTAGGTTTTTAAGATTTCTTTGTAGTTTATTTTCTAAACAGTGGTTAGGAATATCTGATCATGTCCTCTGCTTTTTGCAGGTCCAAAAATGACCACAACGTAAAGGCTTCTTCACCTGCAAATGAGCATACATACTTTAATCAGCAGGGCAACTTTGCAGCTACATCTGAGTCTTCTGGGGCTGCTGATGAGAGAGCATGCAGTAGTGATAATCAGAACGCAATGAAGGGCCTATTGCGACCGAAGAGGTAAACAAGCCTACTACTTGGGCCATACTTAAGCTAGAGAAGTGTTCTGTGTCTTTTTATTGTTTGTAAGAGGGCCCCTGTTGTCTGGGTGCTCTCGAAGAGAGGTCTGGTGTTTAATGTGCAAGGAAATTGAATTGGCTTGGACAATTTATTGTGCTAGGCAGGATTAAAGTGGGTAATGGAGATTTTAGTTTATATGGGAGGGCAAGGCTTGCCATCATTTGGGTAGGTTACCTCCACCTCCTCTCATTCATAAGGGATCTCTAATCCTAAAAGTCAGAGAATTCTGCTATTGTTTTTGTTCGAATGGTAACTTTATCTCTAGTTGGTTGGTTGAAATCAAAGCTTTGTACTTCTTGTTTTTGTATGCTGTTTTTGCTTCTGTAATTTCTTTGTTGCGTAGTGATGTGTTTCTGTATTTGGCTTGCATTTCTATAAGGGCTTTAGCATTAGTTTCTGTCTATTTCCTTAACTATTTCACTTTGAGAAAATTGTCCGCTTTCTGGTGTTTTTTTTTTCTCCTACTATTTCCCCCCTGGATTATGTCGGTGCCTTTAGGCTTTTAGCAAGTTAAATATGTTGAATTGGTTTATGCTGCAAGGTTCCTGCCAATATATTTCTCGCTGAACCAAAAGAGAGGTGCGAAAGGTGTAGTTGAGGAAACCGAATTATGTTTAGAACATAAGGGCTAAATGCTAGTAAGTTTAGAGGGCTGAGTGATTTTAATGTGGAGGACGATTAAATTCACTGTTAAGTTGTAGATGTTCTAGAGGGACGATTATTCTTGTTGAGATGTTTACAGCACTGAAGGAACCTAATTTGAATTTGTTGTGGCAGGCTAAGTGACAGAGGCCTTGGAAAGAGGAAATATGAAAATGCATCCGTGGTAGCAGATGTAAAGGTGCTGCACAAACCTCAAAAAGGGGAAAAGCTACTTAATCGTAACAGTTATGGTGATGGGGCAAAATTTATGTCTTATTTTAAGGTAAGGCATTTGCTTACTCATTACTTGGAAGCTGGGTGGTGTCAGTGACATGCCTGATTACTTAATATGGGATGCACTCTTGACTATTGTGGAAAGTTGCTATTTGTTAGCCTGTGACACTTGCGGACTCATGCAAATGAATTATTTTTCAAAAGAAACTGGTCCAAAGCATAAAGAAGGGAAAGATAAGTTGTATGTGATTGAGCTTATTAGAAATAGTTAAAAAAAATTGCAATAAGTTAGCAAGTTAAAAAGAAAAATTGAATGGGATTTTTTTTTTCTTTTTAAAGTCCAGGACATCTTCTAACTCTCTAATGCTTAACCATTAATGTATTTCTCATGTTTGTCTAAAGTAATTAGACAAATAGCATTTGCTATGATTAATTGTGATAAATTATTTTAAGTGATCCAACATTCAATGTGATTGTTGATGAACTTGAGATAAACTTAGAAAATGTTAGTAAATTGCTTATGAGCTCTGATACCATGTTGAGAGTGAAGGAGAGAGAATCTTTTAGAGAGACAATGATGACTTTTTTGTGCAAAGAAAAAGATGAGAAAGAATGTAAATTTTTCTAAACAGAGAGAAAGTGAATTGTGGTTGAGTAATTTTGTGATTTTATTCATATGTTTATCACTTGATTAATTTTCATATCCGTTCTCATTCCTCATTCCCACCTCTATGTTGGGAATGGCAAATCCCGCTCTGGCCCTCTTCCCACCTCTATCACATCCCAAAATAAGTGGGATTTTCAACCATTGGAATGAAATCAATTTGGGAGTCTTTCCCATTCGTTGGTTCCATTCCCAACAGAACAGACGATAACGTAGATTTTGGCATGACACTACAGCTGATTAGTGGGTGCTTCTTTATTTCATAAACTGATTGATGCCATTTATTTGAGGAAACCTTAGAAGGATAATTTTTCATTAAGGACTAAGAAGATCTGGTCAAGATTGCAAAACCAATGCAAGGACCATGAAAACAAGAACAACAGCCATGGAAGATGGTATTTTCTTTGAGAAAAGGGTTTCATGTAATAATGTATGGTTATCATAATCAGTCACCAAACAGTCAGGGAACTTCTAATATCTTTTCGTGCATATTTTCCACATGTAGCATAAGGATTGTGCACTTGAAAGTTGCTACATTTAATTTTCCAAAAGAAGTGCTTCGATTCAGATTGTGCTTGACCTTATGAAGGCCAATATATACAAAACCATATCCCAGATTGTATTCTTTGCAATCAGAATCTGAACGAGTGAACGGTCCACCCTTTTTTCAAAGTTTTGCACATACAAATCTATTATCTGTTCTCATGAGATTAGGTAATATTGGCTGGGTCAGGACTCATAATCTCGTCTCAAGTAATCACCTTCACTTTTCTGATCCTGACACCTTATTCACCAATTCCATGAGCAATAATTATCTTCCACACCAACCAACTTCAATAGTTTGCCAAATGACCCTAACAAAACCAATTGAAAAAGGGCTAGTGTTGTCAAGTCTTAGAATGGTGGAGTTTTGTCCGTTGCATGCTTGATTGTCATGCATGTAGTAGGGATGTGTTTTGAAGCATCGTGTAGCAACTCAATTAGGTGCACAAGTACACTCTCTATACATGCCAACTATGCCAATGTATGTTCTTTTTTTTTTTCTTTTTTTTTTTTTGGTGCCACAAGAAAGTCCCCCAGAAAAGTGGTAGAGATGTTTTTGGTGCTCTTTAACACTAGCAATAATTTGTCGTTAATATGACTCAGGTTAGCAAGAAGCAGCATCAGTTGGTCAAGAGTCTGAAGCAGTCTGGAAGCAGCATTCAGTCCAAGTTTCTCAACCGTGTTCTGGGTAACCTAACCAGTTTTCATGTGCAACCCTATGAAGTTTTTGAGAAAGAAGAACAGATGAAGTTGCATGAACACTGGTTGGCGTTTGGATGAACTAACTTGTGCAGCACCTTTCTGTGTTTCATTTTTTTTTATTCCTCTAAAAACTTAGTCTTCTTTTAATAGGTTGCAAGTAGCAAACAAAGAAATCCCAGAAGCATTTTCCAACTGGAAAGCGAAGCAGTTACAGAGGTGCAAATTGATTGAGTCTCTGGGTGAAGAATTGATGAAAAACCTGAATGATGGGATGAAGGTTCGTCATTCTGCTCCTTTTGCACTGTTGTCCATGCAAAAACATATCCTATACCATGCAACTATGTTCAAACTGCATCTTAAGTACCCCTGCCTGTTTATTATGAGTTCTTTGACCTGTTAATTTTTCTTGGTGCTCAGAATGATGGGAAGGAAAGCTCTGATGAGGTACTTGTGGATCATAGGGATAATGAAGCTATAGATCTCCAACCTACCATAGAAGATGATGACAGCTCTGACCCTGCCTCTGAACAGAATGAAGGCATAGACAAAGAGACTAACACAGTAGCCAGTGAAGATTCTGTTCCTGCCTTCACTCAAAATGGAGCAGTGGACCAGGAAGCCACCGTGGAAGATAATGAAGACTCTGTTCATGATGTTGCACAGGACTTGCATCTGCAGCAGATACCATTGTTTAATGGCAGCCACGAATTTAATCCCATCGATTTGGGTTCAGAGACCAACCATCCAATGTCAGAACCTGAGGGTATTGCTCCAAATGCGTCAGGGTACTGGGGAAATATTAACTCCACGGAGACTGCTGTGAGCCAGGAAGTTCCTCTCTCATCTCCTGGGGATGTATGGCCTCCAGTTCGGATGGCAGATGCTTACTATGATCATACTGCTTTGAACAATGAGTATGCATCTGCTGGTGACTTGTTGCTTAAGCAATCAAAAATTGTTGAAGAACGGCCAACCCAGCTTATTGATCTAGAATCTAATGTACATGAAGAAAATGTGGAAAAAGATCTCTTTGATAGACAAAGGAACAACGAACCCTTCTTTGGTTCTTACCCGAAGCGAGATCGTAATGAGCTTCTTCATCACTTACACAAAGGCCAGGGCTTATCACCTTACTCCCATGAGCAGAAGCAGATGGGTGTGGAATTTCATCCTGCTAACAATGTGTTGATGGAATCTGTTCAGTTTCCTGCTCATATCAGGGAGCAGCTGCAGCCCATGCTGCCATTGGAATTGGGACAGAAGAGACAAAATGAGCTTTTCATTAATCAGAATGTTCAGGACAACATGTTCCCTGATAGAGATAGGTACCCGATTTCAAGACAAGGACATTTTCCTACTGTCACTACACAGGATTGGTCTGTTGATCCTATCCATTTGTCAGCACCTGTCCATCCTCATTTAAATGGAGACTTAATAAGCCAAAACTGGTTCTCTGGTAATCAGCAGATACGTGGAGGCTGGTCTCCCTTGGGTGGTTCTGGAGTCCCTACCCAAAGTATTGGGGGTAGGAGCAATGCGGATGGTAGCCTGTTCAGTGTGTTATCTCAGTGTAAGGAATTGCAATCTGCTGCTTCGATGGGCTCTGATCAGGTTGGGACATCAAGGAGCTTTGCGCATGTGGATGCAAGTGTTTCCAGAGGCAATAATGTGATGCCACAAATGGGTCAGTCTCTCAACTACCTGGGTGGGCATGAAACGACAGCCTTGAAGCCTGACAATATGGTGTGGATGAATGTGCCCAACCAGAGTTCTGCATCGCAGGACTCGATGGGGAAACCATTCTTGAGACCCTGGAATCAATGAGAGGTAATTATAACTTTTCCTTGTCCATTGCAAAAGGGCAGTGCGGTGCAATATGGCGGTCTTGTCAGTGAACAGGGTGGGAACAGACAATCCAGTTTGTAACTACATTTTTTTTTGGGAAGAAGAAGGTGGATTTGAAAGTCATTGCAGACAGGGTCTGCTGAGGTAGGATTTTGTACATACTTATATAAGAGCCAACATAATGACTTTGTATATATGTAGATGTTAGTGGGCAGGAGGTGATTGTAGGATCATTGGGTGGATGATGCCGAGGGGATGGGATGTGGAGGAATTTCTTGTTACGCCCGTTAATCTTGTCTTGTCTCTCTCCCGGTTTCCTCGTTTTTCTATTCTATAATGGTCTAGAAAGGAGCTTTCAATAACTTTAGCCAATGGAGACTACAGGAGAAGCTGAATTTGACTTAATAAAGCTCTGTATTTGCTTATTTATTTATTTACTTTTCCATGCTGTATGTTTGATCCGTATGGATGTATGGGGTTATTTGCAATCCTCAAATCTGTCTGGATTTGGATTTGGTGGGTGGTTTTCTTTATTAGGGACAAAATCTGATGTGCTGATATAGGAGGAAGGCTGGCTCAATTTAAGTCGCAAGTTAGTAGCATCGTCGCTACCATTATCTAAAAATAAAATCGAATGCTGTGAGAATAGACGTGAGGGGAGATAGAGGGCGATGTGGATGGAAATGGAGAGCTCTTTTGGTGTCTGCCGACAATTTGGGTGGGGCTGAGCCTCACATTGGGTGTTGAGTTGTCCGTCCTAGACTTTGGGGGTTTTATTTATTTATTTATTTATTTTTTGTTCTCTCTCTCTGTCTCCCCCCCTTGCATACTCAACTTCTGAGCATGTTTATTTTTGGTTCAATACGCACAAGGATGTAAATTCTTATTTGATTTTTGTTTATTTAATTTGATTGTAAATTTAACATTTCTTATCATTTCTTTTTTAAATGTAGATTATTAAAACAATTTGTAAAAATGAAATGATAAATTTTCTTAGCCTTTCTTTTATATATATATATATATATATGTATTGCTTTTTTAAAAAAAAAAAAAAGATAAGATTTGAAATTTGATCCTAAATTTGGCTTGAATCAAAATTCTTTTTGGGGGGGTGGGGGTGGGGGTGTGTGTGTGTGATGGAAACTTCCAAAATTCTGAATCCTAAATCTTATTAGTTTATAAACTCTTTAACCGGAAGTATAAAAAAGACGACTGAGGAGAAGAGGAGGGAGGGAAGAATGAAGCTGGTGTGAGGAGGAGCGGGTTGAACCCGGTGAGAGCATCCCCAATAAAACGCTCTTTGTTGTTAGATTAGAAGTGGATTCCAAGTAGAAGAGTATTCCATTCCAGCCCAGCATGAAGACGTTTGGAATTTTAATTCAATTATTATTATTATAATTGATAAATGCTTGAGTGAGTGGAGAACGAAAACAAGTGGGGTTTGTTTCTTAAATCTGCCCTTCTCCCTTCCAAGCATGAAATCTTCTCCCTCTTCTTTTTCTTCTCCTTCTCTTCGAGATTCATAACTTTGACCTCTTCCTCTCCTTCTCTCTCTCCCTCGTACTCAATTCCTTTATCTTTCTCTCTCGAAAATTTTGGAATCAATTCATTACAAAACCTGAATAAAGTAGGCTTCAGTCTGTTGTTCGGGATTGCTGTTCGTGAGTTTTAGAGGAAGAAACAAATGGAGAAGACGAAGAAGATAGAGGTGATTCGGTTGGAGCGGGAGTCTGTTATTCCCATTCTCAAGCCCAAGCTCATTATGACCCTCGCCAATCTCATTGGTACGCATACGCCCCTCCTCCTCCTCCTCCTGCTTTTTGTGCAATGTTTTCCCATTTTCCTCTGCCCCCTTCTTTTGGTTTTTTGCATCTCCGCACGTATGTCATAATTCCCCAAAACTGGTTAAATATTATTGTGGGCGTCCCATGATTTAGGGCTACCATGATTACCCACTTCTTTATGTATTGATGTGATGCCCTTATGCCCTATCATTTCGCATTTGACCACAGCCCGAAAGTTTCAAACAATGTTCCTTTAGGGGAGAGAGGGCAAAAAAAAAAATGCAAAACAAAACAAAAAGGAACAGTTAAGATGATAGTTGATACGCTTCAGCCATTTCCAAAAGGACAACCTTTGATGAATTCCCTCATCCCATTCAATGCCCTACATGTTTTCTTATGTGCCTCATCGCAGAACCCTGGCTATTCGCTTTTATTCAGCTTCAACTTTGACCCCGACTCTTTTCTTGTGTCTAGTTTTCAGACTTCACTCCCACCTTCTACCACACACTTGCTTGTTGTATTTCCAGCTTCTGAAAAACAGCTACACTAATGAATGACTTTGAAATATAACCTAATTTAAATGTGTTGTTAAATATGTCAAGATTGGAGTTGGACAATAATACTATTGTCTGAATCTAATGTTCTAGTGGACATAAAGGGGGAAAAAACTCATTATGTTGGCCCTGCAATATATTCTTGCTTGGGGGTTGTTTTTGGGGGGGGGGGTGTGAGGGAAGGGGGGAAGGATAAAGGATAGCTAATGGGTGCAGAGGTGTTGTGATCCTTGTACAACAAGACTAAACACTTGATAGAGAGTCAAAGGACACAAGGATCTTACATACACATATACATTCTAGTACTGTTTGTTTGTCAAAATCATGTTATATAATTTATACTTCCATGGGATTTTAGCGTCTCACGTTCCTAATGTTTTCCAGAACATAAATCTGATCGAGCTGAGTTTTTAAAGCTTTGCAAGAGAGTGGAGTATACTATTCGAGCTTGGTACCTTCTACAGTTTGAGGATCTCATGGTACTAATGTTTTCTTAGCCTTGTTAAGATTCTGTATATTACTTTAGTCACTGAAGCATGTTTTCTGTTCTTAAGTTATTTCCAGCTATTTTAATCGAATAATGCTTTGTATGTCTTCCTGCAGCAATTATACTCATTGTTTGATCCTGTCCATGGGGCACAGAAACTGGAGCAGCAGAACTTATCTTCTAAAGAAATTGATGTTCTTGAGCAAAATTTTCTGATGTACCTAATGGAGGTATACTTTTTGTTAGACTTTGGGCTGTGATTCTTTGAATGTGCATTTTAGTTGTCATTCCTATCTTATTTAAAGGCAGCTGGGAAAAAAAAAAAAAGAGAAAGGAAAGCAATTGTACTTGATTATCACAGGTGCTGGTCAACAGCTAGGTAAGGTCACACTTAATTGCCCAAGATCATAACATGGTACTTATACCAATCATGTAATTGAAAGTCCTGTAGTATGTAATATTTGAGAGACTTGATCACTTGCGTGATAGTGTTTTATTGGCATATTCAATTTGATGATTGGGAAACCGAGAGGTGGGAGGGGTGGGTGCAGAAACAAGACAAGCTATCATTGTAGTAACATGGAGTAGTCATGTTATTTTTAAAAGAGATTTCTGAATCGAGAGTAAGTAATTGTATGAAAGATGTGGAAAACCACCAAGAGTTGTCTTTTCCCACAAAAATTCTTCACAGTAAACCCAAGCCTTTTAAATTGTATGTTAGAAACGTCTGAAAATGTACTTATGAGATTTCTCTCATTCCCAAGTGAAATACGTCACAAATGTGTTGCTTGATAATTCAATTTTTTTTTGTGACAATGATTTTGACTGTGGGTTCCACTTTAAAATGAGTGAGATTATTTTCATTGGAGCTGATGATTGGGAGTGGCTGGAAGATATGTCAGTGGTCTAGGAGGGTTGCTTCCTCCACTCCTATTGAAATTTATTATTGTGTTGTATTGAAGTACTTCAATTTTTGTCTTCATTTATAGAGAATTTAATAGAAGGTTGGCTGGTTTTGTCACTGGGTTTTCTTCAAGATTATGTGGTGAAGGGCTGTAAGCTTGGTGGAGGAAGTGGATCCTAGGATGCTTGAACCCTATACATGACATAAAAAGGAAATGCCAAACTTGTGGTTGAAACATCTTGAGATTTTGCAATGATTTGTCCTTTATTTCCTTTATTCATTTACCTTTTTTTGATGTGCTTGCGGGGATTTTGAACAGGGAAGTTACATGGGCCTCTATCCATGATTTTGATATTGGTGCTGATTTGGCCATTCTATTCTGTGTCTAATTGGTGTAGACGGGGTCCTCTTTCTGTATAGCGATGGCAAAAGATACATGATGCTCTTATTATTTTACAGATTTTTGAGAAAATCCTAGGCCTTAGGATTGACTTCTTTGATTCTTTCTATTTATTTTTTGGTTAGTTTGGAGCGGAAGGGATAAGATGATATGCATGAGAAGGGAGGTCCTTATCGTGCTTATTGCATTTTCAGACCCTGCTTCAGTATTTACGTAAAGGATTAGAATTAGGAGAGCCTTCCTCTTGTCCATTGGTGTGGTAGATGTTACACCCTTTAGCTCTCTCTTTGATGCATTTCTACCCCGTTAAGAAAAGAAAGAAAAAAGAAAATCAGCTGAAGTTGTGAGGTGATAAATGAGAAAATGGACATTGATCTCTCTTTCTCACCCTCGTTATGTTGTTTCATTTATCCAAGTATAACCTTAGTATATCCACTTGCATGATTCAGATCAGAATCTTGATGACTTAGATATTCACTTTCCCTCATAAGTTTTTTAATATTCCTTTATTCTATCCAAATACAGGTGATGGACAAGAGCAATTTTAAGATAGCAACTGATGATGAAATTGAAGTTGCACTGTCAGGGCAATACCGTCTAAATCTTCCTATCACTGTGGATAAATCAAAGGTTCGTAATGGCCAATTCAGAATCTGAGACTGAATCTCAAATTCAACACCTCTTGTGGAAGTTGACGCTGCTGAGTATTTACTCTTCTGCTTCATGACATATGATGTATTATTCTGGCATTGCCGTGTCAACTTTTGCTTTTGCTGTGTGTAGCTGGACGATAAACTTCTGAAGGAATTTTTCACCAAGCATCCACGTGAATACCTTCCAGATTTCGTTGATAAGGTACTCTTCTCTTATTGGTTAAGACTCTTCTGCGACTACAACTTGAAATTAATTCGATCATTATGGTTATGGCTTCATATTTCATCTCATCTACATCTTCAACCCAAATTGACGACCACAATATGGAGAGAATTTGGTTGAAATTGTAGCAAGTGCATCGGCAACTTCATTATTGAAGCACAAGCTGATGATATTAATCTTCCAAAAGGGTTTGAGTCTAATTATAACTTTGTTTCCCAACCATCTGTTATGACGATATGTTGCCATTTTGAAATTCAGTTTGGTGTAATTTTTTATGATATCTTGTCTTTAGACTCTTTTCCCAAACGCTATCCTGCTCCTTTATTTGTTAATTTTCTGAATTACTTAAAGGAGATATGTTACAATCACTGGCATATGAGAGTGTCATCTACATGTATATATGATGTTATTAAGAAAAATGCAAAAGCCTCAAGTACTGTTTATTGATATTATGATAGTTTAAAAAATAGGAAAATGCATACATGCTACTGTTGAGCTATCTCAATGCTAACAGATGCTATAATTAATTGGCGCTACTATTGGTTTGCTGTATTACTTTCCTCATCCACAACCCTTGTCCGCACCTAAGAGCTTCTGGAGTGGTGGTTTTAGAAAGTTGTGAAATGACATCACGTAAACACCATTGTTAATTTTCCAAGAAGCTTGTGCTGCCAAATCTGAATATTAAGTTATAATATATGATGAATAATTTGAAAGGTGTGAAAGAACTTCTGTGGTTGATGCAGTATGAGCCTCCTATCAATTTTAGGGTTATTTATCTTGCATTGTCCTGATTGAACCTACATTTTAAAGTTGTTGTCTTCGACTCTGTGCTATCTTTAGGAGTGAGATAATCCATACTATATATTTTACCATCTTAAAATGCCCACAGGCTCAGATTTGCTAATTTACTGTTCTTTTAACAAACTGTGTTTCTTCTTCAGAACTTTTATTCCCAGGAGAAATTGGTTTGGTTTCATGTTCATTCAAATGCAACCAGTCCCCCACCCATTAACAAACTGTGTTTCTTCTTAAGAACTTATACTCCCAGGAGAAATTGGTTTGGTTTCATGTTCATTTCAAATGCAACCAGTCCCCACGCATTCTCCCCTTCCATGATCCCAAGGAAAGATATAGAATTAATTCTACCCAAGGACATCCCAAGGAAAGATATAGAATTAATTCTACCCAAGGACATCACTAATACGAAGTTTCAACTAAAACAGAACTATAGATCTATTTTATTTATTTCATTTCAAACTAGTGTATCATCTTTGTCCACATAAAAATTATGTAACTAAATTCATTCGTTTGCTATTAGTACATTATCTTCCGACGGGGCATTGGTATCGACCAGACAACTGATTACTTTTTCATGGAGAAAGTGGATATGCTCATTGCACGTCTCTGGGGCTCAATTTTGAGATTAACTAGGTAAGCTAATAGTCTATTATATCGCACTTTGAATTTGGATACTTCTGGAGGCTTATTAACTTTTGCTTCTCATGGGTTTTTGTAGGCTTGATAGATATTTTTCTAGAAAATCAAAAGCAAGACCTAAGAAAGATCCACCGGTTGAAG
Organism: Dillenia turbinata; assembly: GCA_037126225.1. Taxonomy (NCBI): domain Eukaryota; kingdom Viridiplantae; phylum Streptophyta; class Magnoliopsida; order Dilleniales; family Dilleniaceae; genus Dillenia; species Dillenia turbinata. The sequence goes on along the minus strand of JBAMMX010000027.1, from coordinate 10,298,519 downwards.
GTTTTACCGAAGAAGATGGGGATGATTTGTGTGTTGAGCGCATTCGTCTTGAAAATATGGAACTCAGGTTTTAATGACTTCTCAATTTTTCTATTTTGAACTGTGATGAATTTGTGTCTGCATTTATATGTATCACTAATAAGTATCGGTGAATCTTGGAATCTGGTCTTGGTTTTATGGTAGAGGCACCGTAGCTTCTAGTTGCTTAGCTTTCAAGTGCCACAATCTGGAGAATCTTGTATTGGCTATGTTTTGTCGGGCCTTTGGCTCTGAGAAGAATCATGAACTAACATGTGGCTAACACCCAAGTCATGTCTGTCCTTTCTCTAGGTTGTTCTAAGCTTCCCAAGTTCCAAGTTGCTGGACACCTATGTACCTGTTCGTCATTTTTGGTTCTGGAATTTTTAGGGCTTTCCTCTCAAATTCTCCATTCTGATCCCCTACTTATCCTTGTCCCTAGTTGTTGTTACTCCTCGTTTGCTCAGTTTCTCTGAAAGCCCCATTAAACTTCTCCTTAATAATTATGTTGCTAGTCTGTAACTGCTTAAGAACTGATGCAGATATTTCCTTTTTATAATAGCTACTGCAGTTGCATTAATCTGTATACTTCTTAGAAAAGCTACATTGTGAAACAATTGAAGAATGTATTTTTATTGTGTTATTTGGGTACCAAAATGCAAGCTTATGATGTTCATATCTTAATAGCACACAGAATCTGCTCGGGAAGATCACAATCCAGGAGCCTACTTTTGATCGAATAATTGTGGTGTACAGGTTGTTGCCTCTCTTCTCTCTCTCTCTCTGGTGACAATTGACATGCACGTTCCACATGCCTAACAGTCCTTACCTTTGTACCAAGTTGATTTATAAAGTTGGCCAAGCATGCATACCAAGGAAAAGATAATATTTGCATCGACATGTTGGTAATATCAATCTTCTAGTTGTTCTAATAGTTTGAGTTTAATATGGTAAAAATAATGTTTGCCTGCCATATCTTGGTAAAGAACAAGAGAAAATCTGGTACTCAAGTTGGGAAGGAAGGACTAACCCCTTGCTAGTTCCATTCTTAGGCTTCTGGAAATATGATTGTGTTAGTTGTACATTATTGTAAACCAATACAGATGTTACAATGTTCTCAGTGTACTGTTTGAAACAAGTTTGGTTAGTTTTTGTGAGAAATCTATTCGCACATTGACAGTTGATTGCATTCTGTCATGAAATTCAGTTCCAACTATTCATATCTTAGTACTTGGCTTGAAACTCTAAACAAAGTTCCTCTACAGGCAAGCAGGTAGCAAAACGAAACCAGAACGGGGGATATTTGTAAAGCACTTCAGAAACATTCCAATGGCTGATTTAGAGATAGTTCTTGTGAGAAATTTCATTTTACTAGTACATTTATCTCTGTCACTCTCTTTTGACTATGCCACTACAAATGATGACGTCCTTATAGCCCTTTGTATGAGGGACTTGATATTGAGCTGCTAATGTGCTTTATGTTCTTGTCTCCCTTTACAGCCAGAAAAGAAAAATCCAGGCTTAACTCCTATGGACTGGGTCAAATTTCTTGGTTCCGCTGTTGTTGGGTTGGTCAGTTACTTTACCTAAATAACAACTTGAGGTTGATTGTCATAATCTCTCTTGAGATACATATGTCATGCATTTGTTACAGGTTGCAGTTATTAGTTCACTTGAAATGCCCAAAGCTGATCTATGGGTCATATTTGCGGTCCTATCCACACTGCTTGGTTACTGTGCCAAGACATACTTTACGTTAAGTGCTTTCCTGTTCTCTCATAGTGATTTTTTTCCTCTTTCTTTTCAATGATTTTTAATGAATTTTAAGTGTGTTACCTTGGTACCTGTTGATGGCTCTTATAATTTTAAAACACATTGTCGGTCTTTTTTGCACAAATGCAGCTGATGATACGATCATGTCAATTCTTACTATTTGTCCTTGGATTTGGTGTTCACAAGTTGAATTTGAAAGTTCAATATGGATAAAAATGTTACTGGCAGAACACTCTGTCTCTGACTGCTCTGCTGTTTCCTTTTCTGACCACTTGTCTGACTTCAAAATGCTCCCACAAAACAAATTATTAATGTAACTGACCCTTAATTGTTTCCTGAACTTCCTTAGGTTTCAGGCAAACATGGCTGCATATCAGAACTTAATTACGCAGTCAATGTATGACAAACAACTTGATAGCGGAAAGGGAACTCTTCTTCACTTGTGTGATGATGTGATTCAGCAGGAAGTAAGTGTTGGCATTTCAAATCAGTAGTTAATGGTTTCTAATATACATACATATACTGATAAATCTAATTTGCAGGTGAAAGAAGTGATCATTTCCTTTTTCATATTGATGGAGCAAGGGAAGGCCACACTAGAGGTACTCCATTGTTGCTCAATGCGTGTGTGTGTATTTCTATTAATTAGTGCATGTCTCTAGAGGTGAATTTTGCTAATTTTACCTGTTTTTAATTTTTATAGGATTTGGACCTACGATGTGAGGAGCTCATTAAAGAAGAGTTTGGTGAAATCTGTAACTTTGACGTGGATGATGCTGTCCAAAAATTGGAGAAGTTGGGCATTGTTTCTCAGGTAATATTTTTTGCCCAGTATCTATTATTTTTTTGTTCCTACCTCATCAACATGATAAAACGTAAATTTTCAACATGAAAGGAACCTCCATCATGCAAATTACTAATATGAAAATTTTATTAATGTGATCGTTGATTTTAAAATTGGTAAGCTTTGGTCTTTTCGTTCACTTTAAATGGTGTTTCGATACAAAAATGTCTTAACATGCTGAAGCATGATTGAGTACAAGTTTGTGGCACGAAGCTTGTGCTAGGAGCCAATTAAGCTTTTGATTTAATGACAGTAGAAAGGTATGCTTTTTCTTACATGGTGCAATGCGCCCATATCCATTGAAATTGACTTATGAAGGGTGAGAGTATAAAGGAACCCGGTTTAGATAGCTTATAGCTTGCATTAAATAAAATTTTTAGGGATATTTAGTGATTGCTGTCATACAGCTTGCTTTGAACGATTGATTGTCATTTACTTGGAAGCGTATCTTTTCCCAGACTAAATTAATTGTCTATTGGGTCAGGATTCAATCGGAAGGTATTTTTGCGTTAGCCTGAAGCGCGCCAATGAGATCATTGGCACCACCACAGAAGAGCTTGTCCTGAAAGCAAAACAGGGAGCCATCACCGCTTCATAGTTCCACTTGATATATGTGGCAACTAAGCTCATCTCTGTGTGCATATTATGGATGGTCGTGCAAATTCCTATATTCCCTTGTCTAGGGAGGGGTTGTCTGGTTATTTGGTTGCTAGGTTGTATATGTAATTTCATTTATCCTTATTCTTTTAATACTTCCCACGAAACTTTGGCAGGGTTTCATGTTGTAAATTTTAGTGTAATGGTCTAAAACTGCAGTTAATAAAATGACATTGAGATCACAGAAGGGTAGGGTCATTTCGTGATTAAGGAGATCCATGATGGTCGCTACTCCGCTGCAAACTGGAACAATTGAAGTTTCCGGCAATTAAAATTTGATTAGTGTGGCGGGGATAAACGGCGCGGGCCTATTCTTAATGTAATTGGACGTGTGCCCAGACGAAAGGCCCAGTGATCCTGTAGGTTTTGGGCCTAAATATTGTTACCACCGGTTCATTCGGCTCATCTAAACTTGCATTCTGGGCCCGAGTAACCTATTTACTAGCCAATGCTTGGGCCTAAGTGAAATCTTGGTTGTGGCCCAAATAGTTGTGCTGGCTTCAAAAGGCGCCTAAGAGAAAGATAAGCATGAATATGCACAATTATTTCTCACTCCGGCCGGGAATGGGATACCATGCTGCGTTTGTTCAATGCCTGTGCGAGGCTCCCACAAGACCGACTTACAAGAGCATTCAACTTCCGCAAAGCCCAGCAGTTATGCAATGCACTTCTCCCCTCCATTTCGACTATCGTCTTCAATTAAAAGAATAGCAACTCTACAACCTATGGAAGCACCAAAAACTCTTTGTAATTTAAATAAAGAGAAATCGATCTGTTGCATAACTGACATGGACTAAACCAACTCAATCTGGTTTTGGGTCGGTCCATTCATGGAATTGCTGCAGATGATACTGCAGCATGACATCATGTATGGAGGCCCCCTGGAATCAATTGGATATCCCTTTTCTCATGAGAACACCAGTCATTGAACTTATGCCTTATGAATGTGATTCATGAAACAAAATCTTCTCATCTTGTTCATGTTGCTGCTAATGCCAATAGTCCTTGCTGTTACTCTGCGACGGCATCACTGCCCGACCCCGTAATTATTGAACAAAGTCAACGTCTGCCCACCAAACTGATAGAGTTCCAAGCGGGTGTTAAAGCGTTCATTTTAAAAGCACGTTCAAAAAAAAAAAAAAAAATCTCACTCTCTATTCTGACTTATTCCTTTCCAAATGCTGCGGATGAAGTAATCTCACCTGCTATGCCGACTTGAGTGAAAAATATATACCGGAAGATATAAGGTAAAGGAAAATGTGCAGATTCTCTGCTCATAGTAAGTATGATGCTAGCTTTGTGTACAACAACATTCCATTGATTGATGCTTACGCTCCACTACCTTTGACAGGCATGAACAGCCTCAGAGAATCCATGGTAGAATGAGAGAGTCATAAGTCCGCCAGGGTGTCAACACAAAAGGTGGAACTTTCAAAGGTTATAGGCTTGTCAACTCTTTCAAACCAAGACATGAATAATAATCAACCGTACCTCAATATGACTGAGGGATTAAACTCATGAGTCATACGATGAAACTATGAGAGAGAGTGATAGAATATAGATTGAGACAGGAGATAAGTCTGTCTCAGAATCAATTCGGATTTATGTCCGGACGATCCACCACTGAAACAATTCACTTGCTAAGACAGTTGATGGAGACATTTAGATCACAAAAAAGAGATCTACATATGGTATTCATTGATCTTGAGAAAGCATATGATAGAGTTCCTAGAGACGTGTTGTGGTGGACGCTTATGAGAAAAGGGATATCTTTAAAATATATTAATCTTATTAGAGATATGTATGAAGGAATTATAACCAATGTAAGAACTTGCGGGGGGTTAAGTGATAGCTTTCCTATTAACATTGGACTACATCAAGGTTCGATATTGAGTCTTTTACTATTTACAATAGTGATAGATGAAATCACAAAAAATATTCAAGATGAAATACCATGGTGTATGCTATTCGCAAATGATATAATTTTGGTTGATAAAACTAGATAGCGTATCAGTACTAAATTAGAGTTATGGAGGGATACATTAGAATCTAAAGGATTTAGATTGAGTAGATCTAAAACTGAGCATATGAGGTGTAAGTTTAATGACAACTATCAGAATATTGAAGAAATGATTAAATTGGAAGGAAGAGAAGTCCCAAAAAGCGAAAGGTTTAGATATCTTGATTCCATCATCCAAAATGATAGCAATATAGATGAAGATGCCAATAATAGAATTCAGCAGACTAGATGAAATGGAGAAAGACATCCGGAGTGTTCTATGATCGCACGATACCATTACATTTAAAGGAAAAATTCTATAGGATCGCAGTAAGATCTGCTCTATTATCTGACATTGAATGTTGGACTATTAAACAGTAACAAGAGAAAAAAATGGCTGTAGCTGAAATGAGATTGTTTAGGTGGATGTGTGACAAAACTAAAAATGATAGAATTAGAAACAACAAGATACGTAATAAACTGGGAGTCAGTTCAATTGTAGACAAGATGTGAGAATAACGTCTGAGATAGTTTGGACATGTGCAGTGAAGGCTTATGAACGCACCTGTTAGGAAGGTAGAGAACTTAAATATAGGAGAATTAATAAAACGTAGAAGTAGGCCATTGAAAACTTAGATACAATACATTCGTAAGGATATGATAGTGATGGATTTAGTTGAGGAGATAGTTTTAGATAGGAATGAGTGGCGTAGGAGAATCCGCACAAACTAAATCTCTCTGTTTTTTTTTTTACAATTTCATTATTTGTCTCTCGTATAGCTGATCCTAAATTTTGAGACAGAAGACCTAGATTATTGTCGTTGTACCTCAATATAACTGAGTTTGGTTGATGTGCTGTGACCTTTCCTTAGCTGTCAGGATCCAAGACTGGGCAGTCCAAATGATTTCAGTTAGCTCTAGTGTTTCAATTTATCAAGAACATGGCAACATGCTTCATAGATGACCGAATTGAAAGTGTCTCTTGCAGGTCAAAGCAAGTTTTAACAAGCCCAATAAACTCTCCTTGGGTCCAGCTCCACATAATTCTGGAGAGAGAATTTCATCAAACCGTCCAGTGATCAGCAACTTAGCCCATGTCACTATATTAAGCCCGTTTACATACTTGGAAAACGATGGGTCTAGGGATTGCATCCCGACAATAGTTCTAAGAGCACCCCAAAGCTATATACATCGGCCTTGTCAGAAACCCTGCATGTGGTTGCATTCTTTGTGGTTGCATTCTTTGGCGCTAAATAACCAAATGTCCCTGCCACATCTGTGGTTGCATGTGTTTCTGAGACTTCTAAAAGCCTTGCCAGCCCAAAGTTTGAAAGGTAGGCATTAAGCTTCTCATCAAGCAGGATGTTACCGTGATGTCCCCATGAACTATTCGGGGAACACAGGAATAGTGAAGGTAAGACAGAGCTTGTGCCACATCAAAAGCTATCTTGAGAATCGTCCAACATTCAGAATTTTTGTCTGATCTATCCTGTATGAAAGTTTCAAAGTTCCACCAAAAAGATAGTTGTAAATTCGGAACATCTTACCTTCTCCCACGTAATAACCAATAAGAGTAACAAGATTCCTATGTCTAATCCTTCCCAATGTTGTCATCTCTTCATCAAATTGTTGTATTCCTCGAAATCTACCTATTGAGAGCCTCTTTACCGCTATGAGAACACCAGGAACCAATTTCCCCTTGTGTAAGTTGAACCAAACCCTCCTGTACCAATTAGGTTCTGAATACTGAAGTTCTCAGTAGCTCTGACCACATTATCATAATTCAGTTCACTTGGAAAATCAGCAAAGGTCACTACCACTTTTCTCCTCAGGCTAGAGAGTCTACTGATTTTCCTTCTAGCTAGGACAAGGACTAGGACCATCCCCAGGAGAATTGAGAATACAATGGTAGCTGGTCACCAAGGCAATTGTGGAAGTCTTCAATTTCTTCCCACTGCCACCATTTGATCTTCGAAATAGCGTGGGGTTCCAGCGGGAGGTTCTGAGTTTGGTTCAAGGCAAAATTTTATTACCCCTAAAGAAGCTGCAATCCATAGGCTTTAGAAGACGTGTTATGTGTCCGGAAAGGTTATTGAAGGAAACATCAAATTTAGAAAGACGTGATAGATTTGAGGATGGTGGTTTCTCCTAAGAAAGCCTGTTGTGATCCAAAGTAACAGTTTCAAGATTACTGGCATCTGCCCAACACGCTGGAATGATTCCCATTAGAGCATTTTGAGATAACTCCAAGACCTCGAGAGACGTCAATTCACCCAATTGAGTAGGGATTTCTCCTGTCAAATTGTTTGCACCGAGGAGAATCGATTTTAGGCTCTTCAACACCCCCAGTTGAGCTGGAAGGGATCCAGAAAGCCAATTCCCTCTCAGGTCAAGAAGGCGAAGCATTGCCAAGGTGCCAATACCAGGAGCTAGAAACCCTCCAATCTGATTTTGTGTAGCATCAAAATCCAGTAGCTCAGAGCAATTGAAAAGCAACTGATAAAAAATCTGACCAAATAACCTGTTGGCTGTTAACTGAAAATTCTCGAAGCTGGTTGCAGTCCCAGAATAGCGTTCCATGAAGAGAACCATTTAACATATTCTCATTCAATAACAGTCTGTAATAGGGTTTAGGGGTGGTTTTTGAGAAGTTGCCTCCAAGTCAAAAAAAGGGAACAAAACTGTTCCAACTAAAATGATGGATAACAGTGCAGAGAAGCTGCAACCAAGGAGCCGATGACATTGCCCAAACCTGCAATGCCTCCCTCGTCATCTAAGGCAACATCTCCTACTAAACTGCTCGAACAGCTATACTCTGCAACGTTCGGAAGAAACCCAGCGAGCAAATTCCGGCTTACGTTGAAATACATCATACAAGGAACTTGCAGCTGCCGAGGCAATGGTCCCAAAAAACTGTTGGAACTCAAATACAGATATATCAGACTCTTCCAGTGTCCCAAACTTTCTGAAATCTCACCATTAAGGTAATTCTGGCCAACAATAAGAAAGAATCATTCCAATCACTGGGCAACCGACCCCCTAGATTTGCCCTAGGCGCCCAAAACACCTTGAAACTAGGAAGAAGCAACAGAGAAGCTGGTGCACCGCCTGCAAAAGCGTCGTATTCTCCCTTAGACAACAAGCTACCATCATCAACAGAGACCAAACCACTGACTGTATAAGTGAGAATGAGGACTGAGAGCTTCGAACGGTTTGAAAGCTGTTTAGGGATAAGATTAGTGAGACTATTCCGGTAAACATCCAGAACTTCAAGCTCTGAGATAAGGCCAATCTCGTCCGGGATCCCACCTTCCAAAATGTTGCCGCCGACCAGAAAGGAGTTCAAGTTTGAACAGTTTCCGATCTCCGGAGGAATGTTGTGAATGAAGAAGTTATTAGAGAGCTTAAGATAAGTAAGAGATTTGCAGCTGCCGAATGTATTAAAGTTTAATCCTACCGGAGAATCGATTGTGCGATAAATCAAGAAAGCTCAGTCCACGAAAACCGAACAAATACTCCGGCATTGGACCAGAAAACACGTTGAAGGATAAATTAAGGAAGCGAAGAGAAGAGAGAGGGGTTAGCTGATGCAGAATTGGTTGGGAGAAGTTGTTGTGCTGAAGCCCCGGGATCCCCGGAAGCCGATGTTTTAGGAGCTAGGCGGGGATGCGGCCGACGAAGAAATTGTGGGGAATGGAGAGTATCCGAAGCAGAGAGAGGTTTCCGAGGGAAGGGGATAGGGTTCCGTCCAGACCAGCTCCGGTGAGGTTGAGAGCGAGAACTCGGCCGGAGAGGGGATAGCAGGGGACGCCGTGCCAGATGCAGTGGAAGAGGGAAGAGTTCCAGTCGGAGAGGAGGAAGGGAGGGAGAGAGAGTTCTTGAAGTCGAGAAAGCAGGGTGGCGTCTGTATAATTAGTGCGGGTGAGAGCTTGGGATAGGGAGAAGAGAAGGAGAAAAGGAAGAAGAAACGCCAATTTTCCTTTGGGAATAGAAGAAAGAGAGAGAGAGAGAGAGAGAGATTCAAATCAGATCTTATTTTACAGTCCATTCGTGACCACTGGGAAGTGGGAACAAGTTTTTATTCTTTGTTCTTTATTTTTATTTTTATAACTATAATGGTAACAAACTCAAAGGTTACTGGAAGGGGGAGAGAGAGAGAGTAGATTGGTTCAGTGTTTGAGTTGTCAATGTCATGTTTGGGAATGGGAGGGAAGGAGAGTGTTTCAAAAGGATAGAGAGGCGTTGAATTTCAGACAATTTAAAAAGTAAAAAAAAATAGAGTATTATGAAAGCAAAGCAATGAAGAACAGAGCAGAGGAATGGGGGTTTAGTATTAATGAATGAGTGTTAACGAAGAGAAGAGAGAGAGAGAGAGGAAGATAGAGAATCCAAAGAGGGAGACAGAGAGACAGAAAGTTAGAGAGAGAGAGAGAGTGGGGTTTAGAGAGATAGAGAGAGGGGGAGGGAAAATACGGCATGAACATTTTTTTTATTTTCATGGTTTTTGTTTGTTTTGGTTTTTCCTATTTTTATGTATGGTCGGGTTGTCAGAATTCTTAAATTAATATTGATTCTCTTAATATATCAGACTGTAGCAATAGTAGTATCGGGTTGAATCCTATAAAAATTAATTAATTTAATCTCTTAGTTGATACTAAAATTTAAAGATGAGAGTTTTTTAAATAAATTTTCTAAATAAAAAATTAAAGATCTAAAATTAAGAAGCAAATTAATAATATAAAATACTAAAAATTAGAGAAGAAATCCAATCTATCAAACTCTGATCCAAGCATTCATACATTCGATTGTTCATTGATCATTGATTAAAAATATTATTTTTACAATTCAAGTATTTAACCTTAAATTTATTAGAATAGTCGTAATAAATTTTATATTTTCCTAATTTAATCGACCAAATCCAGCATCCAATCGAAACTTATCATTAATCGACTGGTCACGATAACGTTCCATATCAATATAATGATAACATTAAGTTCTATGAAAACAGTTAAACCAAAAAACAAATAATTGGGATAGTCGTAATTATTTAATTTTGTTCCATTGATTTCCTAGATTAAACATGAATATTGATAACATACCTATAAATATAGATAACATAATTGCTACTTGTACTATTCATTCATGACAATTACGGATCATTGAAATCTTAGATAGCAATAAAAAAATTAATATTGAATTAAATTGTTAGATTAACCAATATTAGGTTTCCTTATAAATAAATCAAGAATCAACAAATATTTAAATAAAAAACGAGAATTTAGATGAAGCAAATGACCTCAAGTTTTGCAATGGAAGCATCCATTTTTTGGTTTTGTTCTTCGTCAATTCTTGTAATGAAAGCATTCATTTTTTGGTTTTGTTCTTCAAATCTTTTGTCTATATACAATCGTAGTTCATCCATTTTAGCTTCTAATTTCTTGTGTTGATCTTCTTGGATTCGTTGTCGTGTTCCTTCTGCCATGGTTAATAAGTTTCGAGAATCTCAAGTTCTGATACCAATTTTGTCACACTCCAACTTAGAGTAAAGGGAAAGAGAGACGTTGAACTTCAGACAATTCAAAAAGTAAAGAAAACAGAGCACTATGAAAGCAGGGCAATGAAGAACAGAGTAGAGGAAAGCATCTCTAATTGGGAAGAATGATGAATGATGGGGGTTGAGCATCAATGAATGAGTGTTAACGAGGATAAGAGATGAAGGAAGATAGAGAATCTAGAGAGGGAGATAGAGAGACAGAAAGTTAGAGAGAGAGAGTGGGGTTTAGTGAGAGAGAGAGGGGGGGTAGGGAAAACAGGGCATGAACATTTCTTCCATTTCCATGGCTTTTATTCTGGATTTTCCTCTTTTTATGTACAATCAAGAGTACTTTAACAATCAATCTAACAACCCTAACTAATTTTGATTATAGTTACAAATTTGGTTGTTGCAGTTGGTTTGCAAAATATTAGTTGGGCAAAGAGCCATTGTATTTGGTTGAAATCTAGGAATAGTCATTACAGAGAGAAAAGGAGGATTAAGGCGGAGGTTGGAACGGAGCAAGACAAAAAAAAAAAAAGGAAAAAAGAGGAGGGCGGCAAAGAGAAGGCAGAACGCAAAAGCCGTCCCCCGGTCCGGTCGTCACATGCAAACAGACAGCAACGAGGGAGAATGAGAATCCCGTTAAATTAAAACTAAGTTCACAAGCATATATATTTATATATATTTTAAATAATAATAAGAAGAAGAAGGATAAGAAAAATGTTTAAGCGCTATTGTTAGTGTTATGAACTAAACCCAGCAAACTGCGTGTATACATTTACATATACATATAAGCATGAGATGAGTAATGGTCAAGGCAACAATAGGATTGCAAATCTCTCTTTCTTTCCTTCAACCAATTCCAAAACTTAATCAATACCGATCCGAAAGCCCATCCATATTTAGCAGCTGCAGCTGCAGCTGCATCTGCGCCTGTTTTGTCACACAAACACGCCTCCGCTCCACCTTCTACAAATTGTTCTTTACTTACTTTAATTTATTCATTTAATTAAATAAAAAAGTTAAATAACAATCATATTTAACCATAAATGAATTTGAATCAATTCATTCTTTTTTTTTAAAAAAAAAATGATAAATATGGCCTAAATATGATTTGACTAGGCCTCTTTTTACTCATCCCAATATCTGTACGTGAATCATACACGAATGCTAACACACAAGAATAACTCGCTCATATCATTTGACACGACCCTTAGCATCATTAACACCCAAGTCATTCCAATCCTCTCCTGCCAAATCACTTCAAAGCGGACACAACTAATAGTTTAACACGCACCGTGGGTTTGGGGATCCTATCACTCTCACTCCCCCCCCCCCCAAAAAAAATCCAACTAATAATAATTAGTCCCTACTCGTACAAATCCTTCTATTGTTTTACTCTATTAGAAAAAAGAAAATAGTCAAGGACAATGAATGGGGGGAAAAAAGAAAACAAGATGCTTAACTGACTTTCAGAGACACGAGCATAGAATTCACCACCACAAACATCAGAGAAAATAAGTAAGTAAATAAATAAATTGCAATACCAAATATGATACGCAAATTCAAGATTCTAACAAGACAACCCCCCCCCCCCCAAAACAAAAAAAAAAAGTGTATAAATATTTCAGGCGCAACGACCATGCACACTTGCTTGTGTAAAGAAAGGGCCACAATACCAAATATGATCTCTCTTAAAGATCTCTCACACTGAAGACCTCCACTGGACACCCTATTACATCCATGCATTTTCTGAAATACTATTACACCAGGGTCCTTCGCTAACAAGAGGCAGCTCTAGAAAAGCAAATAAAAAAGTCATTCCCAAGCAAAAAAGAAAAAATTAACATCAACCTTCATCTCAAGCTTGAAACCAGATCGCCAGAGAAAACAATTTTGTCAATTTGAGAACCAAAAAATTGCGGGGTTTAGTGAACTTCATATCAGGTTGGGGTCATCTTTTAAGTTAGCGACAATCGGCTACGATCAACTGACAATTGACTAGAGTCAACCGACAATAGTCCATATTCAGTTGAACAGACATCAAGCCCATGCCTTACCTAATCTAGTTGAAATAGGTCGAATTATATATAATTGGAAAGCTTTTCAAAGCTAGTTTTTGATGTAACAAGAATCAGCTCAATTGGGGCTCTCTAACAAAAGTTATGACCGATTTTCTTTGAAACTATCAGTCACTCAGCTGACGAGATGAAAATCGACTAACTAGCTGATCAGCCCACTTGAGTCCATTTTATACCTGTGTTGGAGTTTGATTATGACTCCACAAATATCAGATTTTTTGACCCGAACGAGAGGTCCAATCACTGCTTCAATTGATGAAGTGAAATCAGTAAAAGTCTGTCAGAGGATATTCCAGCGAGGGAGACTTTGTCACTCAACTCAGAAAGAGCGATTTTCGAGAGAAATGAAACAAACTGAACAAGAGAGGGTTGAGATTGGGAGTCTTGTGTCACTTTGTGTACTTCGTGTAGGGTTATCAGAGAGTGTACCTGAGCAATGACATACCATATGTATTCATAGATTGGTCCCTCTTGAATTGTCAACATTCGGAACGTTACAACCCTAGTTTCTGTATAGAAATATCCTGAGATCTCAGAACTTCGTAGTCAAATATTTTCAAAGAAATTTAGAAATTTAGATCTTTATCACTTAAAAAATTCAACGATCCAAGGAGGTTGTTTTTTTATTGATTTGATTTTGAAAGGTTTCCTTTCTTATTTAAGAGGCACGCTTCACAGCCAAATGAGAAATTAAATTTTATGTAAATCTGAGTTAAATATTACCTTAGGATGATGGGAATAAGCTATCTAGACACCTAACCTCTTGTCAAGGCTATCGGTCGTGAAACAAGGAGATTTTACCGGATGCCGATGAGGACCCCAAACCGATTAGGTTACTACCAATAGAGATTAATCAAGGAGTCGAGTTGTGTCTACCTTTCAAGGAGATGTGTTCCTAATCGTTGACACGTTTGGGTGTGGTATACTCATTGGATCATGAGTTAATAAGATTTTGGGTTCTGCCAAAACAGGACTTTGGGTCGTGTCCCATCATTTGCCTCCAACTCATGGTGTCGTTTTGTGAGAAAGATACCATGAGTAGTGGTCATTGCACAGGAATTAAAAAGGTGTAAAGCTTTTAATGTGGTACGTGCCACTTTAAGTCTCGCGAATCGTCTTCAGTACGCTTTATAAAGCGTGACATCTGACTTGATCAAGCACTTACATACTTTATTTTTAACAATCTCGTCCTTCGTAAGGAAAATTTTTCTCGAGAGAATAACTAAGGGTTTTTCTTCTCAAACTCATCCAAGTATTAGTGATATTAGAAGCACGATGATAGAGGAGGAACTCTGGGAAGTTCAAACTGATATGTTACTGGGTAGCGATTATGTCTTTATATCGACTATAGATGAGGATAGGGCTAACAGGGCGTTGGAGGGTCGTGTCCCGATGTACAAGCAATCAGTGAAGTACGACATAAAAATACCATATATGGGTCCAATCGGAGAAGTGTTATTTCGTTGGAACATATTTCTGACAAGACTTCTCCCTAGCGCTTGGAGTCTGGTTGTTGCTGGGATTTCTTTGTTAGATTTTTGTCACATCTTTTTTGATTTTGAGATTCTGACGGCCATCTTTTCATTGAAAAGATGTGGGAGTAAAGGTTATATCCAAGACTGGTATAGGCCACAAGCCCAGCCTGAATCCAACTGGAGGTTTTACTACAAGGAGTCGATCGATAAGAGTTAGATGTATAAGTATTTCTTCGTAGAATTTTTAAACAGAGACCTTATGGCCATGTTGCCTAAGGCTGATGGGGAACCATCGTTCGGGTTGAAGCCTTCAGTTCTTTTTCGTCATTCCAGATTCGTGTATTCAATTGGCAACTACTAAATATCTACTCAGAGGAACATCTGGGTAGATAATCTTGTGAAAGACCAAATGTTGTCCTTGGTAGATTTACTAATCGTGGAGAAAAGAAAGATTGACAGACCCCGTCTGGTAGAGAGGAGAGAGAAAGAGTTCATTGATGTTTTGTCTTTCCCAAGGTATGTTGTCTTGTTAGAGATCACTACCGAGAGGTAAGTAAGACTGAACGCGAAGAGGCCTTCGAGGGAAACCGATAAGGCACCTGGAGTTCGGTCATCAAAAGTCATGCCTCCTTCATCAAGAGGAGGAAAGTCTAACTGCCGGAGTTTTTGGCAGAGAAAAAAGAAATCGAAGAGGTCAGGGAACGCGTATCTCCCACTTCATTGAGACACTCTGAATCGATGACTGTTGGATAGGAGGAGGCCAACAGCTTGGCATCCGACAAACATGTATCCCTCTCGGTTGGCAAGCTTGATGAATAAGTCTCGATAGGGAAGCACCCGAGGTTAAGGAACTTAGGGGCACCAACGTGACGACCGCTCCTGCTGTTGCTGTAAGGGAGATATTAGGGCCATCATTCGTTGTTCCCTTGTGGCCCCTGCATAAGGAAAAACACAAGTTAATCGATGGGACTGCTTTTTCTTCTTCTATTCCCATCCGGTCTTTTGACGATCGGAAGGGCTCGAAAGAAAGAGGGACAGTCGCAATCTGTGCTGAAGACAATTGGTACAACTTCATTGACATAACCAAGGTGAGTTGGATACCTGATCGATTTGATTTTCATCATTCAGAGTTGGAATTGAACAGGATATCCCTTGAACAGGCTAATGAGGATCTTTAGTCTTTGGGCTTGGCAATATCACTCTTCTTCATAACTTGTCCTATTTTACTTTTTTCCTTGATTTGGCTTCAATTCATCTAGTTTCTCTTTCTAGACGATGGTTTTGACAGAGTTTCAAAAGCAGCAAAGAAAGCAGATAGTGGGTTATTTGCAGAAACATGCCGATCAGTTGGGCAATCAGGTTTTGGCAGTGCAGAATGCCCTTGAGTAGGGAGAGAGAGGCGTAGAAGCAAAGAGGACTTCCAGTGTCGTGTTTGCCGTCAAGGAGGAAGAGATCAGGCGACTACAGCTCGACTTGGAGGCATCACAAAAACGTTGTGCGGAGCTGGAGGCTAAAGCGAAGGTACGTGAGGCACGTTTGTAGGTTGCTGAGAGGTCGAATCAGATGCGGGAGGAGTCACTTCTAGCTGCCGAATGAAGAGTGACCGAACTTGGGGAATCTTTCACTAGAAATACCGAAACTTATCAGTGTTCTCAGCGTAGTCTAACTGAAAGGTTGAGGATTGCCAACGAAGTTGTTCGTCAAGTAACCTTGAGTAAGGCTCTGACATCTGGTAAAGGAGTTATCAACCAAGGAGTATCAGGCCAAGACCTGGCCATCATTCGCCCCAATGATGTTCCTCAGGAGATTGTAGGAGCGGCTATAGCCCAAGTGGTCATAGAATCTCCTTTATGTATCATTGCATTTTACTTGATGAGAATATGTGTTACCACCAGGAGATATTTCCTTAATTGTCTAATGAGATGTGATAGTGTCTGCATGCGTTTGTTCGTTTGGTCGACAGGATTCGTCTGAGGGACTCAGTTAAGGAACATGTCATGCATATTCGTATGAGATCATTCAATGGAAGAAGTGGTCATGTGCACATTATTCGTTAGGAAACCATTCAATAGAACCGGTCGTGCCTACCCTTTTGGGAGTCATTTCCCTTCTTGACGACACACTACATTCGTTAGGAAACAAATGATTGGATAGGCCGTGTTTGCCCTTCTAGGAGTCACATCCCTTATTGACGAGAAGCCACATTTGTTAGGAAACAAATGAAAGGATGGCTCGTGTCTACCCTTCTGAGAGTCATATCCCTTATTGATGGCACGCTATGTTTGTTATGAATCAATTGATGGGATAGGTTGTGTCTGTCCTTCTAGAAATCATATCCCTTATTGACGACACACTACGCTCGTTAGGAAATAAACGAAGGATAGGTCGTGCCTATCCTTTTGGGAGTCACATCCCTTATTGACAACACGCCATGTTCGTCAGGAAACAAACGACAAGACGGATCGTGTCTACCTTTCCAAAAGTTATATCTCTTATTGACAACACGCTATATTCGTTATGAATTAATTGATAGGATGAATCGTGCCTACCATTCTGAGAGTCATATCTCTTATTGACAATATGTTACGTTCGTTAGGAAACAAACAATAGAATGGGTTATGCCTACCTTTCTAGAAGTCATATCCTTTATTGACGACATACTGCGTTCGTTATGAATCAATCAATAGGATAGGCCGTACCTACCATTCTGAGAGTCATATTCCTTATTAACGACATGCTACATTCGTTATGAATCAATCGATAAGATGAAACACATGCTAATCATGAATACGAAAGATAGAGGATACCATTATGGAAACCCAAGGTAGAACAATCAAAGTGTACCTTGAGGTTGCGAGAGAATCATGATTACTTGGGGGGTATTGGGGTTCTGAATCACAAGACAATGTTCCGATACTGAGAGGGGTTCTCAACTTTACTTTCATGTGATTGGTGCTAGGCAAGACTTCCATAGCGTTTAAGCCCAACTTGCCTAAAATCACATTATAGAGTGAAGGAAATTTGACCATATTGAATACGGTGGTGGCTATTACATGGTTCGGTGGCGTGGTGAAAGTGTCTGGGGGTGAGATGACACCTTTAAGATATATCCATTTGTCAAAGAGCCCTTTGACTGATCCTACGTGAGGTTGAAAATGCATTTGACCGAAACTCATCTATTGGAAGGCGTCCCAATAGAGTAGATTACATCCTGCTCCTTGGTCAATGAAGATTCCTCTCACCTCATATTGGCTGATTTTGATGGTAACGACGAGGGGATCATGATGATTAGGATCAACTTCTATCACGTCCTTGTCAATGAAGCCAATAATCGGTCTTTTCCCCTGGACTATTTATCGACCTGAGTTGTAAGGATTTCTTGAGGAGCAGGAATAGACGTTTCAGACATATGGAAGATAGGTGCGATAATGTGTCCCTAATCGTTGACGCATCTGAGTGTGGAATGCTCATTCGATCATGAGTTTATAAGATTTTGAGTTCCGTCAAAACCGGCCTTTGGGCCGTGCCCCATCAACTTGAATTGAGGAAAAGGACTATCAAGGAGAGAGTTTTGGCCAACTAAAGCTTCATCAGATAAGGAAATCAAGATGCAAGTGTGATGAATACATAGCGAAAAGATAAGGAAATCAAGAGAAAAAACAAGGGAAACGGACGAAAGTCCATAATCACTTGAACTCTACCTTTGCAGCAGATTGAAAGTCCAAAATAATTTGGATACTACACGTGTGGATCCTACATGTACAGTTGCATTCATTTGAAAACAGGGATAATTCAGTATGGACAAAAACTAAACAAGCCCAAATCATGGAGATAAAGCCCACATTATGTGACAACTCGAGGATAAAAGGCCGAAAACGTGGTGACAGGTTTTTCCTCCATAAATAGCTTTGAAGAAAAGAAACGAAGATTCATTGCAGACCAAACTCAACCAGTCTTATATTTATCTTTATTTTCCCATCCTTTATTTCCTTACTAGTTTAGTAGTTTAACTGGGGGATAAAGACCAAAAATGTGGTGAACAACTTGCCAGTGTTTTTTATCTATAAATAACCTTGAAGAAAAGTAATCAAAACACATTGCAAACCAAACCCAACCAGTCTTTTATTTATCTTTATTTTCCAGTCTTTTATTTCCTTAATAGTTTAGTAGTTTTTAAACTCTATGCTTATTTAGTTAGAGTTTACTGGAGTCTACAGTATTTCTTTTCTTTCTTTTCATAGATCCATGCACCTAGTTGCATATTGATTAGCAATAAAACCTATATTTTTGATTTCATCCAAAATCTTTCTTTCCAAGAGCTTCTTGGAGTAGCTTGGAACCCTTTGTCAACAATCGAGTCCCTTTCTTGACCCAATCGCCTGAGCAAGGGGAATCACATGGTTTAGGTGCCAATTTATTAAAGTTAGCAGACCATTGTCGACTAACTAAAAAAATGATTCAACAGTCACAAACAAATAAGGTAATCTAGAGAAAAAAAAAAAAAAAAAAAAAAGGGACATTTGATGAAAATAGATAAAGAAGAGGATAAGATATCCTCTAACAAACAAGCAAAAGAAGAAAATCAAAGAGTTTTTTCACCAAACTTCAAAAACCATTTTTGGTATACTCAAAAGAAGAAAATTAAAGAGTTGCACCTTCCCGGGCTCACAACAATCGCAAATCAGCATGTGCCCAGCCACAACGATATCCAACAATATTGACATTTCTCAATAGATGCTCTAACCTACTTACTAATTCTTAATTGTCAGTTTGTACCACCATCCCCCCCCCTTAAGATGAAACACTGTCATTAGCCAAAATGAAAAACAAATAATTTAAAACATGCTTGAATTCAAAACCTGACAGCTTGATGACACCTCGATCTAAAGCCAGTTTCCCCAAGATACAGACCAACATACACAATATCTATTGATAGATACTGTTGATGTGCTAAAACTATTCTGATTCATTTAAAACAAGCTTTCTAAATGTCACATTCCTAGTGCACTTCCAACAAGTAGGTACACTGCCAACAAGGCTATCAAATGACTGATAACAAATTAAGATAAGTTGATGTACCAACTTTATTCCTGCATGCAAGTGCAACTAAGCATCTGTTCTTGTAAGCTCTCTGTCATTGTGAGACCACCTCCTTTTTCTCTCTCTTTCCACTGCTATATTCAGCAACCTTGTTTTTCTGCAACAAATTCCAACTTTCAGCAACAGTAACCTCTGATACCAAGCTAAGTATAGGGCCATACATAATGTACAACACACAATTTCCAGAGCATGCATACAATATTACCATTTAAGATAAGTTTGGTTCGCGGAAGCAGAGGGGGAAGGGGAGGAAGAAGGGAAGGGGGAGATTTACTTCACTTGGTGGAAGTAAATACATTTTCTTCTATTTTGTTTGGTAGGAGTGGAAGAGAAGGAATTGGGCATTACTTTCTCTTGTTTAGTGGAAGTGAAAAGTGGAGGAGGAGAGGAAAAGAAATGGGTATTACTCTACCTAACCCATGTAAAATCGAAAAAAGAAGAGGATAATTTTGTCCACAAATTTTCACTGCAGCCCCAATCCGTCCACAAGCGGAAGATAATTTTTTCTGACGTGGAGGGGGTGCTATTTCACCCCTCTTTTACTTCCATCCCCCTTTTCACTCTGAACCAAATGAGGATAATCTCCCATTTCACCCCACATTTACTTCACTTCCTCTTTTTCTCCCACTTTACACCCCAACCAAACTTACTATTGGGTAAATTATGAAATCCAAGTATTGAACCAGTCTTTCACGGCTTTAGTCCCACCTCCCTCTCTACCAGCAAACAATATGCTAGGCTACTCATGGACTAACCTACCTAGCCCAGGACCCCGAAATCCATGATAAACCCATGCAGCCTCCAAAGATCATCAAAGACACATCTATAGAGGGCAGAATTAACCTCAAAACAACGTAATTGACAATTGAACCACAAAATAAACACGAACTCAGATGGACCAAAACCTGAATACCCTGCTTGGAATTTTAAGAATTAATTCCCAACAAAATGAACTTTGAAACAATATTTCATTTCTCGCATTCAATTGCACTGGAGTTTCTAAGAGGTTGACATCCATAAAAGCATCAAACACTGGAAGACATTATCCCTGTTCCACATTCCTAGATTACATGGCCAATACCTTATGCCTACTGAATATTGTGCAGAAAGCCAAGACAAGGTCAGGAATCCCATTCATGAGAGTTAGTATAAGTATGAGATGCTCCAATAGAAAAAGATGTAGCAGATACAGCTTTGTTAGACCATCCACCATAGCTATAGACTCAAGTGAGTGGCTTAGATACTCCATTTACTACTTTAAAGCTACACATGTTAGACATTGCTGCCATACCTCATGAAGAATCATACATACAAATTAGTCAATAGAAATCAATTACCAGATTAAGTAAGAAGTTGGCCAAGTTTTCCTCTATTTTGTTAGATTTAACAATGATGTGAACCTCAATTTTTATTTAACTCATCATCTTTTCATTATGACAAAAGGCTCTTTGAAGGGGGTACAAAGATCAACCTATACGATTGTCAGTACTTTGATCTAGACCCTCTTCTTTTTGGTTTTGTCTCAGCCTTCTTCAAAGCCATAAAGATTTCACAGTCAAAGCTACATTGTAAGGGCTAATGTTCTCTCTTTAATGGCAACTTCTAGTAAACATCTTCATTCTTCTAAAGAAGATGCTTAATAAACATGGTGAGAAAGATACAGATACACATAGAAAGCTGTTTAAAGAGCCCAAACTGCAGCCACTGTATTTGGCTTCTAGAATTGAAGAGTTTCACAGCAGCTTGAAAAGAGTATAAAGCACAAAATGTTGGGCGTTGCATTTTTATGTGCTAAGCTGCTTTTGCACAAAATCAGAAATTTATCTAATCAATCGTTTATAAAGTTAGTGTAATTGTGCTCCACAAAACCATGCAACATGTAATTGTGATTAAGTTCATTTATCAACTAGGAAGTTCTAATTTAGAGCAAGGTTAATTGCAGAAAACTAAAGATTTTTTACCCTTAAGCAAGATGGATCTCATTTGCCATTTTAAAGCAATAAAAAAAAATAAAAAAACTAAAAAAAAATAAAAAAAAAAATTCATGGTATAATTAATATTATTATGAATATTCAGATTGAGAAAATTGTGGACCTGGAGTTCATCGTGGACCAATGCAAAGAACAAATTAGCTCCCTCAACTTTCTTTCAGTATCAAGAGAATAGAAATGTTTTACCATATTTTTTAGGCAAATTTCCATTTTAAAGGGGGGAAAATGGAGAGCAATGGAAGAAAAAAACTTTCTATTACAATAAAGCAACGCGATAGTACTCACTTGTCTATAACATGGCAAAATAGAAGCAATCAAATCGAAAGTAAATTATGGACCTATAAGCAAGGCCTTCAAGTACAACGAAGATCTAAGGACACACCTGTTAAGAAAACAGAGAACTTACAAATATGAGATTTAATAAAGCGTAGAGGTAGACTGTTGAAAACTTGGATGCAATGTATTCGTAAACACATGATAGTTATGGATTTAGTTGATAATATGATCCTAGATAGGAATGAGTGACGTAGAAAAATATGCACAAACTAAATCCATCTTCTTCTCTCTCTCTCTCTCTTTTTTTCCCAAGATATTTGTTTCTCACGTGGCCGACCCCAAATTTTGGGATAGAAGGCCTAGATTGTTGTTGTTGTAAGCAAGGCCTTCAACTCTGGCAATCAACAAATAAAAAAATATGCATTTACTCACCTTCTCCGGATTAAGATTTGGAAGCTTATGGATCTTTTTCTTCTTACATGATAGCGGATTGGGACCCTGTAAAGCATAGTACCAGGTGTTGAGTTTGTTACTATTATAGTTATAAAAATAAAAAAGAAAGAACAAAGAATAAAAACTTGTTCACAGTGGTTACAAATGGACTGTATGGCCACAAATGGACTGTAAAATAAGATCTGATTTGAATCTCTCTCTCTCTCCATTTGAAAAACTTAAAATAGAAAGAAAGGAAGATATTTAATGAAATCTAATGTCATATTCAGACACAGAAATTTTAAAAGCAAACCTGGATGAAGAACTAAACAATTAAAAAATTCAAATTCATAAATAAAAAGGCAATGATAAAGACAAGCATTCAAAAACCATAACAACAACTGTGGTTGCAACCTTAGCTTTCTTTCTCTTGAACTGAGGTCTATCCTTCATATCCCCTGTTTTATGTGAGGAACTTGTCTTTGATAGATTCTCTGATGCAGGCATTTGGTCTCCAAGTTCTTCATCAGCATCAGAAGTAACATTGTCTTCTTTGTCCAACATTTTCTCTGCCCTCTTTCTTAACATCTTATATTCCAGGTCAGTCATATGTAAGCGTTTTTCTTCAACAGATTTTGCAAAGTGGCGTTGAAACAAAGATGGTGGTTCAAGGAGCAAAGAATTTCGAAGACCAAAAATTAGAGGAACACCTGGTATCTTCAGACAATGAACACGAATGGCATCAATTATCCATGTTAATGAAATTTTCCATTGCCTACGATAAGCATTCTGGTTAAAGACAGCTATAGACATGGGTCACAAAAATGAGGATCAACCTAACTTGCTAATAGGTTAAGGTTCAATCTCCCCTCCCTGCACCCCTTCATGTAAAATATTGCCAAACAAGATGTAACTATGTCACAGATTCCCAATGCCTTAGGTGTAGCTATATCTGTGCTTTTTCTCCTTTTAAGATACCTCAGGTGATTATGAATCAGCCTATGCCCTTTTTACTTAAGTTTCAGCATGAGTACAATATAATCTGCTCAACCTAACTCAACAAGCTTGATTTATGGAAAAAAAAGAAAAAAATTATGTCAACAACTGGACATGTCCTACATTTGGATCAAGTCATTAAAATAATGGAACTCATTAATTAGTAGCCTCCTCCTCAATTAAGGAGAAAAAATATTTCCCAGAAGATGATCTGATGGCAATAATACACAACCAGCAAACTGTTTGCAACACATAAGACTTCTTGCAAATTGACCAGCAATTGCATTCATTCTCAGTAAAACTAGAGAATTCCCAGTTGTCAAATCAATTATCACAAAAGGGGAGTTGCAACACTGACATGCAACATTAGTCAACTATTGACACAAAAAAGATTAAAAGTAATGACTGATGTCACAAAGAAAAAAACATGCAAACCTCATAAAACTTTTTTCGTAGTTCAGTGTCCTGTGTAGCAACAAAGAAGTGTTCAGGATTATTTTCTCCAACAATCTCCATGATGCACGCCACAGCACTCTTCCTTGAGGTATGATCACATCTGCAAATAAAATTCAATCATGCTTTGAGTTTAAAATTTGAATAAATGGAGAATCCTGATATAAAGAATTATGAACATAGACCCAATGAAGGTCCTAAAATTACTATATTATACTGAAGGCCGCAATGCTAACTTGAAATTCAAGTACTATAACTTCTCCGAGACAAGGAACCATGACACACACCATGGATACAAGCTACATGCTAAACTTATTTTCTGCGAGGTAATTTTTCAATCAGATTACCTCTACAAAATATTTAGAAACACTCCCACAGACCTGGAGGGGGAGGGGGAGAGAGAGAGAGAGAGAGAGAGAGAGAGAGAGAAAGACCTTGCAATCATTAGATTATGAGCTGCCTCAAGAGATTCTGAATAGGAGTCACCAAGGCTTTTCAATTCTGCAAGAACACACCTATACACACCAAAAAAGAGGTATCAAGAACATGACGCACCATTAAAAGAATTTATAAATTTCAGATAGAACACAGTCTACAAAGGCAAGTGGGCAATCAGCACACCTTGTGGTGAAGAGCTTGGCACCTGCATTACCACCTACACTGAGGAGATTTGAAAGAGCAGTATCGGCTGGAGTAATACGATTTACAAGAAGGTGACGTACAAAAGTTCCATCACATAGCACCTTGAAGGGCTTATGAAAATCATAGCATGTTACATAAAATCTCACAATTCTGTGATGGCGCTTCTGCTTTTTCAATCTCATCTATGGAAAAACAAAGTGAATGTGTCATATAGCTGAGAAAACAAGTTACAGAAAAGATAATTGAAAGGATACAAAAGCTGGTGAACACATTAATGTCGTTGGGATTATGGATTTGGCCCCTACAGATTTGGTTTGCACTCCCAAATCTAAATTTCTCATTTGAATACTCAATTTTAAGAGGGATTTGACCTTGCACAAAATCTTTATCGAAATCCAAAATGTCAAAAGTAGAGTAAGGCGTCATTTGAAAACCTACATAATACACTTTCAATTTTTAAACTACAAATCACACAATAAAGTTATAATCATTATAACTGCCCATAATGAATGGCAATCTCCCTATAGACCCCTCCCTATCCAAAAAATTAAAAAAAAAAAGTCAATTTTTTTCTTTCCTCTCAATAAATAATTCAAATTTTCAATTTCTCTTTCTCTCACTTACTTTCTCCAAAAAAAAAGGTATTTAACTCTTTAAGCTATCTCTTTTTCTCTCTAAAAAATACTCAAATTTTCAGTTCTCTTTCTCTCTCTCAAAATATTCAAGTTCTCTGTCTCCAAAATTTTCCCCCTCTGGTTCTTTCTCTTTAAAAAAAAAAAAAAAAAAAAAGAAAAAAAAAAGAAAAGAAAAATCAACTATGTAGTCTATCTTTCAGATATTCAATATTACCTAGTGTAGCCATTTCAATCATAAATAATAATCATTTTAAACACAATGCGAATAGCTAACAAGAAATCCAATTCTCAATGTTATCATGTAATGTATCCAAACTAGATATTCCAAATTCAAGTTGAGATATGCTTAATTCAAGGGATTGGGATTTAATAGCCATTAGGAGGGAGTGTTGTCAACATAAATTTGAAAATTTGAATACTTCGAGGGACTTAAAACAAAAATGTATCAGAATGCCTTTGATTGGGGAGACATGTTCACAAGTTCAAGCAACAATTAGTGATGGTCACCCCAAAACTAAATACCTTTGCTTGAAGATGACGTTGGTAACTTGATATTCACATATAAATGAGTCTCTGATGATTAGACTAATCAGTGAAGGAATACAATATGGAGAACACGAGTCTATTTAGGATTTAATTCATGAGGTTAAAATCTTAGACTCTTCGCGTTGTATATGTTTTTGTTCCTTATATCAAATGTAAAAAATTAATCTTTCACTTTTTTAAATCCTGAAACACTAAACCCTAATAAACTAATGGTTCGAAAATACCAATAATTTAATCAAAATCAATATCGACGAGGAGGTAGATAAAAAAATAAAATCAAACAAAGTGAGACGAGAGAACTTTGGGCACCTGAATGTTCCTGGTCTGCTATGGTGTAAAGAGTGAAAGAGAAGGAAACACACCAGAGACGAACGGTGCGAGAGAGAGAGAGAGAGAGAGAGTGAAAGAGGCACTTCAACAAATTTTGCCAACGGCGATTGCAGCCAGGATTTGGTGTCGCGGATAAAGGGGTAAGGAGAATAGTAATGGCAGTGGTGATGATTGACGGAGACAGCTAGGGTTTTAAAAGCCACCTACAGAGGGCAATGCGAAGCTCCTGCTCTCTAAATTATTTTATTTCATTTTTCTTATTTGTGGGACTAATTTTGGCGACGTTCAGACTTGAAGGGAAGAGTATTTATATCGTTAAAGAGTGAGCTCTGTACAGAAATCACTAAAAAAAATAAAAATTCCTAAAAAATCTAGGGCGAAAAAAAAATTCAAATTTGAAATTTATTAAGTGTTGAACAGTATTAACGTTTATCAAGTTTTCAACGCTCAACATACTATTTGTCGAGTCTCCAACACTCTACAAACCCTATGTCCAATATGCTCGCCTACTCTCTCCATTGCATCCTCTGAGGACAAAGCAAAGGATGGAGATGGAGGGTCTTCGAGTGGGGAAGGTAGAGGTGAGAGCCAGAGTTGAGGGGGAGGGAGCAACAAGAAAATGATGGCTTGTTGTGGAAACCATATCTTCGTCTCCTCACCCACCCGAACTAGGGATGACAATGGATCGGGTTATATTAATACCATATCCGATCCTAAATCCTTAAACCAATATCCATATCCAATTCTAACCCGATTCGGGTTAAAAAATAGAAAACAATATTCAATCCTATAGATTTTTCTAAAAACCCAATCCAATCCGATATATTACATGTCTTTTAAAAGATCCGATCCAATCCATACCCGACCCAAGAAAGAAAAATATAATAACAAATAAAATATATTAAAAAAAGAAACCTAATCTCACTTAAAATTGTTTCAAAGTCTAGATATGTAAAGAAAGGAATAACAGATAAATTGACCTGTTCAATATAAAAAATCTAAAGCATTTTTCCATGCACAAGAAAAAACATACATATACAAAAACCATAAATTGATTTGTTGAATATAAAATATCTAAAACATTTCCTTTACTGGAAGATGGTCGACTAGTGTCAAGAGGACAAATTTGTCCATTGCAGAGCATTGTTTACCAAGGATGTCGAAAAGAAACATAAAGCATTTAAAAAATTTACCACTTTATGAAATTTTACACAACATGTGATTATCTACCATGAAAAAATATTATAAAAGTAGAATTTTTTTAATCAGATGAATGAAGATTAAACCATAGGAAACAGTTCATATATCATAACCGCAGAGAGAGAAAAACAAACATAAACACATTGAAAGAGTTAAAGACGGGATCAAACCTAATGATAAAAGAAGAGGAAGAGTGAAGCTGTCTAATAAATTGAAGACCCAATGAACACACCTAAAAGAAAAAAGACGCCCTTTTAGGTGGATCAAACTACATTTCTTTTAGAATTTTTGAAAAAACTAATCACAACAAACCCTAGATTTAGGTGGACCTAATTCAGAATGCCAAAAAAATTCCCAAAAAAAAAAAATCAGAATGTCAACAAAATTTCAAAAGAATTCAGAAATTTCATATGAAAAAAAAATCAGAGAAGGGTTTAGAGTCCACACTCACAGTTACAGAGATGGGTTTGCTGAGGCGGCCGACGGAGGGGGGGTCTGGCGTCGGCAATGAAAGTCGGCAAGGTTAGCGAAAGTGAAGAGCAGCTTTGGTGATGAAGGGAGGTTGATGAAGGCGATGAGGGGTAACGGTGGAAAGGCAGATGAAGGGAGGCTGATAAAGGTAAAGGGGAGGTCGGCGTCGGCGATGAAGGTGAATGAAGGACGCGGCGACTTTGAGATTGAGATGTGTGAGATGTTTCACTTTAACCCTAAAACTTTTTTTTTTTCAATTTAATAATATAATATTTAAATAAAATTTTATTTTATTATACATTATTTTATAATTAAAATCTGAATTGAAATCGATTATATTTAAATAATATAATATTAAAATCGATTTAATTATTTTAATATTAAAATCTCAACCTAATTTGAACCAAACCCAAAAGAAAAAACCTAATTCAACAGACCAAAATTTTCAGATATCTATCGATTTGGATCCAACATCGTCGTCCCTAACCCTAACCCTAATCCCCTTTCTTCCTCTCAATCTCAATATTGCCTCCTCTGCTGAGCCTTCTCCCCGAAACTCCATTTTTTTCTCTTCCTCTCAACCCTCTCTCCACTCTTGTCGACTTTCCATCTCCTCCTCTGCCACCGACACTATCCCCAATCTCAACATCTCTCCCTCCACGTCCACTCGTAAGCAATCTCTCTCTCACTCCATGTTTGTCTTTCAACACTTGATAAATATTACTTGCGGAGTGTTGAAGAATAGACAAATGACCAATTTTGAAAATCTGGGTTAGATTTAAAATTTTTTTTCACCTTAGATTTTTGAAAAAAAATTATTTTTGTGTCACTTTCGTATAAAATTTTTAAAAAATGTAATTTTACAATTTTCGTGAAAAAAAAAAAAAAAAAAACCTTTCTAGATTTGCAGGCTCCATAAAACGACAATCCTAAAAACACCGCACCCGAACCGCAAAATGAGCGGTTTTCTATTTCAATTCCGACATCTGGCCGCGTTGATTAAAAGAAGGAAAAATAAATAAAGAAATAAAGAAAGTGGGGGTGGCGGGGGGGGGGGGGAGACTTCGGCCTTTTGGCTGGCGTTTAATTAATTAAATGACTTAACCAAAAGTGATGTTAGGAAGGAGGACAAAGCAGTAACAACAACAGAAGTAATCAATCTTCTAGGGATAGCACTTAATCTCATCTCCCCCCCCCCCCCCCAAAAAAAAAAAAGACCCTCTGCACAAATATTAAACTACCTTTTTAGTTTAAATTTTTAAAATTAGTTTTGGGTTTGAATTTTTAATTAATTAATCTAAACTAATAACTAGATCACACAAATCCGAGTGAGAAAAACTATTAAATATTAATTGTATATTTTAGTTTCACATCTTAACTTTTAATCGTATATTTTTTCAAAGTTATATAAATTATCGTTATGATATTTAAATATCATAATTATTAAATTCTACTTGTATTGAAGTTGTGAAGGTATATGAATGGAAAATCAATGTTACGATCAAAAAATATTAAAAAAAAAAAAAGTTAATAAGAAAACTTAATTACAAATGACAAACATATGCTCAAAATTAAAAAGATTTAGAAAGGACGCAATTGAATGTGAGAAACTCAAGGATGAAATTAGAACGCATAAAAAAATTTTCCATGTTTTAATAGGGCAAACGGCTAGAA
The DNA here is from genome assembly GCA_037126225.1 of Dillenia turbinata. Lineage (NCBI taxonomy): Eukaryota > Viridiplantae > Streptophyta > Magnoliopsida > Dilleniales > Dilleniaceae > Dillenia > Dillenia turbinata. The sequence goes on along the minus strand of JBAMMX010000027.1, from coordinate 10,269,390 downwards.
CTGAAATCATAGGTATTGCAGCAGCACGATATGGGTTGGGGGGAGGGGAGGAGGATGCTCCCAGCTTGAAGCTGGAGAAAAAGAATACCTGAATTACCAATTTGAAGACAGAGTTGGAGATACAATGTCAATGTCAATGTCAATATCACAAATTTAACCTTTACCTTTACCTTTGATATTAACAACAAATAATGGTTTGCAACAAAACTCTTCTTACATTTATCTTGGGAAAAAATCAATACACACACACAGCTGTTCTCTATACAATTATCAAACAGCTGAATTTCTTCTTTCTCCCATGTTTCAACCAAAAAAAAAAAAATGAATAATTAAAAATGAAGGAGAGGAACAAAAATGAAATGGTAATTCACAAAGATCACACTCAGTGAGATAAACATGATCAGGCTTCTTCTTCTTCTTCTATTTTGAAGCTCTAAAAAGCTGGCTTCCTAGGGTAACAGTTGGAGTTCCTTCCCCTACACCGGTGGTCAGGCTCATCTCTTTCTCAAGTACCCTGTCAAGTTCCATTACAACATAGCTCATGGCAGGTCTCCTCTCGCTGGAGAGGTCCAAACAACGGACCATCAACTGTATCAACTCATTCATGCCTGCAGCTGTAAAGCTACTACCCAGGCGTTGATCTGTTATGTTAGACAGATTGCCAGATTGCTGAAGTTCTTGCACCTTTATAAAAAGGTTGAAAAAGAATGAACTTGAGTCAGATGATCGAGCCTGAATTTGTGCCACAATAATTATCAAGGTTCGATGATTTGCAAAATTTGTATATATATAAAAAAAAAAAAAAAAGAAAAACCTATATTAAACCCGCAGACACTCACTATGACAATATTTCAAGTTTCCCCTCTTATGCTGGATCATAGCACACAAACAGTTTTAAGCATGCATATATGTATCCAAAAATTTTACCAGGTCATAAATGCAAAGAGTGGAGAGATTAACAGAATACTAATAATAAATTGAGACAGTGACATACCAATTCAATAAGGTTTTGCCTGGAGTCTGATAAACGTAGCTCCTTTGCTTCTTGCCCACTTACTAGTTCCAGAAGAAAAACCCCAAAACTGTAGACATCGCTTTTCTCAGAGAATCGTCTGAACTCCTTCACCCTATCAGAACAATAAGGATGGCAATGAGTGAGCTTCCCCATTCAACAAAATTATACTTAACATGATGTACTAATGTATATATAATATATATATTATATTGTGCAACATTTAATCCCCCAAAATTACTGCATACTCTGGTGCAAGGAACATTTCATCTTGGGTCACTAGGGAAGAAGGGCCTGCAACATCAACCCTTCCAAGAAAACTACGGAGCCCTGCATCTGCCACCTTAGCAACATTTGCATTTACAAGAACATTTGCTGTTTTAAAATTTTTATGTAGCACTCGGGGACTCAGGGTGTGAAGATGAGCCAAACCTGCATAAAGGATACAGCATATGAGACTACAAACTGTAGCCAAATTTCCCAAGACCTTGCTGATATATTAAGAGAAAAAACAATTTTGAGTCAAGGGAAGCTCAAAAGTGTGGTGGACCAATTTCCCAAAACATTTCCAATATGAAGTAGTTTCAATGGTTTGAAAGGATTACCGAAGAAAGTTGTGGGATGGGTAATACAATTGGATGCTCTACTAAAGATAAGAAAAATAATACCAGGAAAAAGCCACAAATGCTCACAGATTTTGCAGAGGATCACCTTTAGCTGCCCCTAGAGCAATTGAAAGCCGATGCTTGAATTCCAGCTTTTCATGCAAAACCTGACCAGCACCTGAGAAGAAAAACAAAGGAGATTAAAGCTTTTTGGAAGCCAGAATAATAAAACACTATAATAAACACAAAGACGTGACAGAAGAATACCATATAAGTGAGTTGAAACACTTCCATTAGGAATGTACTCGTATACAAGAATTTGCCGACCATTATCCTGGCAATATCCTAGAAGAGTCACAAGATTTGGATGCTGAATAGATGACAGATAGCGTACCTGATTCACCCTCAATAGATTAACCAAAGAACAATATTGTACCAATAATCGAGATAGACAACAAGGAGAGTTTCCTTAAATTCTTTTCTTTTAACTCTCACAAAAGAACTGCTGTAGGTTTTACTATTGCTGTAGCCTTAATGTTGTAGCTTAATTTCACTACTTCATATTAAAAAGGGTTTTCTACCTAAACAATATCAAACTTCATCAAATCACTTTAATCTACTTATTTTTATTAACTTATACAATTAGTGACAAGAGGGTTATGAATACCTCTTCAATAAACTCAGGTGTCGGTGCCGCAGATCGCATCTTAATGGCTACAAGCATGCCGTCACTAAGCAAACCCTTATATACAACTCCAAAATTTCCCTCACCAATCAAATTGATGTCGCTAAAATTTTTAGTGGCCATCGACAATTCTTCCATCTCGTAACGCTTTGCCTCTCTCATAGACAACTCAACTCCAATGTGTCTTCCCACTGCACATTGTTAGACAATAACTTAGAACTGGTTGGCCTCCATACCAAAATTAGACCCACTTAAATGCTAAGGGGGGCTTTTGTACAAGAAGCTTACCAACAGATGGATCGGAAGACCCCACTTCAGATGTTCTTGAAACACTCCTATTGTGAAATAAGCAGAACCGTATGAGTATAATTAGTATCCCCACCAATGCCACGGCTCCTGCGGCACCTCCTACAATTGCTGCAAGACTCCTTGACATTTAGTATGGGAAACACTTCAGCTGTACCAAATGGTAGTGTAGGGATGTGATCTATTATACATGGAACCTGAAAAATGACGGCCAAGACATGCAGAAGGCGAGTACAGAATCTGCAGTAAAATCAAGGGAGGTGGGCGACCGGAAACAATCAAATGCATGACAAATCATGAAAATAAACTAAGTTGCAAGTAACAAATCACAATTGTTAAGTCCCACACGACTAAAGGGCGTGGTATATAAAATTGAGAATAGGATTATCCCGCATGGTATCAGAGCCACGTTACATGGGGCTGACCCTCTTTAGGGCGGTATTATCCCGCATTCCATGGAAACAATTCATTCAAAGAAAGCTGCGGACTGGCATGGGGTTTAGAGGGGTCTCAAATTTTAAGTTTGATGGACAGAAACTGCAAAGAATTGGGAAAGGGATCAAAGTGAAATGAAATGGAAATATAATTTAGAATAAGATCACATGACCTTTGACAAGCATAACAATTGTCCGTACAATCAGGGCAAGGCCACAACGACTATTCACATTACATTATATCAGCCGCAATTGGAATTCATAGCCAACATGCATTTGAGCCTCTCGTAATTGATTAATAATCCGACCAAAAATTGCAAGTAACATAGAAAAAAGAAAAAAGGTTGGAATTTTAAAGACTACATACCAGAAATTCTACAGAAGTAATGGCGCCAGAGCTCAAGACACCACAGCTTCATTTGGCAGAATGCAATTCCAACATTCAACCACATTCCCTCATTGAATTTGACAGAAATTTCAAACTTTGTCAGATCCCAACACAGATGTTGAATAAGGGATGTGAGGGCGGGGAGGGAGGGCAGAAGCAGACAGAGCTAATAGAAACCGAAATTATGATCAACAAAATCCAAATTTCAACAACCTCCGATTTGTAAAAGAAAAGAGTTGGAAACCCAACAAATAATTAGATTAATAAATAGCAGCAATCTAGTATGTGGGAGGGATTATGAAAAAATAGAATTAATTAAATTAAATAAGAGAAAGAGGAATGATTTGCATTTTTTTTGGGAGGGAGGTGGAGTGGGGACTCCAAATCAATTAGGACAACTGGGTTTGTAAGGTAGAAGCTGCTGCAACAGCTGCAACAACTAAAACCCTTTTAGAAGGAGAGAAGAGAGAGAGAAGCATCTCTCTGTGGTAATTTTTCTTCTTTTTTTTGGGCGGGGGGGGGGATAGTAAAAGAGGAAGAAGAAGAATGAAGAAGAACGGGGGAAATGCGGGGGTGGGGCGGGTTTGGGTGAAGGCAGGAAGGAGAGTATTTGGAAACAGGACAATGCCGACAGAAAGTGACCTGGCGCCGACACAAACAATCGGGTCGGACTGCATATGTTTTATATGTGTGTGTGTGTGCGGTGGTCTGGTCCCTTTCTACCAACCACTGCTTAACCCACTAATCGCACAAACAAAAATTCTCTGTTTTTCCAATTTTCTTTTTCTTTTTCTCTTGAACCCATTTATGGGGCTTTGAAGAATTGAATGAAGGCTTGAAAACGAAACTCTCCCTGGCCAACCCTTTTATTCTTTTTGATGTTTGAATGAGAAAGGTAATAAAAGTGATTGAAAATGAATCTATCTACCTATATTTTAATTTAAATTATTATAAGCTGGAGTATTTGTGCTTGTGGGGTGAAAAGCAGTAGTAATATGTGATGAAGATGAAATAGCTGTCCGGTAACTACTTGGGACTGCAATTTTTTTTGAAAGGGGTTGGAGGGGCTGAGTGTCCGATTGTTGATATATTGTGTTTGTCCAAGGCAAGGGCTAGGGCAAGGGCAAGGGCAAGGGCAAGGGCAAGGGCAAGGACAGTACATCTTTAGCTGGTTGTGACTTGTGACTTACTATACATAAACGTTACAACGTCTCAACACTACAAAAAGGGTAGTGCAATAAACAGAGAAATGTGTTTTGTACATCCTCTCCTGGGGTTTTTTATCAAAAGAGGTTTTTTGGAAAAAAAATTTCGGTGTAATTTTTTTAGGGATTTCAAAACTAGTGATTTAGAGATTAGGAATCACGACTTCATCAGTTTTTTTTTTTTATAATTGTATAAAAAAAAATCAGAAAGCGAGACCGACAGTGGCACTTTCTGAAAGCGCCACAGCCAATCTCGCTTTCAACGAGATTGGCGTCACCCCTTCTCTTGTATTTTTTTTTTAATTTTTGAAATAATTTTTTTAAAAATTTTTATTAATTTTAAGTTTTTTCAAAATAAAAATAAAAATAATAAAAATTTTAATTAATAAAATTTTTTATTAATATTTATATATTTTAATAATAATAATAATAACTTTTTATTTCAAAAATTAAAAATAATTTTTTTATTTTTAATTAATTTGTTTATAATTTTTAATAATATTGGTTAATATTTAATTTTTATTAATTTTAAGTTTTTTTTAAAAAAAATGAAGTTAATAAAAATTTTTAATTAATAATTTTTTTTAATATTTATATATTTTAATAATAATAATAATAATTTTTATTTCAAAAATTATAAAAAAAAAGACATGAAATTGACGTCAATCTCGCTGAAAGCGAGATTGACAGTGACACTTTCAGAAAGAACCATTGCCGATGTAGCTTTCTGTTTTTTTCATACAATTGTGAAAAAAAAGAAAAATTGATGAAATCGCGATTGAAAATCATGAAATCACTACTTTTAGAATACTCAATAAAAATTATATCATTTGGAGATATTTTTTTCTAAAAAACCCAATTTTGAAAAAAAGCCCTCCTCCCTTGTATCCCCAAACACTTCTTCCTTTATTGAATTCATAACCTCCCTTTAGAAACAAACTATTTAATATATATATATTATTGAGAGAGAGAGAGAGAGAGGAAAAAGTGGTTCTCAAAGCTGTCGGGTTGTTATCCCCACCTGCCAGATGTGTTGACAATCCGCCTCCTTTCTACACATCAAATGATTTAAGACTTTTTTTACTAGAGTTACTGTTTATCTTCGGTTGGACCTTTTTTTTTCCGACGTAAATTTTTTATTCCCATAATCAAATCCAAATATTATTACGGAATCTCAACAATCGGACATGATTTAATACATTTGATTTAGTCGATTAATAAATTCAAAACATCAAAATATATCTATACATTACCATATATATAAAGAGCAAGTTGGATTTTTACCATATATATATAAAAAGCAAATTGAATTTACTGTTCATACACTGTTAATGTGTTTTTTGTTAACTGACCGAAGTGCTCCCGGGTCCCCCGATTGCTATTACCCTGTTACCCTTATTGGGTTACTGTTCATACACTGTTCATTCAGTGCCCCTAGATGTTATATATTTTTGGAACCCCACGTTCCTTTTTTTTAGTCCAACTTTTTTTTTTTTTTTTCCGTTCGGGTCATCTACTATTCATGTGCTTTGCTTTCGTGCCCCCGGGTCGTTGTCCCATATTTTTAGGACCCTGCCATCTTTTTTTTTTCATTTGCATATTTTTTTATCTAATTTTTTTTTCATTCACATCCTCTATTATTCATGTGTTTTTCCCGAAAGTCTATACCTATTTATCCCATATTTTTGATATCCAACAATGTTTTTCTTTTCATTTGAGTCATTTTTTCTTTTTTTGGTACAACTTCCTTTTTTTTTTTTTTTTTTTTCCGTTCACATACCCTTTTTTGTATGATATACCTGTTTTGTTGTCTCATATTTTTGAGACTCCGCTATATTTTTTTTTTTCATCCAAGTTTATTGTGCTTTTTTTAGGACCTTGCTATTTTTTTTTTTTTAACTCATGAAAGTTTGTTTGTGTTTTTTTTTTATTTTTTTTCATTCAAGTCTTTTGCACTTTTTTGAATAATTTTTTTCACTTGGGTCTTTGTCTTTTGCGAACCATACTTTGTTTTTTTTTTTTTTTTTCAGCTAGGTCATTGCATTTTTTTAACCCATAATGACACTTTTGTTTTTTTCTTTTTCATTCATATTTTTGCATTTTTAACTTTTCTTTTCGTTTGAATCTTTCGTATTTTTGGGATCATATTTTTTTTTATTCAAATCCTTACACTTTTTTTCTCTTTTTCCTTATGTTCTTTGTCTATTTAGGATTGCATTTATTTTTTCTTTTGTTCAGTTTCTTTTACCTTTTTTTTTACCCATTTTATCTTTGGGTCCATCGTATTTTTGGAACATAAATTTTTTTCCTTTTGTTTTTTTACCTCACGGATGATCATCCTTTTATTTTTAGACCATTGTTTTTTATTTTTTAATTAGATTCTTACTCTTTTTATTTTTTAAATCAACTTTTTTTCCCTTAAATCCTTTATCTTTTTTGAACATAAATTTTTCCCCTTTAGTTGTTTTTATCTCACAGATGATCATCTATTTATTTTTAAATTATAGTTTTTTTTTTGGTTCAGCTCCTTACTCTTTTCATTTTTTTACCCAAAATTTTTTCTATTAAATCATTTGTCTTTTGTAGACATAGATTTTTCTTATTTTCGTTGCCTCACTTGTCTATTCAGATCCTTGTTTTTTTCAATCCAATTTTTTTAAAAAACTTTAGTCCTTTGTCATTTTTTAACATATGTTTTTTCTTTTTTATTATTTTTGCCTTGCATATAGTTGTCAATTTATTTTTAAATCACAATTTTTTCTTTTTCTTTTGCTATTTAGGTCCTAACTCATTTTATTTTTTAACCCTTTTTTCTTCTTTAATTCTTTGTTTTTTTTTAACATAGGTTTTTTCATTTTTTTGTAGCCCAACGAATTGTCATATCTTTATTTTTATTACATTTTTACTCCACTTATTGCTATTTTTTTACTTCATTCATTGGTTTTTTTATGATTTCAGTAGTTAGACTTTTTTTATTTCATGCCGTTAATATACACTGCATTTTTCATTAGTTTAGATAATAATTTATTTTAAATATCGAGTTAACTATAAATTTTATAAATGTTTATATAGTAAAAAAATACAATTTATATTTTGTAGACACTCCGGCCGGGGTAAAAAAACTAGTTTTATATAATGTTTAACGGTTTCATGTTCTCCCTCTCCCTCTTTTGCATTCCTTTTTTTCTTATTTCACATGAAGTGCTTCGGATTCTCCATTTGTTGTCATCTCTCTCTCTCTCTCTCTCTCTCTCTCTCTCTCTCTCAGTATAAGTTAAATGAATTGGGATATAAAATAAGGCTTACCAACCAATTGCTTCAAGTTCAACTTCAAACTTCAATGGCGTTGCCCTAGATTGGCCAATTATGAGAAAAGTGGGCCACTCTTGAGTGTAAAATGGATGAGTAAAAACCTATGAGGTTCCAAATGTAATTCTGAACAGCCGTCCAACCACCGTGTTTCCAACCAATCACTAGCTGAGGTTCCAAACGTAATTCTGAACAGCCGTCCAACCACCGTGTTTCCAACCAATCACTAGCTGTTCGTTCCGAGTTTATGTTATGAGGTTCCAAATGTAATTCTGAACAGCCGTCCAACCACCGTGTTTCCAACCAATCACTAGCTGTTCGTTCCGAGTTTATGTTATGATTCTCAAACAAATAGAAAACCGTTAACCCTTCCCTTTCGCTACCATTACCTCATTCAACTCTCCCCGTATATAAGTACTAAAACGATCCCTAAGATGACCAAGATCATGGTCAAACCACAATACTATTCTTAAAAGAAAAAAAAAAAAAGCTTAGTTACAAGAAAGGGGTAAATTAAATTGCAAAAAGAATGCATGAATTCGGTGGTTCGTCGTTACGGGTGGACTACGTAACAAAAGATATTAATCCCAACGAAGTCGTCAGGATTAAAACATCTATAATAATAATAATAATAGCAATAATAATAATAATAATAACTGCATGCTCCCCACCTCTCACCTCCCAACCAAAAATGGAAAGGGAATTACCATACCATCCATCCATTTTGAATTTGATTGGAAAAAAAAATTGAAATTTTAATAATCTCATGCTCGATTCACGATGATAAATTGCATATTGGTATTAACACGTGTTGGAGTTATTTTTTACCTCACAGCTAACAGTCCCTTTTGACTCGAATGGGAAGTATGTACCGATATATTCGTATGATTTTCTCGGATGAAAAACCTACAAAAACCCCACCAGGATTGACCCAGCGAGGGGACTCCGACATTCAAATCAGAAAGGGTAATAACAAAAGAAAAAAACTAAATACAGCCGAAAGAAATATGACTCTGATAGACTTTGTCATGTGATGTATTGGTCGATTGGATGCCGGAACCCCCATATGTGTGTAGCATGTATGCGTATTGTACAGTAAGTATTATGTATGTTGCATATGTGAAGTCATGTGATACAGTATAAAAGTATACGTATAGAGTCATATATTTGATCGTGTGTAAAATCGGTATAAAAACCATACCTCTGGTGGAATATGTTTGGGTATGAAATCCCTCTCTAAACGATATATAGAACTGATTATCGAGTCATCTAGAATTGAGCATGAAGCCCTACCTTCGTTGATGTATGGAATTGGGTATGAAAACCCTTCCTTTGCTGATGTATGGAATTGGGTATAGAATCCTACCTTGAGCGGCATATAGAATTGTCTCTGTCTGGTGTATAAAATCTGAGTCCCCCCTGAGCGTTGTCTATACTATGTATTTATAACCTTCCCAAGGGTATAGAAAAACCCTAGTTTCCTTTTTCTTAAAGTCTTTTAAGATGATTAAGATTGTAATTAAAGACTTATGAAAAATTTAGACTTTCTTAAGAAATATGGAAAGATTTAACCTTAATAGTGATTGTCTTCCTTATCGGATAACCATGCATGATTTTGGAGACCTATTAAATAGGGTACTATTATTTACCCCCATTCCTAATTGCATTTTAAAGAAATGGTATTAGGAGTAGAGTGAGTTGTAAGAGGTCTTCCAGAAGATCAAAAGGTCAAGAGATCAGCAGGCCAGTAAACTGAGAGATCAAATGATCGAGAGATCGAGTCATCGAGAGACCGAGTCATCAGGTGATTGAGAGATTGGCAGATCGACAAGTTGAGTGATCGTGAGATCCAGAGGTTGAACGATCGAGCGGAATACCAGACCGATAGGTCGAACGATCGAGAGAATACCAGATCGACAAATCAAACGATCGAGAGAACACCATGAGTGTAGAGTGCACGTGTTATGAAAAGTAAAATATCTGCAAGCTAACTTGGAATCTATGTCCGACAATACAAGAGGCTAGTGGTTGAAACAAGAGAAAATAGGGCCGCGCCACAAGTTATCGAATCGATAACAGTATCATCTTGTTACAAAGAGTTTTCTTCTCCCACTTTGCTATGTGATGAATAAGACATTATATGAAAGAAGCTCGCTTGTCACCCTCGCATTCTTGTGATAAGATTAGGCGGCGATGGCCTGACATTAGGTAGGGGTAGGGCGATGTAAACCCATTCGGGGAGTTAGGCTCTAACATTCGGTAAAATCAGGGTGACGTAGGCCCTCTGTTCGGTAGGATTAGAGTGATGCTAGCTCGTTTGTTTGATAGAATTAGAGCGATTCAGGCCCAACGTTTGGTAAGAGCAGGGCGATACTGGCCCGTTTATTTAATAGAATCAGGGTGATTCAGGCCCACATTTGGTAAGATCAAAGCGACACTGGCCCGTTCGTTCAGTAAGAGTAGGACAACACTGGCCTGTTCGTTCGGTAAGAGTAGGGCAATATTGGCTCGTTCGTTCGATAGAATCAGGACGACTCAGACTTGACGTTCGGTAGAATCATGGCGACTCAGGCCCAACGTTAGAATCAGGACGACTCAGGCCTGGCATTTGATAGAATCAGGGCGACTCAGATCCGACGTTCGGTAGGAGCAGGGCGACTCAGGTCCGACGTTTGATAGAATCAGGGCGACTCAGGCCTAATGTTCGGCTGGAACAGGGCGACTCAGGCCCGACGTTCGGTAGAATCAGAGCAACTCAGGGCCAATGTTTGATAGGAGCAGGATGACTCAGATCGGATGTTCGATAGAATCAGGGCGACTCAGGCCCAACATTCACTCAGGGAGTCAGATCCCTTCGTTCGACAGAGTTGGGTCATAAAGATTTTTCGGTTTATCAATTAGTCGTTCTCACAGACGGCGTTAATCTGTTGGAAGTATTTTTTACCCCACAGATAACTGTCCTTTTTGACTTGAATGGAAAGTATGCGCCGATATGTTCGTCCGGTCTCCTTGGATAGAAACAAAGGAAAAAACTGAATACAGTCGAGAAAAATATGACCCTGATAGCCTCTGTCATGTGATATATCGATCGAGTGGATGTCGGAACCCCGTGTGTGTGTATAGCATGTATGTGTATTGCACATTAAGCATTATGTATGTCGTATATGTGAAGTCATGTGATGCAGTATAAAAGCATACGTATAGAGTCATACCTCTGATCGTGTGTAGAATCGGTGTAAAAACCATACCTCTGGTGGAGTATGTTTGGGTATGAAACCCCCTCTGAACGATATATATAACTGACTATCGAGTCATCTAGAATTGGGCATGGAATCCTACCTTCATTGATGTATGGAATTGGGTATGAAAACTCTACCTTTGCTGATATATAGAATTTGATATAGAATCCTATCTTGAGTAGCATGTAGAATTGTCTCTTTTTGGTGTGTAAAAACTGAGTCCTCCCTGAGTGTTGTTTATATTCTGTATTTATAGTATTCCTAAGAGTGTAGAAAAATCTTAATTTTCTTTTGATTGAATTCTTTTAATATGGGTAAAATTGTAATTAGAAATTTTTGAAAAGTTTAGATTTTCTTAAGAAGTATAAAAAGATTTAGCGTTATTAATGATTATTTTTTTCATCAAAATAATTATGCATGATTTTGAAGAATTATTAAATTGGGTTATCATTAAGACGTTTTTGAGTATGATTGAAAACTGGGCTTGTGCCCGTTGAATTCACAGTGGGTAGTGACGTGTCGTGTGATGGGTTTTCGTAACTTTGCCTTTATTTTCAGCACATGCTTTTGCCTTAAAAGTCAGATTTGTGCGTCATTGCATTGCCATACAATGTCAGGGCTGTGGACATCGAAGCGGCCGACTGGGTATTCAGATGTGTGGCCGTGATAAGAGGGTATGCATGCACATTGTGGGCATGGATTTGAAGCAACAAAGGTTTTGTCTTGGATGTGCCATAGAAGAATACCCACGGACCTTTCTAATTAATCCTGTCAAGGCGAGGCATGCTCTTAAGATTTTCTATTTGTTTATTTCTATTTCTGTGTTTTTATAGCAAAATAAGCCACTTAAATTGTTAAAAACAGGGAGTTAACGTGTCAAAAAAATTGACCTAAAAAGGTGCATCACAAGGCCTTTTTGTCAGTTTTGAAATCATTGGATCAACTTATCAATTTCTCGAGTTACAAAAGGTTAATTTTAAGAGATGTAATTTGAAGATATATGGATGATGATAATTGTGCTACTTAAATAATATGGCAACATTTAAACTTACCTTTTTAAAAAGTCATAAATACCCTTACTTTTATTTTCTACGTATTGATAACAATTAAAGATAGAAAGAATAAAAATGAAAAAAATTATACTGAGAGTTATCTTTAAATAGAATTCTGATAGGCGATTGAATTGAATTGATCAAAATATGACTCTAAATATTAATGATAGAAAAAAAAAGAAGAGAATGATAATTAATGTAGTTTATTATATTTATTTGTGAGGAAATTATTTTCTTTTCAACCCCTCATCTAGGTCTTGCACTCCCACTCTAGTGTAGCTGTTCAGACTCAACTGAACTTATCTATTGAGATTTGAGACGCTCCCCCTAAATTGATAAATATTTAATGGCATGGAAGGATGAGTTTTTTTTGTTAGTGATCTTTTGATAGATTGAAAATTGATTTCTTCTAGTTTAGAGAGGAAAAATAAGATTATTTGTTATGTGTAATTATAATGGTTATAAGTTGATTGTATGATTTCCAAAATTTAAATATTAAATTAAAATATACAATATGTTTCCAAATAACATGGGTATCATTCAAAATACACATTGTAATTGATTGGATTCAAATTCAAATTCAAATTCATTTTGAATTTAATTATACAAACTTAGCATTCCTAACCCAAACCCACAGCCCAAATCCATGTCTCCTAAGGGAAAATGAATTAATTAACCAGCCCAAACCAATTATCTGACCCACCCTCAAACAAACTCTCGTACTCAATTATTTATTTATTGATTAAGTTTCAAATTTTTATTGTTAACCATATATGGTTACTGTTACATGCCAAATCACCTTTCATCTTCACTTTTAAATCTCAAGATATTTTCTCCTTATACTTGAGTAATAATACATCAAACTCATAAAAATTATTTATTAGTGTTAATTCGAAAGAAGAACTAGTCTTTTTTTAAAAAGAAAAAGAAAAAAACCATATATGCATTCCCATCATTGAAAAGTGGCATGGCATCCTAGTTTTCAGTATTTACAAATATAAGACAATAAGGTGAGGCTACATTATTTCAAGATTTAGATTCCTCTAAAAATGTATTTCCATTTGGAATATTCCTACAAATTTAGTCCCCGGGCCCATGCCCATGGGAAAGAGAAAGAGGACTCTGACACTTCTGGATCAGCCAACCATATTCGTCATTCAAATAGTATGTAACGTATAGCCCTATCTTCCCCAACTGCCCAAAATTCGAAGTGGAATTTATTTATCTATTATTCATTTTTTTATTATTTATTATTTATTATTTATTTATGAATGGATTAAAAATGAAATATAAGTTGCCAGGATGAGTTATCGTTCTGTGTGTCAAAAACACCACCATATATAAGTACTTGTGCTGCGTACTTGACAATCACGACACCAAGAGCATCGCCCCTTTTTGATTGCCTTATTGCTGTCTTCCAACTGCCCATAATTGTAGCATCATGCGACACTGCTTATGATACGTCAATGCATGTGATGTGAGTGCTAATGAGTTGGTCTTCCCCTGACGCTTCTATCAGCATCGGATTAGGAAGAAAAAGAATATGCATGCATTTGTTCTTCTAAGTCTAGGCTCTCTCTCATACAAATTTACTAGCTTGATCCTCACTTTTTTCTTATTGGGTTTTGTAGGGCCTAAACTTGTAATGCAATTCAAAAGCATCATCAATTTCAAATTTCAGCTTCTGCTCTCTCTCCTTTCTGCAATGGGTATCGACTGCCAACACCTTCCAACACGGTTAGGAACCCGTTATCGAAGCCCAGAACACTCAAAGAGTAGTGCTTGATTTTTTTTTTGGGGGGGGGGGGAGGAAGAAGCCTTTGGATGTCACGTCGTGTTCTTTTAGATTGATGAAATATAAAATAATAACAAAAGGCTCGGGAAGAAGAAAAAGGACGAGAGGAAAAAGACAAAATAGTTACTGTTCTTACCCGTATTTATAATTTGCTCAACCCTTGCTTTTATGGAGATGCTGCGGCAATCAGCAAAGTCTTTATTTGTTAAGTGATACATAGGTTTAGACTTTGATCAACAATTTGCCCCAAAGTACGTTTAACAGAAAAGTGCAATATATGTTTAATGCGAGTATGATTATTGAAGTTGGTCCCCAAATCACAAATAAAACAAAACTAATGGTTCAATATACTACCAAGCACAAGACATGCTGGTATCTCGAAGACACCAAAAATTTTCTTAAAAAAATTAAAATAAAAAATAGAGTAACAAAAGGGAATATCTTAAAAAGTAAATTTATAGGCTGGCTATGAAGAAGTCATCGAGTTATGTCCTTTAAGCATTTTATTTTATTTTATTTTTTCAAAAAGTAAAATTTTAGTTTTAAAAAATTAATAATAGGAGTTGAATCGGAATTGCCATCTGCCAAAATAAATTCGATTCAATTCGAGGGAGAGAACTAGAGAAGCCCAAAGTTGGGCCCTAAATGCGGAGGATATATTGTGGGTCGTCAAAGTCCAATTTTAAGTTTGATAGGCCCAGGTTGAATCGCGGGGCCGACATCATGACAGGGGAGTTATTTGTGCTCGACCACTGGCATATAAATATTAAAATTTATCTCGGCAACCCTAAACACCCGAGGACGAGGAGGAGGGGAGAAGTGTTCTCGTTCTCTCTGCTGCCGCTTCTCCCTAAGACTCCAACGCGAATATGGTGAGTCCGATTTTTTTCTTCTCATCTTTGCGCTTCTTTGTTTTCCCGATCGGATCGGCCGTAAAGGATAGGAGGTGCTTATTGTTATGTTACGATGATCTTTATTTTGTTATTCTTTTGATGAATTTTTTTTTCCTATTGGATCTTGTGAATATCAATTAGGTTTTGCCAAACGACATTGATTTGCTGCATCCGCCGGCGGAACTTGAGAAGAGGAAGCACAAGCTCAAGCGCCTCGTCCAGTCTCCCAATTCGTTCTTCATGGTTTGTTCTTCTTCTACTCTCTCTCTCTCTCTCTGTGCCTTCTCTCATCAAATTCTATTTTCTATTGCTTTGATTAATTTGTCTTTTTCCCATTTCTCGTTTTTTTCTTTTCAAGGACGTGAAATGCCAGGGCTGTTTCAATATGTGAGTAAATTACACTCTTCCATCTCTCTCTCTCTCTCATATTGATTTTTGGTTGTTGATGAATTAATTTCTTCTACTGACCTTGAATTTTTGTCACTCTTGTTATTATTTTTTGGGTGTAGAACAACCGTGTTTAGCCATTCTCAAACTGTGGTGGTATGCGGGAATTGCCAGACCGTGTTATGCCAACCAACCGGTGGTCGTGCCAGGCTCACGGAAGGCTGCTCCTTCCGCAGAAAGGGGGATTGATTGATTCAATTCGTTCATTGGGTGCTCTGCTCCATTCCCTCCCTTTTTGCTCTTCTTTTACCCTTTTTGTTGGACTCTTACAATGTGATGAGTTTTGTTTTGGATGTACCCATTTCTTCTTTCATGGGTGCGCTTTTTTATGCGTCAGTATTTTCTAGAAACTTGTTAGACTCAAGTCACATAGCCCAGGTTTGCGTGCTTCTAAGCATCCCATATGTTAATGGATATGCTTTAATTATTGAAGATGGTGATTTACTTTCTGCTTCCTTGAGCTTAGCTATCATCTCTTTTGGGAATTAGTTATGTTCTGCTTGTTCCTCCTTGATGATGGTGCAAAATTTTATGTTGCACCCATGACTGCATCTATTTGGCTTACATTTTTTTGGTTATTTTCGGTGGATAATGATATCCTTTGCTAATTATTTCTAGTGCTTTATGATCTTATTGTTGTGCATGTTCGGTTCTCTTGAATTTGTTCAATCACATACCTCTCTTGTTTTTTCCGTGATCTAAGCACTCACATTGTAATCCATGTTGAAACATGTGAACCATATGACCACGTGTCACCCCAAAAAGCTATTTGCCTGATATTGGCCTCCAGGTGACACAATGGGCTTCCATTTAGTGATAAAATAGATGTTCAGCATTCACTGGGTTTGACTCACAAAATGTTGGTTTTCAGTCTTTGATTCCATAGGCTTCTAGTGGAAAATTATCTTGTTACCCTTTAATTGCTTATCTGGACTCTGTTATTAAGGTACAGGTTGGAATGTGATTGCTTATTTTGGTCACAGCATGCTATAGCTCGAGTGAGTGTTTTTTTTTTCATATATGTCTTGCAACAGTTCTTCATTTTATGGATTTACCTGTTGAATGTTGGCAATTGCCTTAAATGATGGGGAAGTACATATTCAAGGGTCATCATACATATTGAATCAATCTGGAGTTTTCCTCAGTATATGGCTAATGGATAACTTACTTCCTGCTAGTGTAGTCGAGCTTAAGGCTCAGTTGATATGGGTTACGGATGAGTGGTATTGTGTTTGTTAATAGTTTAAAATGGTTGACAATTTCATCTAGCTTAGTTCTAGGTATTGGTGTTGTCCAATGGTCTGTCACTTTCAATTGGGATCAGTACCTTGAAATTAGACCCTTTTACACGTTAGTGTTGCTCACCATTCAGACATATTAGTCTACTTCTGCTCCACAGGCCCCTGCTTTTGTTTAGTTCTAGATTAATTTAACAGCTCTAATTGAAAAAGAGCAGAGGTGAAAAGAAGAAGGAAAAGGTTGGTGAAATCGTAATCCATAACTAATTGAAGGATTAGAAGAGCAAATGTAAGAAGATGAATAAGGAAGAAGACAATACGTAGCATGTGATATGATATGGCCTGACAAATTCAAGGTGATGGCAACCAAAGATTTAGGGTTCTTAAGAGAAGCCAGAGATAATTTCATGTTCAATCTCTCTTCTTCCTTTTTTTTTTAAATTCCTTTTCCGATTCACAAGTGGCCATATTGGTTGTGGTCAGCATTCCCATTTCTGTGATAGCTTGTGTTACCTTGATTGTTTTTCTTCTGTAGCACTCGCCATCTAAAGGCGAGCATATCTTGGGAGATGCAAAGTTACCACACACACACATTAACGGGAATAATTGATGATCTCAGGCCTTCTCCTATTGAAAGAAGGTTTTGCTTAATGTGCATTTGAACTCTATGGTTCTTATCCTAACGAGGAACAATCATTTTGAATTATGTATTTTATCTTGTTCAGAATGTGAACTTCATCTTAATTATTTGGGGCAAGAGACTCTTTGTAGACTACATTCAACATGCAGGTTGTATGGAACTTTCTGTTTTTAAGATAAGGGATGGGCTTCGCTTGATTAGGGGTTAGATGCAGCGACTGAATGAATGTCATGGTTAGTGGAAATAATTGTGAAAAAGCATTATTAACTATGAAGTTGTGATTGAGGTGCCAATAATATAGTGACTAGGTGAGGAGTCTAGTTGATGCAACTTGATATGCTGAAGTAAGAGGAAGCTCATACTAGTGAGCATGGGCATCGCCTTGATTGGCATTTGGTTGTTAGTTGTAGCTGGAAAGCATTTCCTCTTCTAAAACATCTTCTGGATTCTGCATGGTCTTGTTCTCCTATACATGGATGAAAATCAATTCAGAGCAGTTAATAGAATGACTGGTGTGAGCTTGGTAAGCCTCCCGCCCTTGACACAAAAAGGCAGGGGAGCCAAATTCAAGTTCTGCAATATATTAGTGTCACGGTTGCTAAGAAGCTGAGGAGTTTGAAGTTTGTCACTGGGAGTAGCATACTAGGTTTGAAGATTTGAAGATCCAATTCTAAGGGCTCGGCCTTACTGTAGGCTTGCACTATTAATTGCTGCTGTTGGATGGCAGGCACATAACAAAATTGCCTGCATCTAATTTAGGATTGCTGGAATGTGTTCCACATCTGGATGGGCTAAAACATAACATAACATAAGATTGGTCTGCCAATGGTAAATGCCGCTTTTGCATAGTAAAATAAGTTTCCCGCCCGAAGGAGCTGTACTCAATGAGATGAAAAATTGCCATGCCCGCTCAAGAAGTTGAAGTCTGGGTCGGATTTATCAAATCTTAGACATTTTTAAATTTAAATGTAATCTGGTCATAATTATTGAATTAAGTTCTTAATTATCGATTTCAATCGGTGGTCGTAATTGTGACTAATCAATAACAATTGCAAGGCTGCAGTTGATTATTATTATTTGAATTATAAAGGTTCTGCGGTTCAAAATTTATGGACACAATCAGAACTTGCAGAATATCAGACTTGATTTTTGATTCTAATGTAGTGCCCTCACCCAAAAATAAAAAGCAAGAGAACAAGGACACCAACCATTCTGCCCTAGTAGGAAGCCATTAAGTTGTGTGGGATATGGTATGACTTAATTGCATGTTATCCCCAAGCATCAGATGTGTAAGATCGTTTAGTGGTTGCTGTTTAAGAAGGTAGCTCACCATTAAAAGACCACGGGCTTACTATCTTTTTCTTAAATCAAATATAGGAGTGTGGATATACTATGGCCTAATGGCATGTTATCCCCTTAATATCATCACCATTCATCATCACATGATCATTAAAGGTGCTTTGCTCTTTTTCCCTGGATGTCAGGATGATGGTGTTGCTACAAGGGATACGTGGTAGTATGATTCTGATTATGGCTTTCATGCTTTTCTATATGCATTGGTTGGAGGAAGGTGAAGTGAGAAGGGTCAATGCAGTTTCTGATGTCCCTTTTAAATTGCGTAGCATGGTTAAGTGAAGTTTCATCGTAGTTTCTGATGTTTCTTTCCATTGAGTTTTTATTGTCTTCAATATTTTGGTCGGGGTTCCTCTTTTCTTTTCTTTGCAACTTTGTTCATCTGGTATGTTGTCAAAAGTGGTGAAGTTGTGGTGGAAAGCTTTTCATTCCATTCGGGACTTGTGGAAACTTGTTAAAAAATTGGAGACTGAGGAGGGATTTTCAAGGGCTCTTAGCGGGGGAGGTAAATTTACTCTGTCACTTTGAAGAACATCTGATTTATTTGTAGTGGTGGGCTATTATATATTTATATATATATATATATATATTTTTAGTTTGAGGTTCCTTTCTGATTTGAGACGACATGGAAGGCTTGTGGCCATGCTGACACGAGGACAAAGTAACAATATCTAGATTCTCAAAAATGATGTCATCCTACGAAACTTGTTTTTTCTGCAATTGGGTTTACCCTCAAACAAATCATGCACATGGTTGTCGATCAAAAATCAAAATGGAAATCGAAATTAAAATAAAAGATTTTAAAAATTAGAATTAAAAATCAAAATAAAATATTTTAAAAATTAAAATCGAAATTGAATTTCAATATTAATTATTTAATTTAAATTTTAAAATAGATATTATTATTATTATTGATATTTAATTTATATATATTTCGAAACGAGGAGTTATATAAATATCAATTTTATCTTTAATAAAAAATATTTTAAAATTAATATTTTTAAAAATTTTAATTTATTTTTTTAAATTAAAATTATCAATTTCATTTTAAATAATCCTAAAAACACTAGTGATACATAAATTAATATTTTTGAATCTTTTTATTCTATTTTTAATTAAATTTAATAATATATAAAAAATAATCTAAAATTGGGTTTGTAAAAAAAAAAAAAACCAAAGCTTTGAGTGAAAAGGAAATGGAAACGGAGTCGCACACAGGCATAGTGTGGATTTTGAAACTATGGATTTAATTGAGAAGACGATCTTAGATAGGAATGAGTGGCGTAGGAAAATCTACAAAAACTAAATCAATTTTTTTAATATATATATATTTATTTATTTTTCTTTACTCTTATCTTCTTTGATATTTGTCTTTCATTTTGCCGATCCAAAATTTTGAGATCGAAAGTTTAGATTGTTGTTGTTGGTTATGATGGATTCGATGTGATTCAACAATTGACTAAGAAGATGATCAACATCATAACCGAAGACAATGGACAATGGCGTTGGATGTTCGGATCTGCAACTGAGAAGGATGAAAAATCGAAGTGATTGAGGAGTTGGATGGTTGTCGAAATGGATGTAATCAGTGGCAAAGAATCAACAACAATTGCAAATCGAAGGTGAATCAAAGTTGAAGACAATGAACTCCAGAGACAGACGAATTGAAACCTTGGTGGAATCTGAAATGAAAGGGCGATGGGAACTCCGAAGGTGAAGGTGGCCGAAAACGATGGTGGAGAAACGAAAAACGAAGAGCAAAGAGAGTAGAGAAAGAGCGGAAAAAAACCATTCAAGGGTTTCATCCATGGGTTTCCATCGAAATCCGTTTATTTACTTAGATTTCACAAAACCCATAAATTAAAAATTTCATACCCACTCTTTTATTTTTATACCTTTAACCCAAATAATTTATCCCGATTCCCTAAATCAAACACCCCTGAACCTTCTTCCTCTTCCCTCCCAACTTCCTTGCACGATTGACATGTGCTACCAAACTAAGATCCATCCGCCATATGCAAACAATAGTGAATACATATATATATAAAATAATAATGGCCACATGCTCCCCTTTCATTCACATTTCATTTTGTTTGAGGATTTTTTTTTAAAGGAATATTTGATTTTCATCGTGTATACATATGAAAAATACAGATATAATATCTAAGTCTTGTTGACGATGATCCTCATGCTCATGCCATGGAATAGAGGTTCCTTTTCTACCTCGGTCAAGTTTCGGCCTACGGTTGCTCCCCCCTCCCTGGGGACCCCGCCCCAATTCCAATCCAATAAGGATTTATTTGATACACTAAGGGTTCTCCAATTTAGTGTGGGGTACAGAGGAGGGTGGACGCATATATACGCAATATTCTATTTGTATTTTTATAAAGAAATTATTTTTATATCTTGAACCCGTGATTTTCAAATCTAATATTTTTAGTAATAATAGAATAACCAAAATTGTTTTAAAGAGACAGTTTAGTAATCATAATCTCTTTTCATAATCTAATGATCTTGAATTTAAATCTTGATATAATAATAATAAAAAAAAAGAATAAGCTAAGTTAAGATTGAACCGTGCAACATGAATGGGGATTGTACTATGTAATCAAAACCACCAAGTATGCCTAGGATATCTCTCTTCTCTTCTCCTCTTATCATGCATACCATGTTTTAATGGGACAAAACATAAGCAAAATACGCCGCCGCCAAGTCAGCAGCCATACAGGGTGGTTCCCTCAGGAAGCTTTCCATCCACAACTAGAAGAAATGGATAGAAAACTCATTTGGCGAGAATAAATTTTTGATATACCATTTCTGCCTTGAAAAAATTATATCAAAATAATTTTATAACTGATGTATCTTTTAGGTATAAAATGTAAACTTTCAAATTCTTTCACATTCTTCTCATACGAAGGTTACAAAGCTCAGAGCTGCATCGTACTGGGAGTGGAAGAATTCTTCATTAATTATCAACAAAATAAGTGATCTTTTTTTATTAATCTCTTATTTTTTGTTTATATCTACCCTATTTAAGAAAAATTCTTTTTTCATGTTGTTTAATGAGTCTTTTTAATTCTAAAAGACATGTTATCATAGATCTTATTTGTTTAGTTTTGATTTTTATTATGTTTATAAGAGTTTGTGTTTAAAATTGATTTTCATTATATTTGTTCAATCTTTATGATACTCGTGAAAAGTTGCATGTTTTATGTTTGTTTGTTTAACTATATGAATATTGTAAACAACATTTGTTTGATCGGTGAGTAAAAGTTGCAAATTTTTATTGTATTGCGTTTAAATATTGTAAAGATAATTTCTTTGACAATGAGAAAAGATGCTTTGATGGCTTTGATTTCCAAGAAAAGTAGCAAAAAGTTGATTGCATTTACTATGTTTAAATATTATAAAGATAAGAATCTTTATGGTATATGTTGGAGTTGTTATTTACCTTGTTTGCTTTTATTTGTATATAAAAGTTTGTTTTTATTTGTATATAAAGGTTTGCTCCTTATTAATACAAGTATCCTTAAATAGATGGAGCAAAATGGATTTTTATAAGAGTCTGATATTCATGAAAAAGGTGACAATTAGTTGCTGCCGAAGTTGTTTGTTGTGTTATAAAACTAATCATTTCTCGAAAAGTTTGTTGTGTAAATTATGTGAATCAACCTATTGAAAATAGGTCTAAACAATGCCATTTAGTATGAGAGGAATTATTGTTGTAACTTAGACCAAACTAGAATTTGAATAAGATTATTTGTATGAGACCGGAAACATTTAGGTATTTGTGTGAGTTATTACAAATAAATAAGGTCTAAATCCAACTCAAAGAGTCACAGTGGAAGAGTGAGTTGTAAAATTTCTCCATATATTATCAATTCCAGTAAAAAATGACACAGTGTCATTCTTTTATCGTCATTCTAGTGAAACCATTAGTCACCATTTCCATAGAGTTTTGAGAGTAGTTATAGCATTAGAGGATCGGTTTCTTTGACAACCTACTGGAGAACAAATTCCTCCCAAAATATTTAATAGTGAAAGATTTTAACCATATTTCAAGGCAATTTCACTTGTTTAACAATTTCATATTTTTATTACAAGTATCTATAACCATAAATTTTGATAGAGTACATAATTGTTAGGATTGGATTGGTGTAATTGATGGAACTCATGTTCGTGTTAAGTTGTCTAGTAATGATGTAGCAAGATACTGAGGCCAAAAAAAAAAAAAAAAAAACATCCAACACAAAATATGCTAACTGCTTATTTCTTAGATATGAGATTCACTTACATTTCACCCAGTTAGAAGGGGACTGTATTAGATTCAAGAATCATAAAAAATGCACTCAGTAGAGAAAATAAATTAATCATTTTCAATGGTAATATTTAGTTATTTGTTAATATTTTGATTAATAAAAAAGTAAATAACTATTTGAACTTTTATATGTAAATATTATCTTGTTATGCTGGATTTATGTTGAAAAAGGGTCTACTTACACCTTATAGAAATGTAAGGTATCACTTAAAGAAATACTCAAATCAACAATCCCAAAACTACAAAGAATTGTTTAATCTACCACAACCCCTGCACTAAGTTGGGGAGCACTTGTTGGGAAAAATAATTTGATGCAAAACCATGCCAATCATTATGTTAAATCATCGGAATTAAAACTTAATTACAGAAATTGAAAAACTTAGATCAAATAGAAATATATCTAATTCCATAATAAAAAACTAAATAAAGTGAAATACTTATCTGGGTAGAATTTTGAGTTTAGCCTTCGTCTGGTAAAATCCTGGGTACAGTCTTTCAGAACAAATGTTTTCTCACATAATCTTTCTATATGATGGGGGTATTAGAGAATTAGAGTGATACATTGACTCGAGAACCATAACCCTTTTTATTGTTGTAGATTACCTTCCAAATTCATAATGAAATTTATCTGTTCAGTTTATTTCAGTTATCTGGCCAAATTCACATAAATTTAAATAATTTTTCACTATCCTTAAGTTATCTTTTAACATTCTCTATTTAATCCATTATAAATAGTAATTGTTTATTGATATCTACATATTTATTAATTTTCATATTCTTGAAGATACATTAAACCCAAATTTTTGAATTTTCAAATTTAACCGATTATTTTCATATAGGTTTAACTTTAATGATAGTATGTAATATATAATTATTTTAACATATAGGCTCCACGTTAGATTAATGATTTAACAATCTCCAACTTGGACTATATGTGAAATCTTATAATTATGTAATTGTGAAACGATCGAATGAGTTCAACTTTTCTGTCAGTACCAAAATGTATCTATAACCACTCTGATTCATCAATCATATCAATTTATAATCAAAATAGTTTTGTTATATTTCTTTCGTAACTCAACTCTCAATGGTCATATAAATTGATATAACCAAATGATATGAATTATGATATAAATGCGTAAAATGAAAATATCATGCAATGTGATATTTAGCATGCCTATTTTTAACTGATACTCTTTAATTAAATCAACTATACTTAATATCAGAGTGATCCAAAAATGAAATCTTATTTCCGTAAAAAATAATATCAAAATACCTTAAATTGAAATAACAAAAAATGTCTGTATTAGATCAGTATTTAAAATTACAAACTTCCATTGAAACTAAATATCGTGAAATGATATGACACCCATACGAATAGTATGCACATGAACTTTTTGGGTGACAATTCCTTAATGAACGGATTCGTAATTATGGAGTTTGTACTAACGTACTTTATAGACAACTGTCAACTCCGAATAATTTCCTTAAATGGAATATAAGACTGTCAAATTACTATTACACAATAATCTGAGTGGTCTGTCAATACCATCCATTATCCGTAGTTCTGTGACAAAGTTTTATAATCATATTCCATAATTGGATGCCACATAACATGCTATGAATTCTGTCGTCATTATGGAAGAGACTATAAGAAACTATTTAACACTCTTTCAAAAATGGTTCCTCCTGCTAGCATGCAACATGTTGTAACCTTCATGCTAACTTGGTATCTCACAAAATCGAATTCAGTATACCGAATGATTTCAAACCGATATGACTTTCAATATGTGAGGATATGTCCTTTTGTTCTCTGTAAATATTGCAAGACCCGTTTGGCTACTTTCTAATGCTCTATTCCCGAGTTGTTTAAATTTCTATCAAATATTTCTATAATGTATGCAATATCCGAACGCATATAAATTTAAACATATATCAGACTCCATACTACTGATGCATTAGAAATCTTGCGCATTTCCTATATTTGAGATCATTCTTAAGACACTGGTCGAGACTAAACTTGTCCCTCTTCATCATAGGGATATCTTCTGAGTACCTGCTCTCACAGAACTCGTAATATACACAATCATTAACCAAATTTATCTCAAAATTTAATGAGATAAAAATTTGATGAAACTTGTAATATCACTGTCGGGATACCTGTATGAATTTTATCTCTTCCTTTATGATATTAGTTCTAGAGGTGGTCGAGTTTGTTCTTCTGAAATAGAAGGTTTTCTAACATTGTCTAATGATACCTGTGGGAATATCAACATATTTCTCTTAGAATACAATGTCTCTAACTATATCTCCCCCGACAAACTCAACATTCTCAAGAACCAAGCACTTTCCAACTCAAAAAATATCTTATTTGTGAAATCATAAAATTAATACCCTTTAAACTTTTCAAAATACCATGCTAAATAACGACTAACCATTTTGACGTCCAGTTTTTTTTCATTAGGTCTAATAAACTTAATCTTAGTTAGACAACCCCAAATGTGTAGATACTTTAGACTAGAATGTGTGTTGATTCAAAGTTTTTAGGGGGTTTTGGTAGTTGATTTAGTGGAAACCCTGTTCAGGATGTAGCTGCAATCTTGATTGAATCATATCATGAATAATTATTTATGAACATGATAAAACATTTTTTACCATTCCAAAAACCAAAAGAAATAGTTCAAAGATATCTGTATATATCAATTCCAGGATGTCTGAAATCCTATTGGCTTTAATCTTCTTTTGTTGATTTGTTTTCCCTTTATATAATTTATACAAATACTGAAATCCGTGAAAAGGGTATCAAGAATTTCTTCTGACACAAATATCTCTATTCTCCATTTGGAGATGTTACCCAATCTCTTGTGTCATAATGAAGAGAAATTCTCATTGATTAGCTTAAACTATATATTTCAAATACTATATTATAAGGATTCATTAAATGAAATAACAGTATCAACCTAATATAGATTATTAAATGCTAATAGAGAACCGGAACCAACATATTTGGACTCAAGAAACCAATCAATTTTCAATTTCCAAAAGAATAGTTTAAACGTGATTTGTTCAACATAAAAATGAAAATCATATTTTATTTAAAAGACGAAACAATAAAAGTTTCATTAAGATTTAAATAAAAACTAGTTTTCAATGATAATCTAAATTTTCCTATTATTACAACTGAAACTTTATTGTCATCGGCTACATAAATATATCTTTCACCATCAATTGATAATCGATAATTTAAGAAACTCTGTATAAACACACTGATATGAATAGAGTAGCGGAATTTGACCACTAAATGTATTCTATTATTGAAGTTAAATTAATCTCAGAATAAACTAAACTAAAGAATATACATTTCTTATCACACCAAATGTGGTAGTTGGTACATTCTCTTTTTCTTATACCCTTCAGCACCACAGAAGAAACAACCATTCTCTCCCGGTTCAATTGATGCCTTTTATTGCTTATTTTGTAATATTGTACTTACAGTATCTTTATCCTGTTTTCTTTTTTTTTTCTTCTTCCTGTCCTTAGTGGTTAAATATTCTTAATCTTTATACTATATAGAGATATGATTTGTTAAGAGTTTATCAGTTTTAACAATTTCATTTTTGACAGATCATTTCTCAATATCCATAAGAAAAGATTTAACTGTTATAATTGATTTAAACGTAGTGCCTCTGAATGTTTCTGGGATAGTCCGCTTTATCATTATTACATACATGCAATTCAACATTTCTCACATTTCTTTCTCTTTCTTTTCAAAGATACTTTATCCGTAAGTGGTGAGAAAAATTGATGTTTACGCAAGCTTTAAATCTAAACTTGAAATTTGAGCAATTTAATTTAAAAATCAACTTGACTTAGACATTAATGTTGGTGAGAATAGTATTAACTGTCAAATAGAAAACAGTAATTTATATATACTCATATAGAACCTTAAAACCAAATAAATTCAAATGTGAGTAAATTCTCATCACAAGATACCGATCACTCCATTAACATTTCACTTTTAGACAAAATAATAAATTTATAAGTGGTATCTTGATGTGATAATCAAATGCTGACAATAAGAATATGTCAACCAATTATTTTCCTTTAGGCCAATGAATTGGTTATATGTAAAATCGAATAATTATCACACATTTATTACTACAATGCATAAATGCAATTTCGTTAAATACGGATATTCCTTTGGACCGATTAGTAGTCACATGAATTACATACACAACTTTTTATATCCAAAATAAATTAATTTTCATGACGGAGGTTATTTTGGCTATATATTGTTTTAATTAATTTATCTCGCGATATATACCATAGGCATAGTAATCATACGCTGACAACAAAAATCATGTCAACCAATTATCTTTCTTTTGACTAATGAATTGGTCACATATAAATCGAAAAATTATCACGCATTTGTTCCAACATGGTGTACATGCAATTCTATCAAATATGGATTTTCTTTTGGATCGATTGGTACTCACATGAATTGTATGCATAATTTTTTATATCCCAAAATAAATTATTTTTCACAAGAGAGATTACTTTGGTGATATGTTGTTTCAATTAATTCATTTCGAGATATATACAAAATTATACTCATATTTGAATAATATTCGTAATTGAAAAAATTTTAATTTTATTCTGATACATTCAATTTCTTGAAGATTGGGCTAATTGGGCTTATAAAAGCCCCATTTTACCATATTTGCCTCATTGATCATTCTTTTCCGTCCCTTAACTTTCGTTGTCGGCATAAAACTAAAATCTCAATCTTTTATCGATAACTGATCCAAAACTTGGTCAATTCCTGTTTTGTAATAGGGAGCATAAGAAAAGTTTCTAGGTAGGTGGTGAGTTTATTTAGAACGGCTTAAGAACTAGTTAGTCTTAGACTTAACTTAATCTTGTTGGTAGAATTTTACTAGACATGCTATGACATTGCATATTAAAAGAATAGTTATTTTTTAATTCAAAAAGGACAATAAAAATAAGATAAGGATGAAAAATAGGTTCAATTGAGTTCAGTGAGTTCTAAAACCTTTTGCACCCACAATTGGGTCTATTTGGATTTAAAATGGTCCATAAAGCCTTTTTTTTTTTTTTTAAAAAAATCTTGATTTTTTTTGTGATGTGAATTTACAATAAAAAAAATAAACCAAAAAATTGTTTTATTTTATCAAAATCCGAAAAGTTTTCTTCTGAAATTAAGAAGGCAAACCTTAAAAAAAAAAGGAAATTGGAAACTGAATTTTCTTTTTTTTTTTTGGTTTCCTAAAATTGAAAATTTCTTAATTGCAATTCCTTATTTGAAATTGGGAAATCAAACTTTAAAAAGAAAATTAAAAACTGGAAGTTTCTCTTTTTTTTTTTTTTTTGTTTCTCAAAATCGAAAAATTTCCTTAAATTTTTTTGTTGAAAAATTTTATTATAAAATTGGGAAGTAAGCCTTAAAAGAAAGAGAAAGTTAAAATCCGGAAGTTGCCCCTTTTTTTATTTCCCAAATTATGAAAGTTTCTTAAAAAAAATTAAATTTCAAAATATTCTTTAAAACTGAAAGTTTCCAAAAAAAAAAAAAAAAAAACTTGAATTCATAAATTTCTTAAAATAAACCAAATTCCAAAAGATTTTTTTTAAAGCTAGATTTTTTCCAAAAACAAATGTGTTAAGAAAAATAAGATCTAAAATATTCCTTTCCAAAAGAAAAGGAGTGAACTTTCTTATTTGCCAAAAAAAAGGCCTACATTTTTTTTTGGAAGTCTCCTTTCCAAAGGCAAATTTTAACTTCCATAAAAAAAAAAAAAAAAAAAAAAAATTTACTCAAAAGACCCACATTTTCCCAAAAGGCTTATGTTTTCCCCCTTCTTTTTTTTTTTTTTTTTTTTTTTTAAGTTCAAAAGATCAAAAAAAAAAAATTTCAACTTTCTTGAAAAAGAATTTTTTTCAAAAGAAAAGGAAAGAAAATATTCAAAAACACCAAGAATCTTTGACTTTTTGAAAACTTGTCATTTTCTTCTATTTTGCCCAAATATTTTTTTTTTGGGAATAGTACACGTTGACTTTGATAAAAATTGGAGATCAGCTTTGATGGAAACTGGATGTCGATTTTGATAAAAAAACTTTTTTCGTGCATATTTTTAAAAATTCACATATTATCAAATCATGTAAAATTTTAAGATATTCAAAAAAATCTTATGATTCAAGTACGAGTGGCTCTAATACCACTTATTAGGAAAAATAACTTGATGCAAAACTATACCAATCATCATATTAAATTATCAAAATTAAAACTTAATAACAAAAACTGAAAAATTTAGATCAAAAAGAAATATATCCAATTCTATAGTCAAAAACTGAATAAAGTGAAATCTTTATCTGGATAGAGTCCTGAGTTTAACATTCATCTGGATAGAATTCTGGGTATGACCTTTCAAAATGAATGTATCCTTATAGAATCTTACTATATGATGGAAATATTAGAGGATTGGAGTGATAAATTGACTTGAAAACTATAATTCTTTTTATAGTTGTAAGTGAATTTTACCTTCCAAATTCACAAAGAAATTTGTTTATTTAGTTTATTCCAGTTATCTTACCAAATTCACATAAATTTAGATAATTTTTCGTTGTTCTTAAATCATTTTTTGACATTCCCTATTTAACTTATCATAAAATAGTGAATGTTTATTAGTATCTACATACTTATTAATTTCCATATCCTTTAAGATACATTAAACTCAAATTTTTAAATTTATCAGATCACTTTCATATTGCAGTATATAATTATTTTAATATATAAGCCCAATGTTAGATTAATGATCCAACAGTATTTTGTGTATTGGATGAGCACTTTTTTTATGCTTCATTGCATAATGCAATTGAGCGAGAATTTGATGTTCTCAAAAAATGATTTCCAATCATTGGAGATACTTTAATCTACTTATAGTGTTGTTGTATAATCACAAATCGTTCTTGCTTGTTACATCTTGCATAATTTTTTAATGAAAGTTGATTATGATATGGAATATATTAATGAAGTTGATGAAAAATTGTCTTGACAATCTCCATCGGAAGAAGAAACTGTTGTAGCTTGTATTGAATAAGTTTCGGCACAAGGAGAAGGATTTAGAAATCAAATAGTTATTCAAATTTTGAATGATTATATATTATGACATTTTGATTTGTTATCTTACATGCCTAATTTTCAACTGTCACATTATGTGACTGTAATTTTGTTTAATATGCTTTTATTTGTCTTTGGCAGTATGTTTTTGCTTAACATTTTTTTTGGAGTTGCTAGATGTATTATGACCTTTATAAGCTGCTGGATGTTCTTTGTAAGCTATTAGCGAACTGTTGTATGTTTTTGTAAGCTGCCAATATTTTGAGAAATTATATAGTATGTTTTTATTTTTGTAATTAAGTTGATGTATGTACTTTTTTTTATTAATATATGTTGTTATAAGTTCTGGTTGTGAGACTTTTTTTTTTTTTTTTGAAAATTGCAATCATAAATAGAAAAATACTAAAAAAAATATCCCAACATGAGAAAAGAAAACATGAAATGGACAACGACCCTGGATGAAGCATTCATTAAAGTATTGTTGAATCAACATTATCAAGGATTTCGAGTGGACGGAAGTCTTTAATGGGCATTGTGATTACTATTCATGTAAGGAAGTTTGGTGGAATTTGGAGAAGTGGGCATTATGATTAATGTTTCTGTGATGGCAAGTCTTTTGTATTATTTGCTTAGTTTAATTCCTAAAAGTAGAGTTTGTTAGTGTAATGATAGCTGCTCTTGAATCCGAAAGGCAGGTTTCTTGTTTGCAAGAGTGATATATTTTTGATTGATTTTGTTCGGTCACTATAAATAATATCTTTTCTGTTTGGTCTAATTCAATGTCGTCTTTGTAAAGCCTGAATCTTTTTCGAGATTTGGAGAGTTGGAGCTTTTGCTTATTTTTATCGTCGTTGGTCCAGGAGCTTCACTCCTCATGAATTAGGCCTTGTGGCAAGCAAGATTTTGGTCATAGTGAATTTTAATGACATGCTATACTCAGTTAATGGTTTTCTCAAGCAAGAGTTTGGCTCACCCACAATTTCTGGTGTAATTTTATCCATGTCTGCATGCATTCAGATTTATTCAGGGAGATGTTTGATCACTCACAATTATTTGGCATCAATTGACTTGTTTGAATCTTGGAGTGATAACTGACTTAATGTGAAGGGTATGAAGATAAAATTAATATATTATTAATCATTTTTTTTTATTTCATTCCAACTCTCAAACAAAATAAATTTATTTACTTTCTTTTCTTTCTTCAACTTCCAAATAAAATAGTATCTCTTTCCTTTTCTTTTCCATTCCCTCCTATCTTATTTTTCCTTTATTATAAATAAAAATTATATGACTATTTTTACTCCCCCACCTTTCTCAGATGTTAACATCTTTTTTTCTTAACACTCTAAAAATAATCTTATCGATATTAATTATCTAATAAAATAATATCACATTAATTTTAATTAATTCAAACTTTTTTGGTGATGGATTTATAATAATTTCACATTCGCATTTTTTTTTTCCTTTTGCCATTGATTAACCCGTGAGAGTCGGCAAAAGAATTAAATAATTTCTTTTTTTGTTGTGCTGAGCAGAAATACAAAAAAAAAAAAAGGAAAATCAGTATTGTCATAGGTAAACAAAGTATGTTCTATTTAAATGGGGATGTAATGTAAGAAATGGTGGCGGGTGGGAGAAAAATTTCCCTTTTTAATGTGAGAAATAATGATTGGTTTAGGTATAATTTTATTATTTTTATTTTATTTTTTGTCTCTTTTCAGAAAATGGATAGAGTTTAGGTATCCTGATGTTTCCTTTTTGTTCTACCTAGATGCCTCTGGTATATTGTTACCAATGCCAATAAAGTTCCCCCCGGGTTGGGGGGCGGGGGGAGTTGGGCAGGCAGGATTTCACCTATGCTAGCGTTGGGATTAATAAGTGATGAATCATTATGAGAGATAAAACTATGGTTCGAATATGCTACATTTACCTGATCTTTACACTAATATGGTATTTATTTTTTTTTTCTTAAGGAGGAAATTTAAATGAATGAATGTCCCGGGAGCGGTTGGTCTCGAATGCCTCGAAGAAATGGAACAAAAAGGGAGTTGGAAGGGGTGTTTTTGTTTTGTTATAAATAGGGGAAGGGAGGGAGGCAGGGTGGGTGAAATATCATACCAAGTGTAGTGCCGTTGGATTGGATCGGAGGGGTTTTGTTCGGAATCAACCTCGAAAAAAAAATTCACAAAAAATCTGTCACAAAATAAAATTTCAAATTTAACTCATATTTATCAAGTTTTAAAAGATTCGACAAACATTTATACATCTATGTTGAAACCAAATTTGTGTTTCTTTCCCCTTTTTCTCTAGTCTTCTCTTCTCTTCTCTCGTGATTGAAACCCTAACCCTTACCCAGAAACCTTAACTCAGAGGAGAGTATAAAGGCTCCAATAAAATTCATCAATATGAGTTTTTCTTATCAACTAGACAGCCAACCATTATTAAGGATCATGTTTCTAGATGGAATGAAGAGACATTCAGCCCCGAAAAGGAGTTCGAAGGAAGATGGATTTTTTTCTTTACCTGCTTTAGATCAAAAAAGCCACTGCTAATGCTTAAAATCCCACTTTCAAACTTCAATGAAAACAGGACATAGAGTGACAAGGAGATTCGAATGGAGAGAAGCAAGAAAATCCCACTTGGTTAGGATCGAATAGGGTATGAACAATTTGTCAAGTGTTTAAAACTTGATAAATATTTGTCAAAGTATTCAAAGCTCGATAAATATGGATCAGATTTAAAATTTTCTAGAAACTTTTTCAAGTTAATTTCACACAAAGCTCTAGATTAAAGGGAGTCCCCGACCAAAGCCGAGTCCTAATTTGCGTTTTTATATCTTTCCTATTTATATTTCTCAAACCTTTTGTTTTTCTAGATATTCTCTGTATGCACACAGCACAGGATCATGAGATGAAATGAACTGATGTGCTTGTCGGAGGAACCTCGTACCTATATATTTAACATCATTCTCTTTGCCTAACATTTAATTTAATACTTTTGGTAAGAAAGTCATTCAGAAACAACCCAGCCCATGTCATCTGTGTTGGCAAGAATGGGTCGACATCGCCGGCATTACGACAATCATTTCCGCCTCGCCTCTCGGTAATAAACCTTCTCTCTCTCTCTCTCTCTCTCTCTCTCTCTCTCTCTCTCTAATTCCGAGTTCCAAATACGTTGTTTTGATCAATTTGTATCGTTTTGCAACTCTTATCTATCACAGCCACACACTTGACAGAATCATTTCTTTCTTTGCTCCTTTCTACGTCAAAAGTATATATTTTTCACACATTTATCATCTCTAAAAACGAGAAACTCTCAAATTTATCATCCGCAATACATCTATATCTATCTGTATATATTTGAGGAGTTATGTACTAAAATGACTCAATCTTTTTTTAAATAAAATTTAAAACAACTCTATCACCAAAATAGTTTTAAATCTAATCTAGAATAATCAAATGTTGAATACTTGACCGATTGTTAAACACTCAACCAATCTCGAGTGTGAATAGTATTGGTCAAGTGTTGAATACTCGACTCACCAGTCGAGTGTTGAATACTCGACCATTTGAGATTAGATTTGAAATTAGTTTGGTGATATAGTTATTTTATTTTTATTTGTTTATTTATTTATTTATTTTCGTAAGGAGTTATTTTGGTACATGACTCTATATTTGAGGTCAGGGCTGAGGACCAAAACGCCTACCTTGTACCTTGTTGACACCTTAAGCTTCAAGGACATTTGGTTTCCTTAGAATCTTCACGTGTTTCCGTGCCGGCCTTGTTCTGTTTCTTCTTTGTTTGCAAGGCCAAGGATTTGTTGTCTTCTTTTATCTCTTTGTAAAAACAGTATTATTAGCATAATTTTGATAATTTGCTTAGGCTGAGCTGAAATGATTAAAGAATCTTGGTCCGACCCCACATTGACTTCACCCTAATTTTTTTTTTTTTTTTTTTTTTTTCCATTTTTCCTTGCCATCTTTCTTGTCCCTAATTTGTTCCCATTGAGCCTATTACTCAACGTTGTTCTTGTGTTGTCGATGTAACTTAGTATAGAAGTTGGTACATGCTTGCGTAGCATATAGCTATTCAAGTCATTGCTTGAGCTGAAGCTGGTTGGCAAGTGGGAATCTAATGGATGATCTTATACATGCTCCTCTTTAATTTTCTATGCGTTGGTGGGACAATTACATAGATTGAATGCCCATTGTCAGCCATTGATCTCTCTTTGGAATGTAGCAAGACAACAAGACAAAATTCCTCATGAAAAGTTAACTTGCTGTAGTCTTTTAAGTTTAGCTGTGGAAATGTTCACGATGACACCTTCATAGTTGCCTGGAGCTCCTTTTCCTGGTCTTTATTTTGTAGTGAATGTCCACATCTGTCTTCAAAATTTTGGCTCAACTATGGAATGGGAATCAAAGTAACTCTCTAGGAGATTCTCCCATATTTTTTACCCAAATGACCTGATAAAAAGCAAAGTGACTGTAGCTTAAAGGGTATGCACTAATACAAGAAATGCGTGTCAAGTTTCTGTATTGAGCTGAAAAGTTGTGGATGATATTGCTACATTGTAGGGCATTAAAAAGCTATATAGCTAGCTCTAATGCGACAGGTCAGGGTCCTTTCTAATTACATTTTTCATCTTAATGCTAAGCTCATGCTCTGTATGTAAGTGCTCTAGTGAAAAAAAAAAAAAAAGAAAAGCTAACCATGTTGTAATTCCATAGTTATTTAAAATCATTATGGTAGCTGCAAGCAATCACGGCCTTTCTCACCATGTGTATTGATATTTAATAAAGGTGTATCCCCTGCAAGCTTATCAGGGATGATGAGAGTAGTCTAGAGAACAGAATAAGAATTCTCATGATATCTACTCCAAAGCGTGATGACCTTGTTTTCCCAAAGGTGTGAGCTTTCATTAATTCTCTCTCTCTCTCTCTGTTGGTTTTATATAAATGAAGGTACGCTTTTATGAATTTGATCCTTCAACTATTACTTGATTAATGTCGTTAGGGTGGATGGGAAGATGATGAGACTGTCAGAGAAGCTGCATGACGTGAGGCCTTGGAAGAACCTGGAATCAGGGGAAACCTAAAAGTAGGTCCCCTCTTCTACCGTTCCTTCCTAAACAAGCTCACCTGCATTGCTGGCAAGGGCACTTGGGAAGGCCACAATCCGCCTCAGACCCATTTATTGTTGATCATTATTGTTGGAAATAAGTTTTGACTCCATAGATTTTAACTTTTTTTAACTTGATCGGTTGCTTGAGCGAATAACTTGAAACTTACAAAAGATCGTTGGAGAGTGCTCCGGTGGAATAGATTCCGATACTTAAGTTAGAAAAAGCAGTTTTCAAATGGAAATAAACAGACTGAGAGCAAGAGAGAAGGAGAGTTGGTCTCCCTGTGACTTGTGTGTTAAGTGTTGGATTTAAGAGAGCGTACTTGGGTTTTGATGATGCTAAGGATTTTATGCATGGTTGCCGCAAGATGCGTGTGTATTTAGGATATTGTAATCCTAGTTTCCTTACGAAGGGACTCGAAGATTTGGAATTCGATAGTTAAAATATTTGGAAGATTCGTGATCGTTATGATTTAGAAAGTTTGATAATACCGGGGAATATCTTTCCTTATCGATTAGATTCCAAAAGTTTCTTATCTTATCAAGGAGATACATTTCATGTCGATATAGAAAACAAAGTTCACTATGAGATTTAGTTAAACATTAACTTTAGTTGATGAGGATGAAACGATCGGTTTCTTAAGAGACTATTGGTCATTGGTCAAAGAAAAGCAGGAGCATCGGCTCGGCCTTACCAAACACTTCCAAGGATTGGTATACTCACTTTCATTGGGGACTTGTTAAACGATCGTCTTATGCTTATCCCTTTGAAGAGATAAATCCATTGTTATTGCGGTTTGTAATTTAGGTCCTCGGGTCTTTGGGTGTCGCACCGATAGGCATTCAGATTACATCTCATCATTTTTTCCCGACTCATGATGTCGTTTTGCGAGAAAGTCACCATGAGTAAGATTGTTTATGAAGAGTTGGAAAGGTGTAAGAGCTTTTAATGTTACATGCGTTACTCCAGATTGCATGAATCATCTTCGGTGTGTTTTGTATGATGCAAAATTAAAGCGAATTGAAGGTGAACCCCTCTTTTTCTCAACCGTTCCGTCATCCCAGGGTGTTAGCATATTCAACCCTTGGACAATTTAATTCCGAAGTAAATGTAGCATGAGAAGTTGAGGAAATTTAATCATTCCATTTATTACGCACGATTTCCATCGAACCATTTCAGCTATCCAACGATTCGCTGAGATCTTTTTCCCTCACGGTTCTAAATAGCGATGGTAGGATCTCGTGTTGCTTCAGGAAGAACTTGTGTATTTCCTTTTATCTGAGAATTCTTTTTTACCGAGAGTTATCTTTCTTTAGGAGGTTCTTCGATGGAGTTCTTTAGTTTGCAAGGTCCAATAGTATAGATTGTTCCTATTGATGCGAGGTCTCGTCAAAATGGGGCTGTTGATATAAGGGCTCATTATGTCTTTCAACTCTCGAACGCCATGATGGGCTCCGTCAAGATTCCCATGGGGGTTCTCGATTTCAGAGGGGAGTTTCAGATACACTTTTACTCTGGGTTGAGTTCGTTATCTGACTCATGTTTTCTCGGGTCAGACGATAAGATATATTGATTGAGTATAGGGAGTTGGGCGGTGGTAGAAAGTTTAAATCCTTATGTATTTTCACAATTTCTACCTCATACCCTCCTCGACTCCTTTTTTGGCAGTTTTCACTCTTTACTATTTTTGTACTTTTCAGTGTTGTAGAACGATCGTGGCATTGTAGCCTCTTTGTTCAGGAACAATGCTATAGATTTCTTATGTATTTCTTTCAATACAATCGATCCAACTTATGGACTTGTAAAGTATATTTATCCATATAATCTAATATGTATTCGTCATATGAAAATAAAAGAGGAATTTTGTCTTACTTGTTGTTTCCTACTTCTAATCAAATTCCTTTGGATAACATTTGTGTGTTCGACTAAGTAGTGTAGCTACCAGAATATTCCTGCAATAGAGATTTGAAATATGGTATTCACATTGGCTCGATCGGTATGACATAGTGTTCTTTACTTATCCCATGAGGACGATGCAAGCTTGATTGAGTAGATAGATCCCAACAATAGGTCAGGACGACATGGGTTCGTTCGGAAATATAGATCCAAATGGTAGATCTTGATGACATAGGTCTGTTTGGGGAGTTAGATCCCAATGTAGACCTGGGTGATATAGACCCTTTCGAGGAGTTAGATCCCAATGGTAAATTTAGGCGACAAAGACCAGTTTGGGGAGTTAGATCCCAATGGTAGATCTGACCAACATAGACTTGTTTAGGAAGTTAGATCCCAACAGTAGATCTGGACGATATAGGCTCGTTCGGGGAGTTAAATCCCAATGGTAGGTCAAGGCGATATCAGCTCATTCGGGGAGTTTAGATCCCTTATTGCTAATTCGATGCATTTGATAGGAAATAACTAATAGGAAAGAGCCAGTGGAAAATAGTTAACAGGATAACCCGAAGGGAAAAGGCATAAGAATCTTACTCGATGGGAAGTTCTTCTGATCACGAAAGACAGTGTGGCTCATTGATAGTAAATGCATAAGTTCTTTGAGTTCCAAGTCATAAGCACAGTCGATCCGTTTGGGTTGTTGAGACGATAGGTTTCCAGGTGAACTATAGAACGTATCTGATAGAGGCCTTCTCAGTTGGGAGCGAGCTTACCCCCGGGTTTAGATTGACCGGTGGTCTCTACTTTCCTTATTACCAATTCACCAGGCTTTAATGTTTGACTCCTAACTCATTTGTTGTAATATTGAACTATTTGTTGTTGATACGCGGCCACTTAAGTAGATGCTGATTCTCGCAACTTTAAGAGTAGATCTAATCATTCATGTAAGACAGGTTCGTTTCATGCTGCGTCGTATTAAGCTAATCAGGGCTAATAAATACCTATTTTCACCAATATGACGGCTTCACTTTCGTATGCCAAGTTGAATCGCATTTTATCAGTTGGCCTTTAGGGCGTGGTAAGGTATAACTAGAGAATATTGTAGAGCTCCTCTGCCCATCATCCCTTGGTTTCATCCAACATCATCTTTAGTCCCTGTAGGATCATTCTGTTGGTTATCTCAACGAGTCCGTTGGTCTGTAGATGATCCACCGACGAGAATTAATGGTGAATCTCTAGTTTGCTATAGAACTCTCGAAAGTTAGTGTTGTCGAACTGCTTCCCATTGTCCGTGATGAGGATATGGGGTATATCAAATCTAGTGATAATATGAGTCCACACAAATGATTGAGTTTTGACAGCTGTTATCTGGGCTAGAGGTTCGGCCTCCACCCACTTGGTGAAATAGTCAATGGCCACTATAAGGAACTTCCGCTGTCTGGTAGTTGGTGGAAATGCTCCAAAAATATCCATTCCCCATTGGGCGAATGGTCAGAGGTTTACCATTAGATTGAGTTCGGTTGAAGGCAGTCGTCAAACCGAAAAGAAACGCTAGCACTTGGCATAGTAAGATGTCTTTCGTTTCACTTTGGTTATCTCTAATAGTGAGTCTGGTAGTCAGTTGTATTTTAGATTCAATTCTATGGGATCTTTCCAACTGGAGGATTGGTCCGCTGCGAGAACCCTGTCAGGTTTGTCAATGTTGGAGTGTGGTAAACTCTCAATGTAAATTGTTCGGTTAGAAGCGGTTGAATCCGAGCTGGCCAGCTTAGAGAGCTTGTTGACCCGTGTGTTCTCTGAACGAGAGATCTGCTGGATGTTAACTTTATCTAATTTGCTCATCATCTCGCGTAGCTTACTCAAATATTTGGTCATGATCGGGTCTTTGGTCTCGTAGACCCCTTCGATTTGTTTGATAACTAGTTGACTGTCGATAAACACTCGAACATTTCGCCACGATTCAGAATCCTGTCAACAAGGTTTCATACTCCGCTTGATTGTTGGTAGTCCTGAAGTCAAAACAAATAGCATAGTCTGCTTTGAAATTGTCTGGGCCTATTAGTATGAGCCTTGTGCATCTTCTTGAAAAATTTAAGGACCCAACAACGTGTATTGTCCAGTCTGGTAGTGACCATTCGTCATAACTATAGGTAGACTCGGGTTCAGCAGGAGCCGGAAGGGTGCACTCGAGAATAAAATCGGTCAAGACTTGGCCTTTAATCAAGGGTCTTGGTTGATACTAGATGTCGAATTTGCCTAACTCTACACTTCACTTGATTAGGCGGCTGGAAGTGTCTCTTTTTTGGAGAATCTGCTTCAACGGTTGGTCAGTGAGTACCACAATTGTATGGTCTCAAAAGTATTGCTGAAGGCGTTTGGCCGAGACGACTAGGGCATATGCTATCTTCTCAATCAGTTGATAGTTAACTTCATATTCTTTGAGTATCCAGTTGATGTAATAGACTGGTTTCTTACGTTTGAGTCCTATCTCACAAGGACAGAACAAAGCGCTCGGTTAGAAATAGAGATATATAAGTATAGCTTCTCTCCAGAAGTCGAACGAGAGAGTAGCTAAGGGTCATGAAATATTTCTTGAGTTGCTCGAAGGCTGCTTGGCACTCGGGCATCCACACGAACTTTTGAGATTTTTTTAGGGCGTCAAGATGGGTTTGTACTTCTTCCCAAGTTTCGACATGAATCGGCTTAGGGCCAATATCTACCAATGAGGCGCTGCACCTCCTTCAACGTTTAAGGCGACGACATACCCTAGTTGGTGATCATGAAACCCAAGAATTTGTCGAATGCGATTCCGAATATGCATTTGGTCGGGTTCAGTCACATATTGTAACATTCCAATGTCTAAAAGGTTTTTTCAAGATTGTCAACATGAGTTCCCACATCAGTACTCTTGACGAGCATGTCGTCAATGTACGCCTCCGTATTTCTATCGAGTTCGTCTTCAAAGATTTTATTGACTAGCCGTTGGAAGGTTGCCCCCGCATTCTTTAAGCCGAATGGCATGACTCGATAGCAATATATGCCGAATTCAGTGATGAAACTTATTTTCTTTTCGTCTTCCGGTACTATTCATATTTGATTATAACCGGAGTAGGTGTACATGAAGCTCAAGAGTTGGTGGCCTGAAGAGTTAACCACCAATTTGTCGATATTAGGGAGTGGATAGATATCCTTCGGGCATACTTTGTTGAGATTAGTAAAGTCCACACTCATTCTCTATTTACCGTTGGTCTTCTTTACCAAGACCACATTAGCTAGCCATTCTGGGTACTTGATTTCACGGATGAATCCAGTGGTTAGTAGTTTTCGGATCTCTTCTTGGATGGCACGCTGGTGTTCAAGAGTGAACACCCTCTTCTTCTACTTGACCGACTTATAATCGGTGTTGACGGTTAGCTTATGGACTATGACTAAAGGGTGAATGCCTGACATGTACTTGGGGGACCAGGCAAAAACTTTTGAATACCGTTGTTAGTAACCAATGATCGCTTCTCGCAGGGACATCGACAAGTTAGCTCTGATTCGAATAGTCTGGCTAGGATCATCAGTGATAGGGATCCTGATCACTTCTTTCACAGGCTTAGGTTTGGTCATTGGCTCGACATCACCTCTGAGTTCTAAACTATTGATTGGGAAGTTCTCTTGTCAACTTTCGACCATGAAGAGGGCGTAAGGGTCAGGGTTACTACGAACAGTAGCGATTCCTTCCGGTGTTCTGAACTTTATCTTCATGTGTCTCGTACTGGGTTATGCATTCAGTTCGTCTAGACTTGGATGACCAAGGATGGCATTACATGGCAAAAATAGTTTCACCACATGAAAAATGACTTTAGCGGTTGCTTGGTTGGGAGGAGTCCCTAGAGTTATAGTGCGGGAGATAGTTCCCTTCGGATAGATGCACTCATCAAAAAGTCCTTTTAGGGACCTTGTAGGAGACTAAAGGTGGGATGAATTTGAAACCCATTTGTAGGAAGGCGTCCCAAGTGGCGAGGTCACAGTTTGCTCCCTAATAAATGAGAATTCTGTTGATGACAGTATAAGATCCCATTCTGATGGTGATGACCAATGGATCATTGGATTGAGATCGACTCTGATTAGATCATCATCGTCGAAACCAAGAACATGCCTTCTTCTCTTGAGTGTTATCATGTTCTGAGCAGTGACAAGAGACAAATGGTACATTTTGTCTAGGAAATCAGTATGTTTCCCATGAACAGCGCCAATCTGTTGGAGGTGAGTTTCGGTTCCACAAATTTTGACTTCTTTTGATTTAATCGGTTTCTTGAGAGAATAGCTTGAAATTTGTAAAAGACTGTCAGAGGATACTCTGCGGGAGAGGCTCCAACACTTAAATTAGAAAGAGTGGTTTTCGAATGAAAAGAAACAGACTAAGAGCAAGAGAGAAGGAAAACTGATTTTCTTGTGACTTGTGTGTCAAGTGTCAGCTCTAAGAGAGCGTACTTGACTTCGGTGATGCGAATGCTTTTATGCATGGGTGTCGCAAGAGCTGTGTGTATCCAGGATGTTGTAACCTTAATTTTCTTACGAAGGGACTCGAAGATTTCGGGATTCGATAGTCAAAATATTCGGGAGATTCGTGATGTTTATCATTTAGAAAGTTTGATAATACCCGATAGTCTCTTCCCTTATCGATTAGATTTCAAAGGTTTCCTACCTTATCAAGCAGATATGTTTCTGTCGAGATAGGAGACAAAAATCGCTATGAGATTCAGTTGAACATTATCTTTAGTCGATGAGGATGAAACGATCAGCTTCTTAAGGGGTTGTTGGTCATTGGTCAAACAAAAAGAGGAGTATCGGTTCGGACTTACCGAATGCTTCTAAGGATCGACATACTCGCTTTTATCGGGGACTTGTTAAACGATTGTTTTATGCTTATCCCTTCGGAAAAATAAATCCCTTGTTATTGCGGTTTGTAATTCAGATTCTCAGGTCTTTGGGTGCTACACCGATTGACATTCGGATTACGTCCCATCAATTATATATGCCTGCTAAAGTTGTCTGTCTTTACAATTGGTTCTTAAAATCATAGGAGAGGTTACATAAGCATCTTCGAACCAAAAGTTGTCCGTGTTGGTGTTGTACAATTCTGATTTCCCTTTAGTTCACTTATAATAATATAGTTCTCTTAAATCACCCCTAAATAACTAGTAAATTCAAATGATGAAGCATGAACCATGACAATAGGGAAAGGAGCAAATTCAAAAATTCCATTAGGGTCCAATAATGTTTTGTTTTTTGGCAACTTAGCATGCGCATGCAGTTATTACAATACATTTTAGGATTGCTTTCCGGTTTAGTTGTGATGAAGGAGGTTACATTTTTCAATGTCAGGTATATGATGGACAGAGTAAATGTCATGCCATTTATTTTATGATCCATAAGTGCCAACAACGGTAGCAGATGGGGTCATTCTCACGCCTTTTAAGAGTTAATTGGTACATAAAGTGTTTTCTAATTTAGTGATAGGACAAAGAGAGGGTAGATATATATATACACAATATTCTCTTTCTATTTTTGAAAAAAAATTATTTTTATATTTCGAATCCATAATTTCAAAATTATTAAAAAAGCAATTCCACGATTGTATCAAATTTTATCCTCTAATTCTCACGCCTTTGCTGGACTTAATTTGTCCCATTTCTTTTTTTCCATTTTTAGGAAATAAATGCTGGGAGTTTGGGAATTCCGAAGCAAGAGCAGAGAAGAAAGAGATAGAAGTGTAGTCAAAGGTGGCTGTAGAGGCTACATGTTTGCTATGGAAGTCACTCAGGAGCTTGAGACGTGGCCTGAGCAGCAAAGCCATGGGCGCAAGTGGGTCGGTATAGTTTCAAAACGTCACACCTTTTGCAAATTGTTTAGTTGTTATGAATGGGCTCAAGCGATGTTGAGGGTTTAGATAGTTTGATTGGTTGTAGTTGTTGTTATGAATGAATGAATGAATGATAGTGGTCGATGGTTGTGGATGTAGGCATGTCGCTAAACCACGTTAAATCGTGTTTTTTTTTTTTTTTTTTTTTTTGGTGATTGATTTATTTCTGCTGCACAGCAGTTTTCCCCAACAGATAGATATTGGTAATGTTGGCCCTTACAGGTGAAGGTAGAGGAGGCCTTCAAACAATTCCGGTATGAGTGGATGCGCGATGCATTGAGGAAGTTTTTGGAAGTGATGGCAGAGGAGGATGATGATATGGGAGGAGCTGTTGCATGTACAGCATCTTCTGTTTCGGAAGGGAATGAAAGTGAATGCGAGATGATTAATAAGGCATCAAATTGGTGTTTGAACAGTCAGGAGCAGCATGGGATTGGTAGCAGCAGCACTCGTACAGGTGCCTTATTTGGGATGAGGACTCCTGCACCGTTCCATCAACAAGAAGTGCGTGTTATGGCTCTGGCCTATATATATTGACAATGCATGTCTTTGTCTGCGTTTAGTCAGTAACCTTGTTCTGTAAATCTGGGGCCAGAGGCCAGAAATGAAAAGGAAGGAAATTTCTTCAAATGTTAATACAATTACAAACAACAAGCTGTTAGTAGCAAATTACAAAAGATGCCCATTGCAAAGCTAATCTTCCTCAATTGTATTAGGTAGATATTGATGCATTATCTATTATTTTACAGAGGAACAACATAGAATTTTAATTTTTTATGTTGCAACTTTTTTTTTTATTATTAATACAGGAATCGAATCCTGGATCATGATGTTGGAAAGGAGACTATTGCCACCGGATTATCTGGGACTTTTTATGTTGCAACTTTGATTGTTCTAAAGGGTAAGGTTAGT
Source organism: Dillenia turbinata (assembly GCA_037126225.1). Classification (NCBI taxonomy): domain Eukaryota; kingdom Viridiplantae; phylum Streptophyta; class Magnoliopsida; order Dilleniales; family Dilleniaceae; genus Dillenia; species Dillenia turbinata. The sequence goes on along the minus strand of JBAMMX010000027.1, from coordinate 10,225,495 downwards.
CTGTGCTCCGTGGCTCCCTCTCTTTGTGGGCCGGATCAGATATGATGGGCCCTCCGTTGGATAAATAAAGGAGATCTATTTGGGGCCATTTGCTTCCAAATCAATTGATGCCCCATGAGAAGGTATCTAGTAACTGCAATTGCAAGTTGTCCCCATCTAAACTGTCACAGACGGAGGGTGACAAACATTTATACCAACTGGACTGCGTCAAACATTTTTATTAAGAAATGAAAGTTAGGTTGGTATATTGGTTAGGCATGAATGGAACAAATTTGGTGTAAAAATTCAAAATCTCTCGGGCAAACCTTTTTAGAATATGGTCTTAAAATAGGTTCATTGTATTCTCCTCATTCTGTTATTTGAATTGCGATCCAAACATTCTCCAGAGAATAATTTAATGATCGCAATCTCCTTTTCAATCTTAAAATTTATAGTCGATGTGTAACCAAAAAAAAAAAAAAAAAAAGAGCGACCCAAACCAAAAGTTTAGATAATTTTTTACAACTTTTTCGTCTGGCTATCCCTATCCCTGGCACGGTCAAGCAAGTCTTACTCGGCTTCCCGTCTTTTGATGAGGCTTGGACGCCAGTAAGAAAAACAAATGTTGTGTTGTGACTTTCTCTGGCTTCTTTGGAATAGATTAAGATTAGCATCATAATATAATTAAAAAACTAAAAAAAAAAAAGAGGCTTGGATTGAGAATCTAGAAGGACAATGTTGTTTTAACTTGCATTATGCAAAGTGCTGATTAGATTTGTGACTTTTTTTGGGGTTTTTTTTGGGGGGGGGGGGGTTGGCCTTTCAGTAGCTTTGCTTTCTCCCTTCCCACACACACATATGATGCCACTAATACAATATATAATGGTAGCTCCAAATATGCCCGCACATGGGGTTGATTTAAAGGAAAGTCAATAATCAAAACCCGAGTTAGTGGATCACATATAGTCCCTCTCCCTCTCCCTGTTTCTCCTTCTAGTGTTCTAGGTAGCCGCGGATATGTCGGATGCTACTGCGCCTTTGAACTTTGAAGTTCAAAGTCGGTGAAAACTAGACTACACTAACATGGAACTCTCACACTCCTCAACTTCATGAAGACCACAATCCAACCTATCACAAAATAGCATGAGCTGGATCACCTGTCTCCTTTATCATAGCACCACCCATCTTAACATTTACATATATTAAATCCCATTTCAATTAACTCAATTTTTAGGTATATGGTTTTAAGAATTCTTTCACATTTATAGAAGTTAACCTTCTAAGATAAAAATAATATCCTCTCCTAATATGATATTAAAGTCATTTTAAAACCCAACAAGTAATTGTAGACACTGTATGCACAATAATTTGATCGATCAATACTTTATTTTACATAAACAATCTCAAATTAAAACAAAGAAGGAAAAAAATGAGATTCCTCTTTTTATTAGGGTCAAAGAAGAGCAAAATTCTACAAATAATTTTTGGCACAAAAAAAAAAAAAAAAAAAATCCATTAGGAGGGAGGGTATTGCTTTGTATCTCATTTTTGTTATTGGTGACACATCAATTGATAGTTCCGTATGATACATATGTCGTGGGACGGTTAGCTCTCTTCTACTCCATTAATTGTAGATTACAGTCTGTGAACTGTTCAGAAACACGAGCACACAATGTAAGTTCCATCAGAGAGATACAGAATCATTTGACTAATACGCAACCAGACAAATTGAAGTTACCTAAAATTAGCAGAAATAGCTAGGCACTGAGGAGGACAGTGTCCTTAATAAATCACCCACCAAAAAATGAACTGGGTGTGCGAAATGTGAAGCCTTTTTGTTATATATGTGTAAATATATTGATTTCTTCTCACAAGCTTCCCCTAAACCTATATTAATAATATTAGTATAAAGTATGTTAACATGTTTCTAAAGTTACTAAAATTTATAATTTTTCAAAATCACAGTGGTATAATTTAAATATAAAATTTGACTATTTTTTTTTGGACATTTTGAGTATATAGATTTTTTTTTTAAGAACTCTGTCACGCCCGGTTCCAAACCCGAGTAAATGAGTAGGGTTGTGTAGGCTGACAGTCAAGGTAAAATCTTTTGTCAAAGTAAAATAGAGATAAATAAAAATTATTTTGTTTTTACAATTAAATTTCACATTATTATTTTTGATATTATTATATTTTGATATTTTTTATTTTTCTTTAATTAGAAATTTTGTCAAAGTAAAATAAGAATTATTTTTCTTTTATGATTAATTTTGATTTTTGACATTATTATTTTTTTATATTCTTTATTTTTCTTTAATTAAAAATTTTAATGAAATTTAGTTTATCACACTTGTCAGTCAATATAAAAATCTCTTATCAAAATGCATAAATGCGAGACGATGAAGATATGATTCGTTTAACTATTTGGAATATATGATTATTAACTGACAAATTAGGGGAGGTAGGGAAAGTAATGAATAGAAGAAATATTAAAATTATATGTTTACAAGAAACTAAGTGGGTAGGGGAGAATACTAGAATAATTGAACCTTATGGGTATAAACTTTGGTACACAGATATGGATAAAACTAGAAATGATATAGAAATAATTGTTCATAAAAACCTACATAAGAATATAATAGAGATAAAAAGAAAATGAAATAGAATTTTACTTGTTAAGATGGTTAATGGAAAAAGTATAATTAACATGGTTAGCATATATGCATCCCAAGTACATATAGATGCAATTAATAAAAAAATAATTTTGCGAAGATTTGGATGAATTTATACAGACTATATCTAGTACAGAGAAAGCATTTATTGGTGAAGATCTTAATAGACATGTAGGGAAGAATAACGAAAGATTTGAAACTGTACATGAAAATTTTGATTTTGGTAGTATGAATGTACATGAAAATTTTGATTTTTGTAGTAGGAATGAGGCAGGAGAAACCATTTTAGAGTTTGTTACAGTATTTGATCTGATGATCATAAACATTTTTTTTTAAGAAAAGAGAGTCACACGTAGTTATATATAGAAGTAGGTTGAACGCTAGCCAAATAGATTTCTTTCTTACTAGGAGGAGCGACAAAATGATTTGTAAAGATTGTAAGGTTATACCGGGAGAGAGTGTAACAACTCAGTATAGACTTTTAGTTGTACATGTGCATGTACCTAAAATGTAAAAAGAATATCGTCTGTTAGTAGAGTAAAAAATTAAGTGGTGGAAATTGAAACAAATAATATTAATTTTTAGAGAAAAATTAATACAGAAATCAACTTGGTCGGTTAATTATGATTCAGATAATATACGGGTAAAAATGTCTAATAACATTAAAAATATAGGTAGGGAGGTTCTTGGTGTATCTAGAGGGCGGGTTCTAATAGGCAAGAAGTCATGGTGGTGGAATGAGAAAATCCAAACTGCTAAACGAATAAAACGGGAGTGTTATAGAAATATTAAAAATAAGAAAAATAATGAAGCATTTGAAATATACAAAAATGTGAAGAAAAAAGTGAAAAAAATAATCCAAGAATTAAAAAATAAAGTGTATAATGAATTATATAAAAAGTTAGAGACTAAGAATGGAGAGAATGAAATTTACAAAATCACCAAATTAAGGGAGAGAAAGGGAAAAGATTTAAATAGTATTAGATATATCAAAAGTGAGACTAATGGTAAACTTGTGAGGGATGAGAATATAAAAAGACGTTGGAGGATTATTTTGATAATCTGTTTAATGTGGAGGATGCAAAAGACATTGGAAATATCACAATACCTGTAGAAAATATTAATAGGAACTTCAAACATAAGATTTATTTTCATGAAGCAGAGAAAGCATTAAAGAGAATGAATAATAATAAAACCTTAGGACCCGATGGCATTCCCATTGAAGTGTGGAAATGTTTGGGGAAGATTGGGATAGTATTGTTAACAGATATTTTTAACAAAATTTGGCAAACCAAAAAGTTGCACAAAGTATAGAGGGAGAGTACACTTATACCATTATATAAGAATAAATGGGATATACAAAACTACTCTAATTATAGAAGAATTAAACTTATAAGTCATAGTATAAAGTTGTGGGAAAGAGTGATTGATGATAGATTGAGATTGGAGATAAGCGTATCTCAAAATCAATTTAAATTTATGTCAGAAAGATCCACTATCAAAACAATCCACTTATTAAGAAATCTGATAGAAATATTTAGGGTACAAAAGAGGAACTTGCATATGGTATTCATTGATTTAGAATAAGCGTATGATAGGGTATCAAGAGATATATTGTGGTGGGCGTTAATGAAAAAGGGGATTTCCATCAAATACATCAATCTTATTAAAGATATATATGATGGAGTCGTCACCAATATAAGAACTTACGTGGGGTAAGTAATAGTTTTCCAAAAAACATTAGATTCCACCAGAGATCGATATTAAATCCAATCCTGTTTACAATAGTGATAGATGAAATCACAAAGAGTATCCAATATGAGATATCATGGTGCATACTCTTTGCAGATGATATAGTGTTGATAGATGAAACTAAAGAGCGTATTAATACTAAATTGGAGTTATAGAGGGATACACTAGAGTGCAGAGGATTCAGATTGAGCAGATCTAAAACGGAGTATATGAAATATATATTCAATGATAATCATCAGAATGATGAAAAAACAATTAGGTTAGAAGGACATGATGTACCAAAAAGTGAACGTTTTAGATATCTCAGATCTATTATTCAAAATGATGGTAATATAAATGAGGATGTAAATCATAAAATTTAAACGGGTTGGATGAAATGAAGAAAAATATCTGAAATTTTTTGCGAACGCATGATACCACTCTATGTGAAGGGGAAGTTTTATAAAATGACAGTAAGAACTACATTACTATATGGCACGAAATGTTAGGTTATTAAACAAAAACAAGAGCAGAAAATGGTTGTAATTAAGATAAAAATGTTAAGGTGAATGTGTGGTAAAATTAAGAAAAATAGAATTAGAAATGAAGAGATACGTATTAAATTAGGGGTAAGTTTAATTGTGAATAAGATGCGAGAGTATCGCTTAAGGTAATTTGGGCATGTGTAATGAAAACTCAAAAATACACCAGTTAAGAGAATCGAGATGCTAAATATAGGAGGATTAGTAAAACGACGAAATAGACTATTAAAAATCTTGATGTAATGTATTTATAAAAATATGATAGTTAAGGAGTTAACTGAAAAAATGATTTCGGATAGAGACGAATGATGTAGGAGAATTAAAATAAATTAAATCATCGCTTTTCGTATTATAAATGTTTTTTTTTAGTTATCTTATATTTATCTCTCAAGATTGATTCTAAATTTTAGAATTAAAAATCAAATTGTTGTTATTGTTGTATATATATTGAGATTTAAAAATCCAAATCCCGGTGGCACTTTCTACTCTTATCCTCTGCCATCCCAAGTTGGTGCTACGCCCGTGGGAAGGGACCGTGTAGTGTAGTGTAGCTCGTGAGAGTACAATATAATGGTTAAGTTGCTTTGTCTCCTCTTCCCTTCATTCAAAAAAGTCTTTCTTTGGTAGGTTTTTTGACCTGTTCCCCCTCTCTTGGGCAAGCGCAAACCCAAAGATCACCCCTTCAATTTTCTTTGACCTATGCCCTAGTTACAATGTGTGTATATATATATATATATATTGAACTTCCCCCTTCAATTTATTTTTGTTGATAGTTGATAAATGATGGTAGGAATGAAGCTATTTTTTTTTTTTTTAGTAGAGCATGGAACAATGGTCCCTATATAGCGGGGGCGGGGGTGGGACATTTGGTCAAACGCCCATTTGGTTCCATTCGGATTTTGGGCTCATAAACGAGATGTAGTGTGGTGCCTAGCGATTGATTCTCTCTAGAAGAAAAGGGCTCCCCATGTGTTTCACTCACATGAGTGCCACCACCCAACACTAATACTGCGTGCTTCTTTTTAAAACCCCCCCCCCCCCAAAAAAAAATCTTGTGAGTCACTAATACAAGGGTTTTAATTCAAAAAGAACAGTATATCCTGAATATTTAAACTATAAAAGAAATACTATTTTTTATATATTTTGTGGGGACTACCTCAAAAATAATAATTATGATTTAAACAACATATTTCACAATTACGTTTAGAGAGACTAACAATATTGATTACTGTATCCTTTTTTTTAAAAAAAAAATCATCTGATTTAAAAAAAAAAAGTATAATTTGAATGAGAATAAAATGCTACCCTTATAATGGATGAAAGTAAAAGAAGACGTGATCTATTTTCTATAAGAAACACTTGTCATTTATTTAATAATTATTTTGAATATATTATATTACTTAATTTATAGGAGAGAAAGAGGACCTTTTTTTGGGTATTATATAAGAGTAAGGATGAGGGGATTTGAAAAAGAAAGGCTTCATTTTGATATATTGAAAGGGAGAGGAGGGAATAGAAAAACAGAAAGGGGAAGTCTGTGGAGCTTATCATTGAATTATTGGGCTCAAATTGGATGCACATGGGAGGGGTGAGCAAATGATACTCCTCTTCCTTAAACACCAACCCCCTTCTTCAAACTTTTCGAGGGGACAAACAAACTCAGATGTTAAACAAACAAAAACAGAATCTTATAAATCCAATTGGAGAAGGTAACATGACCTAATTGTGGTAGCACCTTTTAAAATGATCACCCCTCTCTCTTAACCGCCAAGGTTGTTCCCCTCCATCGTTAGGGAAAGAAGACGTTATCATGTCTTCACAGAAATTCATTAGAAGTGCTCATACCATATACTTAGTTTCTCTTAAATTTTAAAATTACGGTTCACTTTAAAAATTCAAATTTTCTCGAGCAATAACTCGAATTTAAATCTCAAATTTTAATACAATTTTAAATTAAAAAAAATGGATATAACTCATATACATTATTTTCTGTTTTGATATTTATCTTAAATATCATACAACTATCCATTTTAAAAATTTTTAACTTGGAAAATAAGTATTATTAATTTTATATATTTTAACATTATCTTAAAAGTTCACTCCAGAGCATGAAAAAAGAAACAATTAGAGGGAAGAAAGGTGTTTGTTTGCACTTTTTTCCATTCATTAATGATTAATCCACTAATCAGCATCATCCTTTGGTAGGCCCACCCTTGCGGCCTTTTGATTTGGACGTACCCCACATTTAGATAGTTTGAGAAGTGAGAAGGGGAGATGTATGTTCATGGTTTTGAGCATGAGCCCGACGATACTCCCTCGCTTGAAAAAAGGCTCATCTAATCACAATCACATTGATGGCCTTTTCTGTGGACTTGCATTTCCATGGCGTGGTGTGGCGTGGCACGGCACCGCAGAAGACCAAAATGATTGGAGGAGGAAACTTGTCCTAATTATTGACCTCATGATCTCTCTCTATCCTTTTTATTTCTAATGATGGAACCAATGCCGTTTTGTTTTTAAATATCGCGGAAAGCACCGATTCAATCATTTGCATTCATTATTATTTATTGCACAAGATTTAGCTAATGATATATATATTATTGATAATCGGTCTTCAAAAATTTTATTATAAAGTCAATACAAAACACGTAAAATATTTTAATTAATATGATATTTAATCATATATAACAAGTCCGCAAGTTTCTTAATTTATGTGCATGTCCTTAGCAGAACATGAAAAAATAAAAATAAAAATTCTTTCTGTTATTCCACACCTAGATGCCAAGTGTCAAATGCCAAATTTTTTGTGAATATTAATATTAATATTAATTCAAATTCTATTTTCCCCTCCACTTGGTTTCCTTTCAATATCAGTTCAACTATTGCCATGTCCGACCACAAGAGAGAGTAAACACTCATACCTTGCAGCTTCTGTATTTGTTCTTAGGAGACAACTTTGTTTGGATGTTTTACCAAGAAAAAGGACTTTGTTTCCAAAAATAAGAAATTAGTTGTGAAGTTTCTAAATTTTACCCCGAATTCATATATTAGTTTCTGAATTTTAAAATGTAATGATTGAGAACCTAAATTTTAAAATTCGTAACATATTTAATCATTTCGTTATTAACTATGTTAATCTGACCGTTAAATACTGATTTGGATTGATGTGACAAATGATGTGGACCGATATTTTCTCATCTGGCTTCTAACATGACAGCAAATGCTAACGTGTCAGCTAGCATATCAACACCTGACCCTCTCAAGGTTGCCACATTGGCAAAATGTTGATGTGACATGCCACGTCAGCAATTGAGGGCATTATAGTCTTTCAATGCTCATGTGTTTAATTTTGCTTCCAATTCATTTTCTGTTATCAATTCATTTTTGATGCTCATGTTTTTTTTTTTTTTTTTGTGATTTTGTTGTTGAAAACAATAATTGAAATTAAAAAAAAAAATTGGGATTAGGTTGCAGGTTCGATGAACCTGCAAAATTTTGGAGGGAGAGGAAGAAGACTTTGCAACGAGAAACAACAAAACATCACAATACACAGACGAAACAGACTCTGAATCTATAGGTGAAGCAGAAGAAAGGACTGGGAACATGTGCCGAACCATGACCTTTGCTCCTCACCTTCCCGTTCATGCATAGCCCTCCATGTTCCTTCTTATCCCCTTTACCTTTCTCAATTATAGAAGAACCTCATTCCTCGCTATCCAGAAACATCACAATCCAAACTCTAGAAATCAACAATTGAGGGCTTCTCTCTAAATTTAGATTCATAGGCAAGTAAAACCCTTCAATTTTTGAAATACCAAAAGAGAGATAAAAGGGAAAAATTAGGGTTTAGGTGTGCTGAGAGTTAGGGATCAATTAATAGCGAGAGAGAGAGCCATCACTATCTCAATTCGCCTGTTGGATAGCCGAATCATCATCTTTGTTCACCTTCAAATTGCCTATTCATCTTTAGATATGGATCAATTAACAGAGAGAGAGAGAGCCATCACTATCTCAATTCGCCTATTGGATAGCCGAATCACCATCTTTGCTCACCTTCAAATTGCCTATTCATCTTTAGATTTCACTTCATCTTTAACTAAATCTTTTGGCGACTGAAGGCGAATCAAAGAGTGGAGGTTGAACGTGAAGACAAATCGACTACAGAAAACACGAAGCTGATGGAATTGATAGCCAATGGCGACTGAGGAACTCGAAGGTGATGAAATCAGAACAGAGAACACAAACATCTAGGGAGTGGGTGTATGATGAATTGATGGTTTCTGGGGAGTGGGTTAGAGTTTGATGGTTTTTGAACACAAACGAACCTTTCGTTTTTTGGCCATGGCGAAGAGGAGAGAGAGAGAGTGAAGGGTTTGCCACGTCAACAATAAGGATGATGATTTTTGGGGAGTGGGTTAGGGTTTGATGGTTTATGGGAAGTGGGTGTGTTTCGATGGCAAATGTCAAGAGCGAGAGATTTTGTCAGGTCAACAATAAGGATGACGTGTATTGTCACATCAACATTATTGTTGATGTGGAACTGTTTTGAGTTCACAGTGTTAACATGTCACAGACATGTCAACAATTCTTGCTAGGATGGAAGCCACATCAAAAACCATCTCGTCACATCATCTGTCACGTAAGATCATGTCAATATTTAACGATCAGGTTGATATCGTTAGTAACGAAACAACTAAATATGTTACGAATTTTAAAATTAAAGTTCTTAATCGTTGTATTTTGAAATTTAGAAACTAATATATAAATTTGAGATTAAGTTTAAAAACTTGAAAAATAATTTCTTCATTCAAAAATCCCAAACTCGGCTATTGATGTTTTCGAGATATTTTGATTGCGTGGGAAGCTACATGGGTTACACAGCATCGTAACTCCCAGTGGAGCTGAGAATGTGATGAAGACCAACCTTGTCTTGGACCGGACATTTGGAGTTATATTCAACCAATTTAGTTGCTTTTAAAATGGGATTTTACGTGGCGCTGATATAAATATACGTTTTCTGAATTATTAAAAATGATCGGATGCGATTGTAAAAATGAACCTCTCCTTGCAGTTGCGAAGCAAATAGATTAGAATTAGATTGTGAATTGAACAAAATTGTTAATTGTTTAATTTCTTCTCTTGCCTCTCCAATTAATGGAACATGAACATGAACATGGACATGGACATGTTATGAGTGTAAGTGTGAGGAAAAGCAACATGTCCATCAAGGCCATTATGTTCATACCCTCAAATCATCTGTGACGCCCATGTTGTGCATATGTATTGCTTTTATTTTTCTACATCAATTTCATTCTAAGCATTTTCTGAGAGGGGGAATCATTTATGTATATGTAAATATCAAGTGGTAATTGCAAAATATAATTTGGTCCACCACCCGATATCCGGAGTTTTGTTCCGACTAATTTGAGTTGAGTTGACAGTCTCTTTTTGGGGGTAAGGTTCTTTCAATCTAATCTGCTCCATTCTCAAAATTAGAACTTAAAGATTACTGGTCAAGGATCTAGCGACCTGCCCATAATCAGCTCCGGAAGAAAAGTAGTAGAAGTAATGAAACGTTGACTCCTCCAAGACACCATAAATTTTCTCTTATACAAGAAAGATTAATGTTGTAATGGGAAATGGAATTCTAAAGGACATAAGAAAAAAGAAAAAAAAAATCCAGGGGATAGGAAAAGGTAACCCTGGCGTATTAAAAAATTTATAATAAAAATAAAAATAAAAACGGCCAAAGTTTTAAAGGGTCAGTATATTACTCACTCGTATATAAAGGGTGAAGGATGCATGCAAACTAGAACCAGGCATATGAGCAGTGAGAGAGCACGAATGGTGTACCGTCTCATCTGTCTTAGGCGCAAAAATTATTGGAATGTGTGTGTGTGTGTAGAGTAAATAAATCATATAATACATTGCAATTCCAATATCAAAGTGAAAACGACATGAACACGGCAGTGTCATCATCAAAAAACAAGAAGAAGCAATCAGCACCACAACGGGACAGCAGCAGCGGTAGCACTAGTACAGCGAGTGGAGGAGGAAGATATCTGGGGGTGAGGCGGAGGCCTTGGGGCAGATATGCAGCAGAGATAAGGGACCCGACCACCAAAGAGAGGCACTGGCTCGGCACTTTTGACACTGCTGAGGAAGCTGCCCTTGCTTATGACAGGGCTGCTCGCTCCATGAGAGGCTCTCGCGCTCGCACCAACTTCGTCTACTCTGACATGCCTCCTGGTTCTTCTGTCACCTCCATCATTTCCCCCGACGATCAACAGGGTCAGAAGCAACAGGACTATTTTGCCTCCTTCATTAATAGTATTCCTCCTCCCAACACCAACACCAACACCAACACCAACACCAACACCAACACCAACACCAACACCAACACCAACCCCAACCCCAACCCCAACCCCAACCCCCACACCCACAACCATTTCCTTCACGACCCTCTTCCCGATGACTCATCCAATTTTTCTTACCAGCAGAGTTATGCCCCAAAAGACTCTGCCTATGGTCAGTTTTTGTCCCACATTTGCTCAGACTCATTTCATCAATTATTTATCTCCGAAATGAATGATCACCATCACCAGCTCCCTCCCCTACCCAATTGCGACATTTCCAGCAACTCCCACTCTATACCTTATAATACTAGCTATGGTCGTGATCATGATCATCAAGCTCAGGGTTGGGACATTGATTCCCTTTCCACCAGTATCCTCGAGATGGGCACAGCCACAACCAATGACCCTGCAGTTGCCTCCTTTGAGTCCGGAGCAAATAATGGTTCCTCCTATTGGGGATTCGAGGCCACCACGGAGTATGTCCAACACAGCCCTCTCTTTGGTCGGATGCCCCCCGTCTCTGATTCTATGCCCGACTGCTTCAATTTGGGGTCTTCTGCCTTTTTCTACTGACCTCCACTCTCTGCAGGTTATGATTCATGGGTGTTGGGTTGGGCGGAATTTGAATTTCCCTGGCTCTGGCTTTGTTTCCATGAATTTCTTTCCTTAGCGTTGTAGTAGACTCTATGGTAAATATGGATAACATGGCCTTTTCTTTTTCCCTTTTTTTTTTTCCCTATTTAGTGGCATGCATGTCACTCTGCTTTGGATTTTGGTTTGCATTCTTCCCTCGTGCCTTTGTAATTTTTCTTTTCTTTTCTTTTAAAATTTATATGTGCTGTTTGTGATGAGAGGATCATCCTGAGACAAGTGGAATGGCATTTGTCAATTTTGTGCAATTCTATTCTTCAGGGGAGCCACTTTCCAAAATTCTGTCCCGTGTATTGTACTGTGCTATACTCTTCAACATTTCTCAATGATCATGATCACATCGGGAGCTCGAGGCCTGCTTATGCTCTAAATAAATGGACCTGTTAAGTAATAGAGCTGATGGATTGCATTAGGACTGAAGCCCAATCAAAGTTCCACTTGACGGCCCATCATTCGATAATGCATGGCCTTAAGTAATGGGAGAAATCCACAACCAACCACTATGTGATCTGATGTAGAGTGTAGGGCAGATTTGGTAATTGTTGGTTGCTTGTCTTGAGTTACTAATTACCATAGCAGTTTGCTTTCTTTTTGGGGGAAGGGTAGCCAAAAAAGGGATGTATCAGACAAAATGTTATTGTTTGAGTTGAGGGGTAGACCTACTTTTTGGTGAATTAATGATGGTTGATTTGCGGGGCACGAGTCTAATGAAGTGGCATGCATGTATACATCGGTCGGTTTTTTGGGAAGGGAACTATTGAAGTGGACTAAGCGCAAGGCAACCCATACTTCAAAATTTGCTTGATCTGTTGGTATGGTATATTAAAGAGGAACCCAGGATGCTTGTGCAACATGATCTCCACCACCACTGCTACCCTCCAGCAGGCTGCTGGCATCAACACTAGCGATGCACAGCAATTGCCTGCACGATGTGGACTTCGCATTGATCCCATCTCATGTCTACTTGCAAGTAATGCTTTTTTCACGGTATAACTAATAAAATTTCCCCTCCCAAATCAATTTTACTGACATGTACTTGGCACGGTCTCTGCAGATTCCCCAGACATCTCAGACGACTCGAGTGCAGCCATCAGCAGCATCCGATTCCCTCCACTACTCCTGCTTACGGCTTCTTTTATTGCTCTTCACGCCCAGTGGAGGATCACTTAATTCAGGATGCCTGCTTCACTCTGTCTCTTAATCTTTGCATCTTATTCTTAGATATAATTATTATAGTATTTGGAATTTCAAATGTTTCCTTTTGTAATCTTCATTTTTTTCCCCAAATCCTTGTCAAATTTGTTTATATTATTTAATTATTATTATTATTATTATTTTAAAAAAAATTAAGAATGACAACCAATATAAAAATTGGTCCCAGAAACTCAACAAACTCTGATTGAAATTGATCACTGGTATGAAATTTGTTGGATTTTAATTCTCATCTACAGCGGAAATAAATAATTTTAAAAAAATTAAATAAATCGGATCGGATAAATATTTCAATATAGGATCTCCAAAAATATACCGATTTTTGAACCGCGAACTCTCGAACGATATACGGTCGGGATGGTAATTACGAGGTTAATCGAACCACCATCACGGATCCACAATACCACAATCCTAAGTCCGGTGAATCCAATGATGGAAGAAATTTTCTACGTGAAAATTTTATAATCCCTCAATATGATTTTCACTCAAGAATTCTCTCTCAAGAAAACAAATCTCTCGTTGTCTTCCGATGTTCTCTACTCAGTATTTTATTTCTCATGTTGAATGTGCACTTAGAGAAGGAGAGAGAATAGGAGAACTTTTACGATGGTTATGGGTAAGTGGGAGTCATCCCTCTGACCCCAAATTATCACCCCAAAATGTCTCTCAGAGGCATACAAGATCCCACTAACCCTAAATTATCACCCCAAAATTCCTCTCACGGGCATACAAGACCAATAAAATGTATTATAGAATGTCAATGATATATGTTGGAGGTGGATTATGACTCCACAGATATCAATTCCTTTTTGACCCAAATAATAGCCGTCAATGAGTGGATGCACCTGTAAAAACCGTCGGGGGGTGTTCCGGTGGGGAGGTTCCGACGTTCATGTCAGTAAAGAGCGATTTTCAATTGAAAGAAACATACTGAGAATTGAGGAAACTATTCCCTGTGATCAGTGTGTCCAGAATGTTAGACGTAGAGAGCGTACCTTGTTCTGAGAGTTTTTAAAATAACTTATACCTCTGAGAGACGTGCCCCCTGGGGGACTTCAACCCTACATTTCTTATCAAACTGATCCGAGAATCTTGGAGGTTAATATCATGAGTTGGTTATGATCCTCATTCATCGATAAAACTACCATTTTCAGGAGTGGTGTTTTCCTTATTCGAAAGATCCAGAATTTTCCGTTATGAAATATGAGACTGAAGTTAAGGGGGTTATAATATTTCTTTTAGAATTGCTAGGGGTGTGACACAACGTTTGGTTGCTCGATCGATTTAAGGGATCTTCTTGACCCGTCTAATTGAAGAGTTGATGTCTGCTTGTCCGATCGGGACGAGTATCTTTATTCGATGAATTACGTTCGATTGGTGGGGCGACTCAGACCCTATCGTTTGGCCGATCGATCTGGACGGCTAAGACCCTTCGATAGATTTTCATGAAAATCATCAAGTACTGGTCTGTAAGCGTTTTTAGTGAATTTTTTGATAATTCTTTCTTTTGATTTGGGTTTTGAACCATATCCCATCAATATCGAATGCCCCATAACTTGTAAGAAATAGCTTGTTACATGCATATCTTCATTTGAGTTGGTGCATAATCACAAATCAGAAGAAACCAGACACAAAAAAGTGTTGCAATCCAATATTTATCAAATTTAGGATTTTGGGATGGCCTTTGATGATGTTGCTTTGACCCACCCGCACCAAGAGATTGCAGTCCTATCGGTGTTGGGATTGAGATGGGTTTAACTACTCCATCACTAATTCTCTTTATCCGATACAGAATTTTAGTACAAGCTTTTCCAGGATATGGCATCCATAGTGTTGATTATACATATAATTGCTCCTTTTTCTATATTACGATTTAACAATCAATTATAAATGGAAAAAAAAATAAATTATGTTATGATGGTATCAATGATCCAATTCTCCTTTTGCATTCCTAAAATGTAATTGAGTTTTAATTCCTTCACTAGCATATTTTGTTGTACAGAAAATAAAATAATGATATTAAATATTTATTGTAAATTAAAGTTTGGAACCTGAGACTGAGAGGTCGGAAAATATCTGCGAAGGCATTACCAGACTAGTCCCTTGTGTAATGTTATCTGTTTTTCGAATGCAATTAAAGCAATGGAAGTCGCGAAGCCCCCCTCTCTGTTGCCGTTGCATCTCCGTGTCTCGCACTTACTCCCACGACCTCGCATTTCTTGGCGTCCTATCTTGGGAATCGGTGTTGGCACTTGCTGTTCTTCCTTGTTACTTTCTCCAATCAAGAAACCCTCAAATCCCATAACCAATGTTATCTACACCGAAAGGGAAAGGGAAACTCACACTCCGACTCCGAGTCTGAGTTTGAGGAGAAAAGACAAGGCGGCCGATCCTGCCGATGGCCGCGACCCCATTTCGCTACTCAATGAGCGAATTCATCGCGAATACGGCAAGAGGGAGACGCTGGAGAGGCCTCAGGTGGACTCTCAAGAGGCGGAGAGGTACATACAGTTGGTTAAGGAGCAGCAGCAGAGGGGTTTGCAGAAGTTGAAGGGAGACAGAGACAGAGCCAAAGACAAAGGCAAAGACGACGTCTCCTTCAGTTACAAGGTCGATCCCTACACGCTTCGCTCCGGCGATTACGTTGTCCACAAGAAGTTCGGCATCGGGCGTTTCGTCGGCATCAAGTTCGACGTTCCCAAGGATAAGCATTCTTCTTCTTCTTCTGTGCCTATTGAATACGTGTTCATTGAGTATGCTGATGGAATGGCCAAGCTCCCTGTCACTCAGGCCTCCCGCGTCCTCTACAGATACAATCTGTAAGTGTAGGTTTTCTATCCCCCCCCCCCTCTCTCCCCGCCTCCAAAAAAAAGAAGTAAATGCTTTCCTCTTTTCATTTTCTTTCTTTCTTTCTTTCTTTGCTTGATAATTGTTCGTTTATTACTTTACCCTAGAAATTTAGATTTTATGCTCGTCATTCATTGTTCCCCACATTGTTGAGACGATTCAAATAGCTTCTGCTTTCTGGTCTTTTTTTTTTTTTGGAAAATCCCATTAAAGAAAAACCAAAATGAAAGCAATGTGTTATGCAATTAGACTAAATTGTAATTTGTTTGGTCTTTTGGAAGACAATGAGAATGCTAAATATGGCACTTTGTGAGTCTCAAAAAATGAGAAAAAACCTGCCAACTCACTTTAATATATGCACAACTTGGTAGAGTGGCATTCATGTTTGAACCGGGAAGATGGTTAAGAATTCACTAATCATATTAACTTGCACTGGATGCCCATATTAATTGTACACAAGCGCTGGTCCATTCGAATAAGTAAACAAGTTGAATAAATTTACCTATTATTCTATTTTTCTGTGTTTTTTTTTTCAGCCCAAATGAAACAAAAAGGCCAAGGACTTTGAGCAAATTAAGTGACACAAGCGTGTGGGAGAGAAGAAGAATAAAAGGAAAAGTTGCCATTCAGAAAATGGTCGTGGATTTAATGGAGCTCTATTTGCATAGGCTTAAACAAAGGAGGCCACCCTACCCAAAGAGTCCTGCCATGGCCAAATTTGCAGCTCAATTTCCTTATGAGCCTACTCCTGATCAGAAACAGGTAGTTTTAGTTTCTACATCTTGTTATTGGTGTGTTTGTGAACTCTTGTTCACCATCCTTCAGTTCTATGATTTGTTCTTACGATTTACATTTCTCTTGGTAAACATTATTTTGGAATTTCCGAAGTTCACATGTATTAGTTGTGGTCTTTACCTGTCACCTAAGCTCAGATCCTTATTTCAGGCTTTCATTGACGTGGAGAAGGATTTGACTGAGAGAGAAACTCCAATGGACAGATTAATCTGCGGTGATGTTGGATTCGGCAAAACTGAAGTTGCGTTGCGTGCCATCTTTTGTGTAGTCTCAGCTGGCAAGCAAGCTATGGTTCTAGCGCCAACAATTGTTTTGGCCAAACAACATTTTAATGTTATTTGTGAGCGATTCTCAGCATACCCAGATATCAAAGTTGGACTTCTAAGTAGGTTTCAGGTGCGTGAAGTTTTTGCATTGGATATGCTACTCAAAACCAGTGGAGGTAGCTGCTCTGGAAGCCAAACTTCTTCCCATGAATTATGAAACCAAGAAATAGGAATTATAAGGTGAATGAGCAGTTTGATGGGAAAAAAATAGGATATGAGATGAATATATTAGAAAAAGTAATGGTGATTCTAATCAATGATAGATTGAGATGTGCAAAAAAGACCTCTTTGTGCAAAAACTAGGAGAAGTGATCGTGTACAACTTGTAGAAGGTAGTAAGGAAAAACATGTAATCAATAAGGTGGCATTTTAAAATGCAGAGTGGAGAAAATGGGTTCACATAATGAGAACCTAGTTCGGCCAAGGTTTAGTTGATGAAGACAAATCTCTCACAAGAACTCGTTAAAATAACATCCTCCATTATTTGCCTGTTTGGCACTACTAACATTTATCACAATCATAGATCAGTTCATTGCGGTCAAAATTGTTTAGTGGCGCACTTCTGTTTGTGTCTCTTGCAAAGATTTTTCTTTGAATTATTGGTTGAGACATGCTCATGCTCCTATACTGTTTCTTAACATTAATGTGATCTTCCCTTTGACATGGAAGAGTATTAAACTTTTATTTTTTCCTCAATTCTTGACAGATGAGCACCTCATTTGTGGATTTAAAATTCATAAGTAAATGAAGACAAACTTGATTAACAATCGCAATGTCTTCGGCTCTTTTCAGTTTAATCAGGCATATCATGTGATGTAGTTGCAAGACTTGGTGTTAACAATCCTCAACAAAGGCCAGAATGAATGTGCTTGATGATTAGCTTTACTGGAGAAATTTCTATTTATTGTGAATTAATTCTTTTTTCCCATAGTAAAAAAACTATGGGAGAGAAAATGTATAACAGTTGCTTTTTCTTCAAATTAGTTACCATGAAGAATGTTTAGGTAGATGACGACAAAACTAGAAAAGATAGAATTAGAAATAAAAATATATGTAATAAATTGAGAGTTAATTCAATTGAAGATAAGATGCGATAGTATCGTTTGAGGTGATTTGGATATGTGCAAATTAGACCCAAAGATGCACCGGTAAGAATTTAAATGTAGGAGATTTAGTAAAATATAAAAGTAGACCATTGAAAACTTGGATACAAGTTATCCGTAAAGACTTGATAGCTAAGGGTTTAACTAAGGAGATGGTCTTACATAGAATTGACTGGCGTAGGAGAATTCACACCAATTAAATCAACTTATTTTTTATTTGTTTATTTTATTCTATTCTATTTTTCTATTATTATTATTATTATTATCATTATTATATTTTTATTATATTATATTATATTATTTTTGTTTTCTTTTTCCCGATATTTGTCTCTCGTGACCGACCCAAAATCTGGGATTAAGATCTAGATTATTGTTGCTTTTGTTGTTGTTGTTGTTACCATGAAGGAGTGTATCTTTGAAAGACTAATAAAGGCCATTTAATGTTTACAGACCAGAGCAGAGAAAGAAGAGTATCTTCGGATGATTAAAAGTGGTGATCTGGACATCATTGTGGGCACTCACTCACTTCTTGGAAGTCGTGTTGTATATAACAACCTAGGCCTTCTTGTAGTTGATGAGGAACAGGTGCATCTCGCTTTTATTTGCTATTATGTGCAATGTATTCCCTTTTGTTCACTTCCTTTCCTACCTTGTCACTCTTAAATTTGTTTTCTATTATGTGAAAAAGAAACTGAAAAAAGTCCTACATTATGTGCTTCTCGCCTTTTTTTTTTTTTTGGCATTATGTGCAATGTCCTACCATTGGCATCCTTAAGAGTAAGGGACGTCTCTTTGTTCAGAATGGAAATGGCAGGACTATTTTAAGTCCAGTACTCCCAAGACCGAACTTAATGTTGACTCTGTATTACCTTTATATTCATTGACATCTTTTTTATTCCTTGATCTCCATCATGCTGGGATGTACTTGGGTGTCTATGGAGTTTCAGATCTTCTGGTGGACCTAGCTCTATAGTAGCTTTGAAGCATTGGCATTAGGTTTCTTATCTGCATCTCAAGTTAATCTTTGTTTTGCCTGTTTCTCTGAAGCATACACAAAATCATGGCAGGGAGAGTGTGAGTGCATGCGTGTGTGTGTGTGTGTTTTGGGGAATCAACTTCTCTAGGGTTTGGACAAGTTCTGTCATCTACATGAGAAAAATGGACGTATGACAAAAATAGCCCCTGACTTAGGAAAAATAACAACTCTATACTGTACCTGTATGCTGTTTTGTTGGGGTTTTATTTATTTATTTATTTATTTATTTATTTATTAATTGGGGTCTGTTATGGCCATCTTTCTCTCATGTTGCATTTAGGGACATCTAATTGATTTAGATTGGCAATTCTATTATTTAAACATGTTCATGTTGGCGACTCATTGAGAAGGCTTATTTCTACTAAAACTTTCAGTGTCTAAATCAAGCATGCTCTTGGCCTTTGTATGATTGTATTGTCTGTGCAATTATAACAATCTGAGCCTTAATCTCAATAATTGGGGTCGGCCAATTGTCTATGCAACTCATTGGTCTAATATGATGTACTAGGTGCCTTGGTCTACTTGGCGTTTGTTTTGATAGATTTTAGTTATTTGTGGTTTGAGAAGCTTTTCACTATATATAAGCATTGAGTAGACGGTGTTTTCCGAGGAGGAAAATGCATCTTATCAGCTGGTTTACAAGTTTAGAAGTGGGTGCAGGCGGCAGTTTCAACTGTCAAGCAATTCATGTGGCCATTTTCTTTCTCCAGATAAGTAACACAAGAGAAACATTCTTCACTCTGTTGAGAAGAATGAATGAGATTCACAGATTGAAGTGTGTCTTATAACTCAGGGGCTTGCCACCTCCATTACAATTGACATTTCAAACTGAATAACAAAAATTTGATCCGACCGTCTTTCAGACGATATAATAGTGAAAGTTGCTTGTTTGATTTGTTTGCAGAGGTTTGGTGTCAAACAAAAGGAGAAGATTGCTTCGTTTAAAACTTCTGTTGATGTACTTACTCTCTCTGCTACACCTATCCCACGAACTCTCTACCTGGCATTGACTGGATTTCGTGATGCTAGGTAATTAACTTGTCATGGTAGCAGATATTTGACCTACATTAATAGTTAAAATTCTATGTCTACATGGTCATTTGACTTTTTCTCTATATGTTTATTTCAATGTGTACAATCAACAATGTGGGAATAATATAATTGTACAAATTCAATAGTGGGTCAAAAGTTTAAGCTCTCAAAGTTGTTCTAAGACCTCATTTGTGTCTTGCATTAACTCCATTTTTTGCGATACCATATCTGTGTTTATTGCCTGTTTTATTACACCAGAAATTAAATTTTGAGGACACAATTCACTGTCCTTAATTGGCATTTCCTGTTATTCCATGAAACTGATCATATAAATGTAGTGCTTACACCATGTGTTTAATGCTTTCTGCAAAGTGTGCTGAAGTTTGATGTTGATTATATTGCTGGCACTTAATTTTTTCATATACCATGCAGCTTGGACTTAGCCATGCTCTATGGTCCAAATGGCCGAAAACTTTCTTAACATTATTTGCCAATAGTGTCATGACGTTGTTTCTTTGTCCTTGACTCTTCCAGTTTAATCTCTACACCGCCTCCAGAAAGAGTTCCCATACAAACTCATCTTTCAGCATACAGTAAAGAAAAGGTATTATCGGCAATCAAGTTTGAACTGGACCGTGGTGGGCAAGTTTTCTATGTTCTCCCCCGTATCAAAGGTAACTCCATGGCCAAAACTAATCATCCACCCATAACTAATTGCTAAGGTCTGTTTTGTTTTATTTTTAATACATTTTTCAGAGGCATATTGTTGGACAGCGTTGCATGATTTCTTGATGTTGTGTTGATAGCAGAAAATCTGTAAAACTATTGTATTCTTATTCTTGACAGAGCTTCCTTGCTACCACTACCAGCATATATATGTTTGTTCCACTTTGCACACCTCAGAGTCCAGAGCTGACTTATATTCATTTTTCAAAGTAATAATATAAAAGGATAGTGCTACAAAGTAAAAATTATTAGATTTTCAGCGTCACAGACAGGTGATCCATATGTAGTTTTTTGGGTCATTTCAGTATTTTTGTGGTGTTGTTGGCATTGGTGTTGATTGATACGGGTGTTTCTGCAATTCTGGTATTAGGTCTTGAAGAAGTGATGGAATTTCTTGAACTATCCTTCCCTGAGGTCAACATAGCTGTTGCACATGGAAAGGTACACCTTTGATGAGTTACTGAATGTTAACTGTCATGTTAAAACTTTTGGAAAATGTTATATGTACATTTGATACTAATTAAAAGCTGCCTCTTTATTTTGGTCAATTAACTGGTTTAATTGTCTTCACAGATATTTCAAGAGATATAATAGTGGATGTTGACAGTTTGGATGTTTGATTTGATGAAAATCTGACTTGATTGAGTTGGTCCATGTTATTATGAACTCAACTTGTGGTTTGGATTTGTACACATGTTCAAATAGTATGATTTTATTGTATATTGTTCTCAGCATGGTAAAAGTGGTTTCCCCTTAAGATAACATAATAAAAAAACTGTTCTCCATTGTCGCATGATATTAGATCAGGATACATTTAATATTCCTCATGTTTGAAACCGTCTTGTAAGTCATCACTGTTCCACAAATAAAAAAGTGTTTTAAGATATAAAATAATAGAAACATGGTTCTCGATCGACCTAAGCATTTGGAGCGGTTGGTTGTTTCACACCCTTATTGTCTTTGCTATTTAGCATAGGCCTTTGTGATTTCTATAACCTATTATGTGGCTTTGTTACTTTGATAGTATCAGTAGTTCCGCAGGCTTTTGACCTAAACTGATATAGAGCTCTTTAGATTTTCAAGAACTTTGTTGTACTGAGGTTCTAAGTCTGATATCACACCGGCAATAGCTCAATGCCATATCACACGTGCGTGAATACTCTCTTTGGCTGCCCTGGTTCTTACCCCCTCTTGCCATGTTCATTCTTTGTTGCGGTTGAATTGCTGGTTCATAGATTCATCTTGTAATTTGGTCTATTTGCAGCAATATTCAAAACAGCTTGAGGAAACAATGGATAAATTTGCACAAGGAGAAATAAAGATACTTATATGCACTAATATAGTGGAAAGTGGACTTGATATTCAAAACGCAAATACGATCATAATTCAAGATGTTCAACACTTTGGCCTGGCGCAATTACATCAGGTGAAGCTTTTGAAAACTCATAATTTTCCAGTAAGGGATATATTGTGGTTTAAATGTTCAAGGAAAATTCTCTCTCCTAAGCTCGGACATGCACATGCATGTTGAGTTTTAAAAAAATGCTGTGCTTGACTTGGAATGAAGGTTTTTTTTTTTTTTTAATTTTTATTTTTCTCCTTCTCCATCAACCTTGATAATTTTAGCTGGGGATTGCTTCTCTCTCTCTCTGCAGTTGCGTGGACGTGTAGGACGGGTAGATAAGGAGGCTTTTGCATACTTGTTCTATCCTGATAAGTCACTGCTTTCTGATCAAGCACTGGTATGTTTATTTCTGCTCAAATTTTGTTATGAACCACTATTCATGTCTTCGGTTGCCTTTGCAATAAGCTTTTAACTTCATTCTAATGTTGATTGGCCCACAATGAATTTCAAGATTGTTCACCTTTAGTTTTTGCAAAAAAAGCAAGGGGAAGGCTGCCTAGATATTCCCTTCCCCAGAACCCACAATGTGGGAGCTTCAGAACTGGGTACGCCCTTTTTTTTCACCTTTAGTTTTTGCAAATGCAAGGGTATCTATGAATGCATTTGGTACCAAAAGCAGTATGCTTCAGATTAAGTCACATACGTTTTAACATGAAACTTCTTATTAAGAGTTTCTAAACATTATGTCAGCTCCAGAGTACTTACAGAGATGTAATCGAATTAGTGGCTTTTTTTCCTATCTATTATAAAAATTTATGCACTGATTACGTGTCCCAAATCTCCACTCTGGAATGTTTTTATGAAGTCCTGCTTCCTTGAAGTCTGAAGATTCTCTGATTTGATTTTGGTGTTAAGCATTTGCTGCATTTGCGCATTTGTTTCGGGGTAGGAAACATCTTCTTGTATGACATACTAGCAATATGAAACAGTAATGTTTGTTGTTGTTATGCTGTAGGAAAGACTTGCAGCTCTTGAAGAAAGCCGTGATCTTGGACAAGGCTTCCAGCTTGCAGAGAGAGACATGGGTATAAGAGGTTTTGGTAATATCTTTGGCGAGCAACAGACAGGTGATGTTGGAAATGTGGGGATTGACCTCTTCTTTGAAATGCTGTTTGAAAGCTTGTCCAAGGTGTGTCTCAATTCTTCAAAATTATGGTTGCTATATGAACCCTCTGTGGGCTCTTTTTTTCTTTTTTTTTTTTTTTTCATGCTGCTTCTATTCAGTAATGACACCCAACCCTCCTCCCACCCCCCCCCCAAAAAAAAAGATAAACATGGAACAGAAAGAAAGGGCATTTTCTTTTTCCTTCTTTGAATGGCATGCGGTATGTCGACTATGGATTGATATCCCATTTCCACTGCCTTGACTTCTATTGGAGATATAGGAGATTTTGTGCCAAGGCACGTGTATATGTATGCCCTTACAGTGTCTCATATTATTTTGTCATATTGCCAGCTTGCCTTGCTTTGTTCTGAGTTTTGTGGTTATACTTTCTATATTCTTGAACTTCAGACTTTTCCAATTGTTACAGTTTTTTCTAATTTCCAGGTTGAAGAACACCGTCTGGTTTCAGTTCCTTACCAAACGGTGCAGGTATTTGTTTCTCCAATGTGTTCCTATATATTTGTTATAGAGAGAGACAGAGAGAGTAAATGGGTTCAGCTGTCCATAATAATTTTCAAAGTGAAGATGTCCACGTGAACTTTTTTCCCCTCTATATACCACTTGAATCAAAGTTTTATGTTTAGCCATATCAGCCTTCTTTCTTGTAATCGCATAAGCCTCATGTATGTGTCTGAGGAGCAAAAATGGTCATCATTCAAATCAAACTTTGAATCACATTGAAATCTTGACTCTATAATATTTAGTTTGTATCCTAATGGTAGTAATGCAGGCTTGCTAATGCTAGTGGATATAAAAGAAAGCTTTCAAGACACGTGAAATTTTCACCAAGGAAAAGCTGAACCAATTGTGTATTCATTTGAGTACTGAAAATTGGCTTTAGGAGTTTTAGAAGGTTTCAAATATTGTTCTATCAAATGGTTGATGTGTTTCAATGAATCAAATAAAAACTAGCATTATTATCTTAGCTCAAATTACGAGAAAGCTTTTAGACTCACTACCTCAACTTTATTCCTCTATTTTATTTTTCTTTCCTTCCAGCTGGATATCAATGTGAATCCTCATCTCCCTTCTGAGTACATAAATTATCTAGAGAACCCCATGAAAATAATTAATGAAGCCGAGAAAGCTGCTGAAAAAGACGTCCTGACTTTGGTGCAATTTACTGAGAATCTGCGTCGCCAATATGGAAAAGAACCTTACTCGATGGAGATACTACTTAAGAAGCTTTATGTGAAGAGAATGGCAGCAGATCTTGGAATTACCAGAATTTATGCATCGGGGAAGATGGTTGGAATGAAAACAAAAATGAACAAAAAGGTTTTTAAGCTGATAACAGATTCAATGGTTTCTGATGTTCATAGGAATTCATTGGTTTTTGAGGAGGACCAGATAAAGGTAACTTCCTGTCCTGTCCATTGGCAATTATGCAGTGTTGACTATGTTTTCTGTCCTGTCCATTGTGGATCACTCTTCATAACTCCTTGTGGTGATGCAGGCTGAGCTACTTCTGGAGCTGCCAAAGGAACAACTCTTAAACTGTATATTTCAGTGCTTGGCAGAACTTCATGCTTCGCTACCAGCTCTTATAAAATACTAGTTTGTCTCAACAGAGAAATTGCCCTTAAACTCTGACCTACACATTTAAGGAAGCCCCTCCATTATTGAGGTTTTGCTGGAACTGGCCGGCATGAATAGGAATTCAGAGAGGCTGTGACTGGTGCCGGGTGTTGCATTCCTGTTATTGCTGATAAGGACCGGAAGACTGTGGTGCAGAATGAGACATAGCCGGTGGATGTTTAGGGGTTGGACTGGGAGTATTCTTTAGATCCGTCTTAGGCATTTGAGGTGAACATTAATTTTATTTTATTATTATTTTTTTTTGGGTATAATAATCTATTTGTAGGTGTGGACTAAGTAACAATATTTGACCATGCAGGGATCGAAATCTAAATGGGAGACCAGAAGTAGGGATTCTGATGGGTGGGTAAATCAGCAGGCTTTCATATTACAGCTCCAGATTTGGGGAAGAGCCTCAGATATGGATGGTGGTATTATAAATTTTAATATGTTAAAAATGTGTTTGTATTATAATTGGTGAATTTTGTACAGAGGGTATTGTGTCACTTGTTGCAATAAAGATCCTTTCTATTAGATTGTATTTGATGGAATGTGTGATCATATGTTTGCAGGGTTACGTCTCTAAATGTACCAAATTTGGAATAGATGATCATCCTCGTACTTCTACAACTATTAAAAATAAACAGCAAATTTACAGAATTTAGTCACCACCTCACACCGAGTTAATTTTGTGTATGTTGGGGCAATGGAAAGGAAAGAAAGAGTTTGGTGGTCTTCTCTTTAAGAGCTAATTTGCATATTTTCACTAATTTTGAGAGCTCGAAAATCTTAATCTTAATTTTGGAGTTGAGAAGGAAAAATAATTCTTAATTTAGGATTCTCTCAAAACTACTTCACCAATCACGTTAGAGCTATAGGGTTTAGGTGGGTCGTCTTTTGCATAGAAGGTTTGGGATGGTTGGGTCGCGAAGGCAGAAAAGTGGGAAGTTGAGGGATGATGCGAAGACTGAAAGCGATTGATTGCACCAATCACGTTAGAGCTATAGGGTTTAGGTGGGTTCTCTTTTGCATAGAAGGTTTGGGATAGGGTTATTTACGTAAATATCGTAAAAAAAATAAAAAATTTGATAAAAATTGTACTTTTTTTTTTCCTAAACCAGTGAACATCGACTTCAATCGTACTTAAAAAATTACCTGTGAAGGATTTTTTTCTTTTAAAGAACGAAATTGATATCCAAGATATCGATTTTGAAATCAACATCCTGAATGAATATCGATTTTAATGGTTCTCAAATACCACTTATATGGTATTATTTTAAAAAAAGGAATATAGGGAACCATTGAAATCGACATCCAAAATATCAACTTTAAAGTCGATATCCTGAATGTCGATTTTTATTTTTTTAAAAAAAAATTATTTTACGAATAATTTTTTAAACACGATCGAAGTCGACGTTAAAAATATTTAGTTTAAAAATTGAAAAAAAAACGATATTTGTCGGATTTTTTTTTTCACAATATTTACGTAGATACCCCCGTTTGGGATGGCTGGGTCGCGAAGGCAGAAAAGTGGGATGTTGAGGGATGATGCGAAGACTGAAAGCGATTGATTGGCGGGTCGGACTTTCCAAGAGAAGGAGAGTGAGAACGTGGCCTGCTCTACTGGGTTCTTGCTCCATCTGGTTAGGATTCAATTAGAACCAAAATCTTTTTTTTTTTTTCTAATTTTAATTTTTGGGTTCCAAAAAGTGAAACTAATGTGTCCTCTTTTGCATTTTTTTTTTCCATCTTGTTTTATGCTTTTTGATTTTTTTTTTGGGGGGGGGGGGAGAGAGAGAGAGAGAGAGAGATTGAATTTGTTTGATTTAGGGCAGACATTGGGTTGCTAGTTGACACAAGTAGTTTATAGTTTCATAAGTTGGAGGCTGAGAAAGGGGTACTCTTTCCTCTCTCTTGGCTTCTTGTTGCTTTTATTGTTCCCCAAAATGAGCTTCCAAGATCTCCAACACAATGGAGGAGGAACCGGAAGAGCCTCTCCAAACCTGGGGCAGAATCCATCTCAGGCTGTGGCCGCTGCTATCTTCCAGATCAACACCGCCGTCGCCGGATTTCGTCGTCTAGTCGATGCCCTCGGTACTGCCAAGGACACTCCCGATCATCGTATCAAACTGTATCTCTCTCTCTCATTCCTCTTCCGTTTCCATTCCAAGCCGCCCAATTTTTCTTGTTTTAAATGAAATCTGTGGCAGGCATAACACGAGAAAACGCATATTGGAATTAGTGAAGGACACTTCCTCCAAGCTCAAATCCCTCAGCGATTCCGATCGCAATTCTAATGTCAATGTACTGTACTGTACGCCACTCTCTCTCGCTCTCTCAATTGTCTCTGAATTTGCTCAAAACACTCGTCGGTAACTAACTATATTACTTCTAAAACAACTTTATTTATGTAGCCGATGTAATGGCCTCGTTGTTTTGCTTCTATACCATGTCCTCTCCGCTCCACCTTCATAAGTCCTTATGCAATGGCCACATCCTCCATCCTTGCTAATAAACTTCTTGTTGGAGATTGGTTTTGCCTCTACAGATTCCGGTTCTTTTGAGTTGTTCAAGGAGATAATTCAAAACTTGTAAAAGACCGTCGGAGGTTCTTACTCCGACGCCCAAGTCAGAAAGAACGGTGTAAACAGCAAACCGATCCTGTGACTTGTGTGTTGAGTGTCTGATCTGAAAGAGCGTAGCTGGTTTTTAATGTGCTGAAAGCTTATATACCTGGTTGTCGTAAGAGTTGTGTGTTTAGGATATTATAACTCTAGTTTTCTTACCAGAAGATCCGAAAATCTTGAGAGTTTTTTAATCAAATATTCTCAAAAGATTTAAGATTTTTATAATTTAGAAAGTTTAACGATACGGGAAGATTTCTTCCTTTATCTAGCGGATCTGTTTTGTATTGGTTTAGGAAACTAAAACCGGCACAAAAGGCTTGTTACTTGGGGAATGTATGTACAACCTCTTGCTGATAGGATTCACGGTCGGCCTCTTGCTAATGTGGTAAGAGCGGAGTCATCTTTTGATATACCAAATACCTTTGGAGATTATAGACCAATTAACTTATTGCCGATGAAAATCACTTGGTGAATTGGACCAAGTGGGTCGGGTTGTGTCCTCCCTTTGGGGAGATTGATATTTGGTTGTTAACACGTGTAGACGTAACGTGCCTCTTTGGATTGTGGGCCTTGCAGAACTAAACTCCTTTTGCATTAGTTTTTTTGACCATGTCCCATCACTTCTAAAGGAAGACTCTAGCTCACTAAGTTCAATTGTGGGGTTCTCACAATGGACCTCACTCATATTCAACATTATAACCAATATTGTTATATGATGACCTTGCCCACCACTCTAATCTTTGACAGTTATTTTCTTGTTTTCTCAGCCAAGTAAGAAAATTGAAGATGCTAAGCTTGCCAGAGATTTTCAGACTACCTTACAAGAATTTCAGAAAGTTCAACAACTTGCATCTGAGCGAGAATCTACTTACTCGCCTTCTGGACCTTCATCTTACCTACCATCCAGGTACATCGGTTTTTCTCCAGAGCACATATGTTTCTTGCTTCCTTTGTTTCATGACCTATCTATCACATTGCTCCTTCTGGCTATAACTCCAGCTCTACCGATGATGTGGCACCTAACCTGGATCAGGACAGGCAATCATTCCTTATGAAACAAAAGAGGTAAGCACTTCAGATGCTCTGCTACATCATTAAGGCTTTTGTTTATTGCTGGCCATAACTGACTTGCCTTTCCATATCTCTGCCCCTAAATAATACGGAGGAGTCTTACCATGCACTCTATCTATTCTCATATCTGGAGTCAATATGAAACACAAACCCACCTGCATCAGTTCTTCATGCTACGATTTTTATGTTCTTTGAGTACTACTGAGCTCATTCTATGATATGTTCTCCTTTAAATCTTGCCTTATGATCCTAAGCTGATTGGGACTGTTGAGTCCTAGAGAAAGAATGGCATTTTGTTGAACAAATTTCTGGGTAAGGTCCTATCTCAAAAGGAAAACAAAAAGGCGCAGCCAAGTTTAGATGGTAAAGGTAAATGATGGAGAACTCAGTTCTTGTGGATATCTGTACTTTCCTCATACAGAAGTGGAACGACATCTATACAGATTATGTTCAAAATAAGATGTTTTCAGTGAATTATATTTGTCCCCAAGCTTCTTTTCTCCATCTCCTGCTTTTTTTTCTTTGTTGTGTTTTTAAGGTCAAAAGGAAGTAAAAAGCATTAGACTTTGAAAAGTATTATGAACTTGAGGCCAATTCTCAGGTCACTATGACAGGTGTCTGAAGCAAGCTTATGGTTACTTGAGAGTTGTTGGAAATTGCTGACCTTGACGTTCCGACCACTAGCCACCCAAAACTGATTAGTTTATGGTCATGGAATTGGTGAACTGGTGGCTGGTTATGAACATTAAGTAACATCATCTAAAATATGATGCCTTGGATATTGAAGATGTGCCGAATATCTAGAACATCATCTAAATTTGGAGCATTCTTGGAAGACTGAATGAGATGAAGTCGCAATTCTCCACCTTGATACAATAAAATCCTCACTTATGGTGGTTCTCTCTTCCACACTTTAGCTCTAGGTCATCTTTCCTTTCTTTGTTCTTTTTGATCTTACATTAGAATGGAGAGGGGAGTCTAGCGCAGCAATGATGGTATGCCTTCTCAATTCCTCCCATCTGAACATAAACCTATTCTATCATTGCTTCTACATCTATTTTCAATTAAGGCTATACTAAAGTGCTAATAGATTTATAATGATATTGAGTGTGCCAATTTTTTATCTTTTCAAGTAAGCTTGCTTTTATAAGTGGTATCTTCAGTGAAGCTTATGTATAAGCATTCCGTGGAAGTACTGCTGTGATTCTAATTTGGTTTGATCATGTTCCCCACAAATGGATAAATTTGTGTCCTGCACCATTTGATTTTCTGCACACATTTGAAAGAGCTCTGCTTTACTGTTGCATTTCTTAATACTCGAAATCTGCAGGCAAGAAGTACTACTGTTGGGAAATGAAATTGCATTTAATGAGGCCATTATAGAGGAAAGGGAACAAGGGATCAGGGATATACAGGATCAGATTGGACAGGCAAATGAGATTTTTAGGGATCTTGCTGTTCTAGTCCATGAACAGGGTGTGGTTATCGGTAAGAAACCATACCACTCCAAGAACTCTGGTTCTCCCCTGCACAACTCATTTCTGTTGCCAGCCATGGATTCCCATCTTTGCCTTTTCTTTTTATATTTTGTTTGTATTATACTAAGTTTCACTCTAACAGATGACATCCAATCAAATGTTGAGTCTTCTGCTGCTGTGACTACCCAAGCTAAGGTGCAGCTATCAAAGTCTTCCAAAAGTGTGAAATCCAAAATTTCATGGGTAAGTGAAAATACATACATTCACATGTTCATCCTAGAGTGAGTTTGGTGTCAATCTTGTTTTACCTCTACGCAAGTTGTTCACTTGTTTTCTGATTGCTTTGGCTGGAAGAAAAAAAAAAAAAAAAGAACATTTGTTGGTAGTTTTTACGTGCATATTTGTTGTTTGACAAATACCGTATGAAATTCCTGGAGAGAATCAGAAGGAGCAATGTACGAATGTAACCCTAAAAATAAAAATAAAAAATAAAAAAAAATTTCTGAAAAAACCTAATGGGCAAATAATTTCTGAATGTAACCCAGGTTGGTCGAGTGTTCGTCGAGTATTCGATGAATTCATCCCTAACCCTAACCCCGCCCACTTCTTTCCCCATCTTCTCTTCTTTTCTCTTCTGTGGCTGAGACCCTAACCCTAGCGAGGTCACCACTGTATTCCGACAACGTTCAGCTCATTCCGGCAAACCCTAAAACCGAACAGCAATCTTCTTAACCTCTTGCAATCCCTCATTGACAGACAAGGGAAGATGCCTCTTCAAAGTGTACATTCTGGCCGATTGAAATTCATCATTTGAATTCAAATTTCCAAAAAGAAAAAGAGAGAGAGATGAGGGGGGGGGACCATCAATTGAAATGGAGATGGAGAAGAATACATACATTTTGTTGACAATAAGCTGACAAGAATCGGGTTGAAGTTGAGCCCTCCAATCGCTACCGGAAACGCCATCCATGACAGGCTGCTCTACTGCTGCCCAGGCGCTGGTCTTCGAATTTGTCGAGCGTTCAACACTCGACCATCTTGGATTACATTTGGAAATAATTTGCCCAATAGGTTTTTTGAGGATTTTTTTTTCTTTTATTTTAGGGTTATTCCGTGCATTGCTCAATCAGTGTAGTCGAGAAACTGACCCATCCCTTTGTTATCTGTCACACAAATGTGTTTTTGCCTTGTTAATACTTGTATTGAACTATATAAAAGGATTAATATGCGAAATTTTTGTTGGGTTGATTGTTGAGACAATTTTGCTTTTTATTTATTTATTTTTTATTTTGTTCCAATCGGTGCTTTTTATCCGGTGAATATATTGATAAGAAACGTGGGAGAAAGTTGTCCCTGTTTTTAAGTTTTCAATGGGAGAAGGGAAGATGTTCCATGTGGTGTTGTAAGAGCAAATTAGCCTCTATTTCTTTTTTTTTTTTTTGGTCCATTTCATAGCTTAGAGGTGTGAAACTCATTTCACTCCAAAGCAAAAGGGAATCAAAGAGAATAAAAATGTTATTGGTAGTTCTATTGTTTTCATTTATGTTACTTTCTGGTACTTGCCAAAGAATTTGACACTAAAATCTTTGATGGATCTAACACGTGTTTCTTGTATAATTTGACAGTGCTGGTGGGTGTTAGTCGTGTTCGTGTTGGTGCTGGTTGTTTTACTTATTGTGCTTATCATATGAACTTAAGGCGCTGGCACAACGAGTTGCAATTGCATGGGAAGGGGAATGTTCCACTTCAGAATCAAGTCTTCCGTTCGCTCATCCCTTTGTATATTCCTTGTTTCTTGATGATGATACAGTTTTGTACGGTTGTAAGAAGTGGAGACTTGGGTGTGATGATTTTGTACGTTTTTCCTCATTCACCTGTTACTATTTGTTTATTGATAGTTGGTTTTATTTATTTATTTATCTTTTGGGGGTTATTTTATGTCCCCTCTCGGCCTTTCCGGGGGAAATTTGGTGTTTGATGGGGTTTGGTCTGGGTGGAGCGGTGTTGTTTAGGGAGATAAAATCGTAGTGTATCCTAATAATAATTGATGATACATAGTTGATGGTCTAGTAGCCTATTACCATAAGACTGAGACTACTCGAATCTATTAGGCCATATCGGTTTTAAATTTGCTAAACACGTTTATAGTCGTAATGTATCTGAATAATAATTGATGATACATAATTCATGGTTTAATAGCCCATTACTATAAAATTGAGACTACTTGAGTTCGTTGGGTCATATCATCTTTAAATTCATTAAATACGCTTACAATCTTTCAAATGAATGTTCTCTTGGTCAAGCACTCTTTGTAACCCTCTTGGTCATCTCAACTCTCGGTGCTCGAACTCGTCAATTACTTCATTTCTCGATGGACACGTTCTGTTATTACAAGCATAATTTATTCTATTACATAATAAACACAAATTGAAACTAATCATTAAGAAAGTAAATTTTTAACAAATTCAAACATTTTAAAATCGAATATGCATCTTCTATGCTCCTAGAAAAATTTTTTTGAATAAGTAAACATATCTCGTGATCATTCCCAATAAGGTAGGAAACCTCCATAGTAATTTGAACTTCCCTTAATCGATAGGATGTCAAATCTGTCACAGATCTCTACTACAACCCTTGTAATATCAGAAGATTCTCAGCAATTTTCATAAAAAAATTAGGGTTTCTATCCCCAAGGTCATACGTGACTTACCATATATACGTGCTATATATACCTAGCATCCACAACTAACCAGGTACATTCTAAGACCCTATACAAAAGTACCCAAGAACAATAGAGGGCGAGTACACAACTCTCTCTAGCCTATTTCTTTTTCTCTTTACGAACAGTCCCTTCTAACTTGAGCGTCAAAGTTTTCTCCACTAGAACAACCTCCGGTGGCCTTTTGCAGGTACAATTCTTCGAAGCAAGTGAGGAACTTTCTCAACTCCACCTCATTCTCAAGCCGAAGGAGCTACTATTTGTGGAATCTAAACCTATCTCTAACAGATTGACACTATCTGTGAGAACATGTTAGGAAGAGACTCATTTCACACCTGGTCCTTCATCGCTGTTGTTACCATACCGCAAAAGAGAAAGAAACCTCCAATCAGTTTTGATGATAATGATCTAGTCAGAGTTACTTTAGATCACCGTGATCCATCAGTCATCACAGCCAAGATAGGTTTATACACTGTAAGGAGTGTTCTCATTGATCAGGGAGCAGATCGTGATCTTCTGAAGAAGAATGCACATTACCAGCCTGGACATTACACGTGGATGGATCCTCCAACTCATTGGGAAGTGGTGTTAAACTCATCCTCATGAGGCTTGACAACTTCAAGACCGAACATTGTCTTCGTTTTGACTTTCGAGCCACAAATAACCGGGCTGAATATGAGTTGCTCTTGATGTGACTGCAAATCGCAACAATATTGGGGGGCCCAAGACATCTTAGTATTCACTGATAGTTTCCTTGTAATCAAACAAAATGAAGGAACCTATGAAACGAAAGAACCAGTAATGGGAAAATATATGACAAAGTTGGAAGAAGTGATATGTAAATTTAGCAAGGTAGACATATAGCAGATATCCAAGTTAGAGAATGTTAGAGCCAACACACTCTTTAAGTTGGCCGATTCGAATTCGGTCACTACAAGCCGGACAATATATATTGAGAGCCTTCCATACTCGAGTATTGATGAGACAGAATAGATCTTGTCAACGCATAACTAGCCAGGCTAGAAAGATGCCATACAAGCTTATTTAAACAATGTCCAACTGCCACAGTCATCCACAAAAGTAATAAAGATTAAACAAAAAGCCAAACAATATGCCATCATCAATTGGGCTCTCTATAGGAAATCTTTCACTCATCCATAACTTAAGTGCCTAACTCTCGAGAAAGGAGATTATGTCCTTAGAGAAATACACAAAGGAATATCCAACAATCACTTGGGTGCACAGAACCTAGCCAACAAAGCCTTGAGACAAGGATTTTTTCTAGCCTATTATGAAAGAGCGCGTTCGTTAAAAGATACAACAAGTGTCAACGGTTCTTTTTGGTACCTCATCAACTTTTCACCAAGCTCTCCTCGATAACAAGTCCTTGGCTATTTGCACAGTGGGGGATGGATATATCAGGCCCATTCCCACGCACTACAGGGTAATGAAAATTCCTCATTATTGCGATCAATTACTTTCTAAAGTGAGTAGAAACGGAACCATTGGTCCAAATTACAACTAAGAAAATACAAAAGTTCATGTGGTTCTCAATAATCACCAAGTTTGGGCTATCTTGTGTCCTAATTAATGACAATGGCAAACAATTTAACAACAAACAATTCAAGAAGTTTTGTGACAAGTTGGAAATTCAACATCGCTTAATGTTAGTCGCTTACCCACAGTCTAATGGGAGGTAACAAATAGGACAATACTTCAAGGGTTAAGAATGACACTAGATGCGATAAAAGGTCATTGGGCATATGAAATCCATGGAATTCTATAGACATACTGCACCTTGAAAAGCCATAGGAAGACGCCATTCAGCCTAATCTACATGTTTGAAGCAGTGTTATCAGTTGAAAATAGAAATTCACTCTTTGTTAGTTGAACAATACCAACTGAAGCTAAATGAACCCGTTCTACGAGAGCAATTAGACCTCTTGTCGAAATCAAGAGACACCGTGTGTGCATGAATGGTGGCGTACTGGCAATAAATGGCTTGGTACTGTAATAAGAGAGTCAGGGCTAGGCCATGAGACCTGGTGTTCCAAAGTGTAGAGGCTATGAGACAACCTTAATGGGAGGAAAACTCACACTAACTAGGAAGGCTCTTATCGAATACGCTCGATGGTTCGCCCTAGAACTTATCGGCTCAACCATTTAGATGGCTCAGCTATACTCTGCACATGGAACTTCAAAAACTTATGTATTTACTATCAATAGATAAAATGACTTTCTTAATCTAAACATTCACTATTTTGAAATTTATGAATGATAACATTATAGTTTTCTTGCATCGAGCAATTTATCCTTCACTTAGAGTTTATCATTTTCCTCGTAGCAGAATCAACCCTGCTCGACATAAAGCAACAATAGCTTCTCAGCACATCA
This sequence comes from Dillenia turbinata, assembly GCA_037126225.1. NCBI lineage: Eukaryota > Viridiplantae > Streptophyta > Magnoliopsida > Dilleniales > Dilleniaceae > Dillenia > Dillenia turbinata. Next base: position 10,190,050 of record JBAMMX010000027.1, on the reverse strand, counting down.
CCACGATTATACAAATTTAAAACGCAATGCCTTTGAGTATCGTCAGTGCAATACCTGATACACTATACAAACATAAGGCGCAAAGCCTTTGAGTATCGTCGATGCAACACCCAATACACTATCTAAATCCAAGGCATAAGACCTCTGATTATCCTCAGCGTAACGCTCGATATGCTATCCAAATCCAAGGTGCAACGCCTCTGAGTATCATCAGTATAACACCTGATATGCTATCCAAATTCAAGATGCTATACCTCTGAATATCATTAATGTAACGCCTGATACACTATACAAATGTAAGGTGCAACGTTTTCGAGTATTATCAGCGCAATGCCCAATACACTATTCCAATCCAAGGTGCAACACCTCCAAATATTGTCAGCGTAATACCTGATACACCATACAAACGCAAGGCATAATGCCTCTGAATATCGTCGACGCAAAACCCGATACGCTATCCAAATCTAAGACGCAACAACTTCGAGTATCGTTGGTGCAATGCTTGATACACAATACAAACATAAAGTGCAACATCTCTGAGTATCAGCAATACAACGCCTGATGTACTATACAAACGTAAGAAGCAATGCCTACAAGTATCGTTAGCGCAACACCCGATACGCTATCTAAATCCAAGACACAATACCTCTGAGTATCGTTAACGCAAAGCCCGATACACTACCGAATACACTATCCAAATTTAAGATGCAATGCCTCCGAGTATCGTCAGCATAATGGTTATACAATATACAAACCTGAGACACAACGCCTCTGAATATTATTGACACAACACCCGATATGCTATCCAAATCAAAGGCGTAATACCTCTAGATGTCGTTAATGCAATAAGCATCCTCTCAGCCCAGCACCGATACATCCATTAAGCTTCTCAGCAACACCATGCCCATGGATAATTTCAACATAACACGACAAAATGTTCTTAAACTCTAGTTCAAAATTTTATGACAAAGGCCACATGGCACTAGCACACAGTTTCTAATTGCTGAGCAATTATACATGAGGCAATAAGCAGTTTTAATAAACCACGAGAACACAACAAAGATTGTGAGGAGCAGAAGACAAGGAATTAAACATCTAAATTTACCAACAGAATCGAGCAACAAAATGATCAGGTACAAGGAAAACTCTTTCATTAATTCATTAATAGCATTTTAACATAGCGACTTGGAACTCATACAAGAATATGGACACTTGAGTCTTTACACATATTAATAATATAGGGGTTGGTGTGTTGAAAATGTAAGGAAAACGAAGTGTAGAGAAAGAAGAGAAACTCAATAAGAGTAGGCCTTTATACCACCTCTCCGAGCTCTCTTCTTAACTTCAATTTCTCCCATTCTCTTTATGTTTCCAAAGGATGACCGATGCTGAGTATAACTCCCTCATTCTCTTCATACTTGGGCACAAAGACACTGACAATAATTAAATGAGAACTATTGGCCGCCTATTGCACCCAGTACTTGGTGGTCTCTATCATACCTCACATAGGATAGACATCTCGTCCTCCCAATTTACAATAAAAAAAGAAGAAGACTCCTACAACCATTGCAAAATCCCTTGAAATCACCAACACAGCACACCGCGATATTGGATTCTCAGATGCAGTGATGGGACCTCGTGTCGGTAGTCTCGATGATTGATGGAATCTCGTGTCGACAGCATCTATACATTCTCCCGAACATCCCAATGGCGGGGCACAGAAGAACCAGCATACGAAACCCCCAATCTTCAAATCGTTGATACTAAAGCGCTACTGTGATGAATAATCTCTTACAATCTCTATTTTTTATATACTCTGTCAACCATGAATCAAAACCATATTCTCTCTTGGCTTATTCGATGGGTCAAGGAAAATCCACCATTGTATTTTGCTATTTATAGCCAGTCTCAGAAGATGAAATGGCATGCATCGAAATTGAAGCAGTCTATTCCCCTATTTAATGCCACTCACATAACCGTCCCACTCGGCTACATTAGCAGGTGTTGCATCTCCAACTTTTCTGTTTTGAAACATTAATGCAAACTGCATTTAATGCACCCACCCTTATGATAGTTCCACTTTCGTACCTTTTCCACCAAACCAAAATTGTTTCCACTTATCCACACTGTCTTTTGAGTTACACAGTTCTCGACATCCTAACTTTACTCCTAAGGTTACTCCTTTGAACTAGGAAGCTCCTCGATTACTCTGTTTCTTGATGGACACGTTCCATTACTATAAGCATAATTTATTCCATTACACGATAGATACAAACTGTAGCCAACTATCAAGAAAGTAAATCTTTTACGAATTCAAATATTCTTTAATTCGATATATATCTTCTATGTTCTTAGAAAAATCTCTTTTAATAAGAAAACATATCTCGATAATCACTCATAATAAGTTAGGAAGCCTCCATAATAATTCAAACTTCTCTTAATTGACTGGATTCCAAATCTCCTATCAATCTCTCCTACAACCATTATAATTTTGAAAGATTCTCAGCAACTTCTATAAAAAATTTTAGGGTTTCTATCCCTAAACAACTCATACAGTACTTATCATATATATATATATATATATATACATACGCGCTATATATACCCAGTATCGGTAATTATTGTAAGATCCTCCGTAAAAGCACACAAGAATAAGTATACAACTCTCTCTTTACCTGTTTCTTTCTCTCTTTATGAACGGTCTCTTCTTACTTGAGTATAGGAGTTTTCTCCTTCGAAACAACTCCCAGTGGCCTTTTGCAGATACAATTCTACGGAGCAAGTGAGGAACTTCATTGACTTCGGCTCCATTCTCAAGCCAAAAAAGCTACTATCTGTGAAGTCTAGGCCAACAACAACAACAACAAATGTTGGTGTTTGTGAGTCGCGGACTGGAGTGCTGAATTCATTTTTGGTGGTATCTGTCAGGTCCCCCAACGTTGAGATAAAGAATGGGCAAAACGGTGGGGAGCTCTTTCTTGTCCAGGGTGTAAAAATGATTGAGAAATGGGAGCGGAAACAAAAGATTTGCAGGCCCTCTGGGCCTAAGAGGCGGAGACGAGAGAGACCACCTAGTTAGAAAGAGAGGAAATCGCTGTAAGGATACGTTCTCCCCTCGCTCGGAAGCCGAACTTCTCTTCCTCTGGCCTCACTTTCTGTCTGTCTCTCCCAACACCTGAAAAGTTGAGAGCAGTCGTACCACGCTTACTTAAGCGTGGAAGGGGAGGGAGGGAGAGAGAGAGAGAGAGAGAGAGGGATTTGTTAAAAAGAAGGAGAAAGAAATGGCAGCGCTAATGTACCAGATATTCTCGTCATCGTCACTCATGTCGCTGGGACTGTACCACCTGACCTGTACCATCAGAAACCATCTCAGATCCCCTCGCGACTACATCTGCAGACCCTACCACCCTTTCCCACCTTCATCCTCATCTTCATCCTCATCTTCTTCCAATTCCACCACTCACCTCAAATACCTGCAGCTTTACGTGCTCATTTTATGCCTTGCCATCGCATTTGTCCACCAAACAATAATCTCATCCGACTCTGACCCCCTTCTCATGGGCAGCACCCCCGTCCACCGCTTCACCTCCCTCCAGTCAGCCGCCGTTATCTTCCTCTTTCTCATCGTCTCCGTCGCTCTCCTCCTATCCGACTCCACCTCTCTTCTCCCTTTCCCCTCCCACGATCTCTTTTTCGCCCTCGCCTCTGCCCTCTTCTTCCTCCAGTATTTCGTCTCCTCCGCCTCCGCCTCCGCCTCCGTCCAGAAGTCCGATCTCCAGGCCAAATGCGACTCCGTCTCCGCCCGCATATCCGCCCTCTCCTCCCTCCTCTCCCTCCTCCTGGCCTGTCAACCCCGGCTCTTCGTCGCCGACCTCTCCCTCGGCGCCTCCCTCTGCCTCCAGGGGCTCTGGGTCCTCCAGACCGGCCTCTTCCTCTACGTTGAGGCCTTCATCCCTGAGGGCTGCCACCGCCTCCTCGACGTCGTCAGCGGCGTTGAGGGCTCCACCCAGTGCGATCTCGAAGACTCCCGCCTCCGCGCCATCGCCATCCTCGATTTTGTCTTCGTCCTCCATGTCATGTTCGTAGTCCTCCTCGTCATCTTCGTCTACGCCATCCTTGCCAAGACCGTCGGAGGAGGAGGAATGCGCAAGTTCGGCTCCTATGAAGCATTGCCCACTTCTGGCGATTCCAGTCACGTTCAGATGAAGAACTTGACCGGCACTCAAGCCTGACACCTCCTGTTCCTGGTTTGCTTTCTTTTATATGTTGTGCTTTTCATCATCCATTGCATAGATTTCTAGTCTCTTTGCTGTGTGTCTTTTAATGTTAACTTCCTTTTTCAACATTGTAACCTCTTTTTGAAAACCTAAAACCAAAATTTTGTGTGTATACAGGAAAAAAAAAAAGGCTTTCACCACCTATTAACTTCAACTCTTTAGCTTACTCTTCAATTTTTTGTCTCTTTTTATTTAGTTATCTATGCCTATCACAGTAATGCTGACAGCACCGTCTCTAATTCAATTAATTACCTGTATGATAATGATCACCTATTCTCTCAAGTTCTGGTTAACTGATGCTTCTCTCTTTTTCCTCCGTGACCTGATTGTGCTTAAATGGTGTTGAAGCTTCAGCTTTTGTAAATTGAGCCTGGATTCCTCGGCTTTCTCTGGATCTGTGAACCATAGGTTCTGAACATTTAGATGCTTTTCAATTTCTGGTTTCTGATATTGACAATTCATCTCGGACTTGTGGATGATTGTGATTCTCATTTGATGTAATTCATCTGACCTGGCATAATTAAACTGACTGTACTCCCTACGGTACAGCCTTTGCCCATTATTGGCTTTAAAAGGTAAGGGGGTTTATTATATACACATATAGGCTGCATATTGGAAGCAGAAACCTGGTAGCATTTCGTTGTATGGTAACATCATCCCTGGTTTACTGCCCATGCCGTCATGATATAGCATGATGTCAGTGCTCAAAAAATTAAATTCTTTAATGTTTGGTCCCTTGATCCTCTCATTTTAGCACTCTATTCTTTGCAACAGATTTCTAGTTCAACTCACTGCCTTCGTTCTACATGAGAAAACCATTACAACAAAGATTTTGATATAGTGAGCGTGAAGACATGCGTAAAGGCTGACCCTTCGAGGAGGTTTGTGATGTAGTAGAAGAGTTTGGGGTAATTAGAACTCAAAAATTGGGGATAGAATAGCATGATTGTGGTTGGAAAATAATAACTTATTAGATTTTAAAAAAAAAATTGAAATAAAATTCTGAATTAATGGAAAGAATTAACATAAAAAAGTGAGTACTTTTGTCCGAAACTTTCTAATTATTTAAGTTTTTCTTATTAGTTAAATAAAAGAGAAACAAAAGAAAAAATAAAAAATAAAAAAGAGAAACTTCCTAAATAAAAATGTAAATCATAAAGAAAAATTAATAAAAAATGTAAACTTTCTTATTTTTTTGACCATTCACTTTGGTTGGACTTCGTCCTTGAGGTGGGACTCGTCTTATCTTTCAAGGTATGTTTGGAACTTTGGTCAATTTCTTGGATGTGATCCTTTATCTTACCAGCATGCCTCTTACATGAAGCTTTATTATGAACATTGGCAATATGACAAGTCAAACCCAATTTCAAGAAACTTGTTTTTATGCTAATAAACTACTACTTGCCATGATTGCCTGAAAGACGGAGAATCTACAAGCAAGTCATAAGTTTGGTAACTTATACGCCATGTTTGATGTGGTCAAAATTAACATGAACCTACCTGGAGGCATTTCAAACCCATGTTTTAGCCAACCAATATCTTGTTCACTGCACGGAAAATTCAAAATATGATAAGCGACAAGAGCCTTGCCTTGATCACCATAGGTGACATCTTCCTCCTCACCTTTGTCTTCATCCTAGGAGTAGAGCTCCAATTTGTTCATTTTTTCATTAAGAGAGATAAGAGGCAGATGATCTCCTGTAGCGATTTCAACTTTTGCTTTCTTGTACTCATCATATTCATCAAAAATGGATCTAACTCTTCTTTAAACTCAGTCTACCCCAATTCTCACTCCATTTAAGTCATGAGTGTATTGTGACTGTTCTTCCAATCCAGCTTATGCCTCTTAATTTACATGTCTAGGTTCATGATCAATCTCAAGATCTTGAATCTTCAATTCTTTGCAGTCGCTTTCTGGAATCTCCTTTCAAGCTTTCACGAGGTCCTGATGCTGGCAGGCTTGTACAACCCGGGACAGGTCGCCAATCATTCTCTGCATGTCATCCAACTTTATTTGTTGGAGTTGATTGGCTCTATCTCAACCAACTCTGGTCTAGGAGCAGGGAAAATTTATGAATTTGAAGAAGTTTTATATATATCTGAATTTTGGAACAATCTGAATTGTAGGGGGAAAAATCTAGATTGACATAGTAGAAAAATTTTGGGCAATTAGATCTCAACGATAGGATGAATGTGGTTGGAACAGTAATAAATAATTAGGTTAAAAGAAAATTTTGAAATAAAATATTGAATTCAGAGAAAAATACCATCATAAAGTGACTTCTCTTATCCTATTTATGCTAGTTAGAACAAACTCGTAATTTAAACTAGAAATTTCTAATTTGTTAATACTTCCCAAATAGATAAATAAAAGAGAGAGAGAGAGGAAAAAAAAAAAAAAATTCCTGAACAGAATTCCAAATAACAAAAGGAAAACTATAAAACATAAAAAACCAGAAACTTTCTAATCTCTTGGAAGCTCTTGCATCAATTCAACAGTGTTTTTCTCAATCACATTTCTGTTCTTGTATTGCCCTCAGGTTTCTTTGGTTTCAGTATCATATAGTGTAGTATTCATCTTTGAAGTATGGATATCTCATCTTTGAGGTATGGATATTTCAACCAAATACTTTGTCAAGCACAATATTCACCAAATAGTTGTCAAATTCATGTTGAGTACTTAAAGTGGCTAATCTGTGTGTGTATTTATTTATTTTTAAACTCCTAATGTTTTTTGATACTTAAAAGCAAATTGTTTCCAAATAGTTGCCAAATTCATGTTGAGTACTTAAAAAGTAAATTATTTTTGTGAAAATTAGTCTCATCAAAGGCACAAACAAGTGTAAATATACTCATGTAGTGTTCCAATAATATGTCTAGCTCCCAATATACTCTACCAAGAAAAGTTTTCAAACAGCATAACAAGCCCTTTCATTTAGAATGAAATTTATTTATTAGTATCATTTGTACTGCGTAAATGACTTTGTTGGTCCCTATGCAACTAAAAAGGGGAGATTGAATTAGTTGCATTCAAATCCTAGATTTTACTCCACTAAAAATCTCACTTAAAACCAAAGGTCAATCTAAATGTAATATGCAAATGCAAGTGCAAAAATAAAGAGAAGGGATAGAGAGATCAAGTTCGGTTTATAGTGGTATGACCTTGTGCCTACGTCCACTTTTCTAGTTTAGCAAGCTAAAGTCCAGTGATAACCAGTTTTCACTATGCAAAGAGAGTTACAAAAGCCAATATAACGATGTAATGTTGACAATTTACACATTCCACTCTTAGAGATGATTTAATCCAACATTAATCCAATCCAAACTCTCTCTCACCTAGCCTATTGACCCAAGATAATATTCCTCACGCTCTCCTCAGACTTGTGAAATTATACAAGATCTAAAACAATGGTTACAGAAATGAAAAAACTGATTAGACAACAGGTATAAAAAACAGATTGTCAGAACAATATGATCAACTAGACGTTTTTGGGTTCAGTTTTCTCTAAACTCAATACTTGAATAAAATATGTAAAAATTTCTAAACAAAGTCTGATTATAGCTCTTTCAAATCCACTTCAAGTTGCATCTAAAGCTTGCAAGAATTGAGTTGATATAAGACTCTCAAAACCCCTTCAGAACCATCCCTTTTCTAGAACAGAAAACAGCTTCTAATCCCGATTTTTAGCCTACAGATCTGATGTTGTAAACCCATATTTTACTGCTATAACTTTTTCAATTTCAAGTCCAACCAACAATACTCTTATGATGTGGAGAATTCAAAATTCAAAAAGTTTGAGAGATGGAGAAGATATACTTGATCAAAAACCTCTAAACTTCGGAGAAAATCACTTCAATTTCTGAAATTTCAATTTACCTCCAGTAAATGGCTGCATTTAATCTTTCTAAGATATTTGAATTTGAATCATCCACTTGGATAAGTTTAATGGTGAAGTACAGCTCCTAATCTGTACTTAACATGTTGAGTTATATCTTGAAAATAGAATAAAATCTCAGCAATTCACAACTTGTTTGAAAATTGAAACTCGACTGTTTCTACCTAGTTTACCGCTTTTACCTAGCTTTGCTTCTGCCCAACTTCTGAGACAGTATTTTCTAACTAGTTCTATACTTTTAAACCTTTTATTTTTATAAGCTTGTATTACATGAAAAATACATATTCTAAATATCTGCATACTTAATAAATTCATTAGTAATACATATAACGTTTTGTTATCATTAAAATATTAGGTTCAACAACAATTTCCCTAACAGACTTAATTCTTGATTTTATGCCATACCTTTCCCAAGTGTCCTGCTTTTTATATGTTTTACATGTTGTCATATAGATATTGAATGGTCCTACCTTTTTATATGTTTTACATGTTGCCTATAGATATTGAATGGTGTCTACGGTTGTTATCTTTCTCATTGCTTCATAAGTATCCCAGAGTGTGAGAGGGTGGATATGAAAGGGTTCCAGCATGTGGAGGTACCAAGATGTGGAAGAGCCCATTACTCCTTTCCCTTTAGCAATACCTCCATGGTTCAAAACAAAGCAAGGTTTGCATAAGGAGTAGAAGGAACAAGATTGATTTCACCAACATTCTACTTATATTTCAAATTTTTTACAAACTGTCCAAAATAGACATCATGCAGAATGACACTTTCAGGTAACTATTTTTTACTCTGTGAGGCATGTTTGAGATACCTCAATTTGTCTTAACTTTGCTCAACTTCCTCTATTTTGTAGGAAATATAGAGGGCCAAACTTATCATTTAATCATTGAATTTTTTTTTCTTTATTTTTGGGGTATTGAAAACCCTACCTAATCTCAGTTATCTTTGGCCTCAACTTTTTCAAACGGGGTGGAATTGGATGATTTTGGATGAGAGTTTGCACTGGGAAGTTTGATTAACAACTTAGTTTTCTGGTTTTCTTTTGCTTATTTCATTGGGATTCTTTATGTCCTCTTCATAGGTAAATAAGGTAAACACCTTATTTATTTCCCTGCAAGGATTGATGGGTCCCCAGAAAATGCTGTTTGTCATTGACCTAAATGGTTGTGAAGCTTTTAAATGGTTGAGGTGGCAAGAACACATTAGATATTTTTGTGGCATACCATGAATTTAATTTATTTAGTACTTTATTGCAACCTCTATTGTGAAAATCTGCATGAACTTCTTAGTGATAGGTAACGGGATTGGTTGTTTTCACTGCCGGGCGTTATTACTAAAATGACACATTTAAAATTTCTCTGTTAAGGATGTTGATACGATTGGTACTTATAGTCACCTGGTTTTAATTGGAAATCAATCATGACCCAGAAATCATGTTATTGAATTCCTCAATTCCAGCAATATTGAAGGAAGAATGAGTATATTTCCATTTTTTATAGCTTATTTTATGATGATATGCTTGAGATTGGAGCATGTATCATTTGTTTACCTTTGTTTCAGATGTGATATTTTCCGGAATCTGTGGATCATTTTAACCCCAATGGGTTCTGATAAAAGAGGGTAGGGTATTTTCTTTTGCACAAAGGGAAAAAGGGTAGGGAGGTGTTTAGGGGGACTCAAATTCCTGACCTGAAGGTGAATGGGGGAGTCTTGTGTATACAGCATTTGCCACGAGGGCAAGTGGTAAGAGGAGGATAGTGTTTTTACCTCATCTGTGCTTGTAATTGCTTAGTCGGTCACCAAATGATGCTTCGACAACCCTTTTTATTGGAGTTATGTCATGCACATGCATTATTTTGACAGAAGTCACTCTAGGTGATGGATTACCTAGGCTTAAGGACTTAATTTCGATTTGACCAGAATGGAGAGGGTAAGGAGTGGGGTCTGGATGACTTTATTATTGATATGCATTAAAACTGTACGAGGAATGCTGCGTGCCTCTCATCCATTCAGAAATGCCCAATTTGCGGTGGGATTGAAACATTTGTTTTGAAGAGAAGTGTTTTTTTTCTTTTGGGGGGGAGGGGGTTGTTATTGTTTGCAAGTGATAAATATGGTATTTTATCAAAAATCGCCTTCCCAAGTGGTTGCTACGCTTACAAAAATCACCTGCGTCTGAAGAATTCACAATGTATTCACATGAGTGAGAGTTGTTATTGGCTAGCTAAACAACTATCAATCGGTAAAGGGTTTGCTTCCTGTATTCTGTCTCCCTCCCGATATCAAATAGAAGGGTGATTGATATGGATATTACATCGTTGTGTAGTGCGGTGAGCCTACAAAATATGCCTACTATTTTTATTAGCTGGTGTTGGAGAGAATCTTGTGGATCTGTCACTGTCGCCCTCTACTCTTACTCCCAGCCCGTCCCATCAACTTTCCAACCCTGGCTTTGATTGTATTGTGGAAGGAACCTATCCCCACTCTGATGTGGCTGCCGAATCGAAGTGTTTGTCTAATTTCACAACATTTATTTTAAATTAGTTTCACATCCCGCACCATAACACTTCCCCTCCTCACCCGATTGTCCATCATTTCAGAGGGAGAGATTTGCTGCCTCTAACGATCAAGCTAGGTTGAAATTTCTTGTATGCTTCAAACATCAAAGCCAAAACTATCGAAGTAGGTATTAGGGAAAAAGAATGGGGCGATGACAAAGAAAAAATAATGTATATCAAATTCTTGCTAAATGATCTCTCTCTTCTATTTTCTCTATCTTCTATCTCCTCTCTTTGTTAATTGATGATCTCCTGTCTCTTTTATTTGAATGGTTTTTTCTCCATTGATTTTGATCCATATCTTATCTCTTTTGTTCAATAAATATTCCCTTTTTTACCTAATCGATCTCTCTCAATTAATTTCAATTAAGAAAGATGGAAAGAAGATAGAAATTGTCATCAAGTCAATTGTGTGAGAGAGAACCCACGTTGATTGATCAGGGATCCGGTCATTTTGCTTGAAGTTAAATTGTCATCTCATTCAAAGCTTGCATTGTTTAAAAATTCTACAGAAATTTGTCGATGTTGCAATATTTTTCCAAAAGAAACTCGAGAACAGAGGAGTACCTTTACATTAAGATAGAAATAGGATGCAAACAATACAGTACACTAGAGCCCTCTGAGAACATAAACCTTTCCCCATTTGCAACTTATCCCCTCAAATCAGAAATGTGGGAGATGAGAAAGTGAGAATAAAATTGCATGCTTTCTGTTCCCAACATTGACCGTTGGAATGATTTCGTCTGGAGGCAAAAACTGGCCGCAAGTTAGTTAACAGAAAAAGAAATGCTCGAAGCTACAACAACCTTCACAAACTCCCGCAATTCTGTGAAACTAGAGTGCTCACTATAAGGAACTCCTGCACATGTTCAATCCATCATTACTACTACCAGGAAAATGTAAGAGAGATTCTTTGTCCACACAGAAATTGTGGTTTCAGTTAAAAGCTGCAAGTAGGAAATTTTAGGCCAGCTCAACATCGGCATTTAACTACAGATTTCTTCCTTCAATTTTTCTAAACTCAAAATGCAAATTCAATTTAGCTCACCATAAATTGTGATGTTGCCCCTAGAAGTGGGTTTGATTAGCTCTAGGTTGTTGTCGCTAGTCTGGGTGAAGGTGCAACCTGGTTGGAAAAGAGGAAAAAAATAATAATAATACTGCTGCTAAACGGAGGGATGAAATAGGCAGAACGTGAAGAGGTGTTTCCTTCCCATTTGAACACAGTCGTTCAGAAAGTGCTGGCCATTCAAAGGACTGCAGTACTCCCCTCCTTGAACCATTTGCAAATAGATTTACCTGAAGCATTTTTTTTTTTTTTTTTGTGGTTACATTACCTGAAGCAATTGCAACGCATGCAGACTCAACAATTGCTGGGTCTTATTTGTTATTCTTTTGTAGCATGGAAATACCATACAAAACGTAATTAACTTGACAACTCTAGTACAGGATCTAGTTGATGGGGGAATTTTTCTCTTTCCTTACAAGAGTTTTTCCCTCTCTTAGATCCTATTTTTAATGGCTAAAAGCTTGTTCTCTAACAAATCTCTCACCACACTTCTTTAGGAGAAATTAGACTTATCTCTTTATTAATGATATCACATTTAAATAGAAAAAACTAGAGGTTACAAATAGAAGTGTTACTAGAAATAAATTCCAATGGAAACTATTATTTTAAAAGATCTTTCAAGAATAAAGTAACTACTAAAAAAATTGTTATAAACTAAAATAAAAAAGTTACTATTTTTTTCCAAGAATTCTTCATTTTTCTTAATTTCTAAATATTTTTCTAGAGTATTTATTTTCAATAAATGCACCATGCATATCATTACTCCCTTTCTGGACAAAAAGCTTGTCCTCAAGCTTGATCTCTTAGCTCTCCCTCATCCTCCTTTTCGGACTCCACCAATTCCACCCAAAACAGTTTCTTGCATCTATGCCCCCAGGAAAACGTTTCATTACAATTAAAGAAGAGCCTTTTTTTCCTTCTTTCCTCCATCTTTGCTTTGGTGAGCTTCATAAAGAAGGGGGTGGTGGTACTCCCAGTACTTGTTATTGACCCAGCAGTTCCCTTCTCTGCAACAGTCCCTCTGGGAGTTATTTTTGGGTTGTTACACACAGGTGTTGTCTTGTGATTCACTCCCAACACAGATTGATTGTTTCTTTGTTTTCTTTCATATGTGCGGGCCAAATTCATAGAAGCTTCCAAGCTTTTAGGTTATTGTAATTCCACCTCCAACCACAGCCCCTCCAAGAGTCCAACTATGAATAGGTTGACTCTGCTGCTTCGTGGAGAGTTCTGAAGTGCGAGCCAGTAAGGATTGAAACTCCCTTTGATATTCCTCCACTATTCCTACCTGTTTTAAATTGGCCAACTCACCAAGGGGGTTGATGCTCAAGGGAGGGCCAAATCTCAAGTGGCACTCTTCAGTAAATGTCTCCCAGCCCATGACCTCTCTTTCTTGTTTAACCTGGAAAAACCATAGCTGAACTTCCCCCTTAAGGTGGATGCCAACCCCACCTTTTCCCTTATTGGTGTTCCTTGATTTTCAAAGAACTGCTCACATCTATGGATCCAAATCACGGGATCCTCAATCCCATCATATGACGAGAATTCCAGCTTAGAGAACCTGGGAATGGCAGTCCCTCCTTCGTGACGTATGCTTCGCTGCTCCCTATGGTCTATAAAGGTACGGATGCTGCTCTCCCCCTCCTGGACTTTGCTTAACCCCTGTAATTTTTGCAGAACTCCTTCCATCTGCAAACTCAATGCTGTCTGCTGTTGCTGGAAATCCTCCTCCCTGACCAGTTGTCGCTCCTTTTGCTGCTTCATTCGTTGCACCATTCGCTGCTCGAATTCCCTCATAAATCTCTCATTTTGCTGCTCCATTCGCTGCTCAAATTCTTTCATGAATCTCTCCATCCAGCTAAACAATTCTACAGAGTTTTCCATGACGGTTGGCTCTGTTATCAAATTGATATGATCTCTAGTACAGGATCTAGTCGATAGATACCCTGTAAGGAATTCCTCTCTTCCCTTGCTAGAGTTTTTCCCTCTCTTAGACCTTATTTTTAATGGTTGGAAACTTGTTCCCTAACAAGTCTCTCACCATACTCTTTAGGAGAAATTAGACTTACCTCTTTATTAATAATACCCCTTTTAAATAGAAAAAAATAAAGGTTACAAATAGAAGTGTTATTAAAAATAAATTCCAATAAAAACTACTATTTTAAAAGATTTTTCAAGAATAAAGTAACTATTAAAAAGATTGTTATAAACTAAAATAAGAAAGTTACTGTTTTTTTCTAGAATCCTTCATTCTTCTCAATTTCTAAATATTTTTTTAGAGTATTTGTTTTCAATAAATACATCATGCATATCAACAGGCTGCATTAGTGCAGAGAGAGAGAGAGAGAGAGAGAGAGAGAGAGAACTATAGACTTACCAAATAACGGAGAGTTGGATTAAGATTTCCCACCATGCAGAAGCACACGACAGATGGGTATTTGTTGAGTCACATCTTTTGAAACATAAATATGTAACACAATCTATGATGGGGAAGCGTGGGTGAATCATAGACACTGCTTATAAATGAATTGATTTCTTTGGAGGGAAAAGCTAGGATATTCTCATCTTGTATGAAAAACTTCTTCAGCATAGTAAAAGGCCTATTATACGACAATTCAATGTAGGCATTATAATATTGCATTCTATGTATCAAGGGACCAGTTGTATGTCATGAGTTCCTATGACCATGAGAGCCATCTAAGGATTTCTGCATATTCCAATATAAAGTGCCAAATGAGGAGTAACATGAGAAAGCATACCCAAAATGCCTTTGAAATAGCAAGATAAATACACTCTTTTCCGATCCTATATGCACCAACAATTACAAGAGTCTTGGGTTGCATTTTAAGACAGTCCATGAGAAAGCATACCCAAAATGCCTTTGACATAGCAAGATAAATACACTCTTTGTCGATGCTATATGCACCAACAATTATAAGGCACCAACAGCCAGAGGGTCAGCTTTTGAAAAACCCATAAAGGACAGCTACCGATCAATGTTCAAATATTAGGACTATTCACCGAAGGGCCTCTATTGTCCAGGCCTTGCGAATGAAGGGTCTCAATCGCCCAGATCTCCCGAACGATAGGTTCTCAGTCGCCCCGCCAACCGGACGTAATTCATCAAGTAAAAGTAACCGTCCCGATGGGGTGCTCATGCATTGGGTATTCCATTGCTGATCTATTGAATGAACGAGCCCCAAAAATCTTTTATCGGTTTAGCGACTGATCGATAGCCAACAACTCTAACGATCCTAAAGGAAGGTCCAAGTATCTTAATAATTCCTATTTCCTATTTGAGAGTAGCATATTTAGGATCTTTCAGTCAAGGAAAGGATCTTTCCAGAAAACGGAAGTTTCTCAAAAGATGAGAATTATAATCAATTCGGAATATCGAATTCCCGAAAATTCCGAATCGGCTCGATAAGAAAAATAGGGTTGAAGCACTCCAGTAGCGTACGGTTCTCGCAGGTATAAAATATCTCAAAACCCTCCAATCCAGGTACACACTCTCTGTCATACACATTGGGCACTCTAATCACAGGGAACGACTCCCTTGAACTCTCAATCTGTTTCTTTTTCATTCGAAAACTATTCTTTTTAAATTGAGCATCGGAGTCTCCTTGCTGGAGCACCTTACGATAGTTTTTGCAGGTATTACATCTCTTCTGACGGCAACTGTTCAAGTCTACAAGGAGTCTATATCTGTGGAGTCATAACCCACCTCCAACAGATTGGCGCTGTCTGTGGGAAGTAGACTGATTCTTTAAAAACTCGTGACGATGTCTACCACGATTATCCCCAGTACAATGCCAGCCAAGAGAAGAAGGCCAGTCATAGGTTTCGATGATGATGATTTGTCAGGGGTAGATCTCCGCCGTGATGACCCCATAGTCATTACCCTCAAGATAGAATCTCACACTGTGAAGAGGGTTCTTGTTGATCAGGGAGCTGACTGTGATCTCCTTACTTGGAACACCTTCTGCCAAATAGGTCTCGATCCATCTCGACTCTTGCCGCCTACTGGGTCTTTTAGAGGACTCTAAGATGAACTCACATATCCTGAAGGTATTATCTACCTTCCTGTGACCAATGGGAAACCCCCCAATCATGCGACCGTCCATGTCTTGCTCCATGTGATGAAACTCTACTCTCCCTACAATGCCATCCTCGGAAAGCCCAGTCTAGACGAACAGAAGTATTGCCAAGTACAAGACACATGAAGGTGAAGTTCAAAACACCGTAAGTGGTAGCCACCATACATAACGATCCTGATCCTTATATCCTCTTTGCGGTTCAAGACACGTAAGAAGTTTTCCCAATCGATGCCCTAGAACCTAGGGAAGGCACCGAGCCAAAATCAAAACCCAAACCAGGCAAAAAAATGACTAAGATCCCTTTAACAAGCGACCCCACTCAAACCGTCCGAATAGGGACCAACCTATCACCTTTCTTGTGAGAGGTCTTAGTCGCCTGTCTACAACGACATTCCAAAGTCTTCATTTGGACCCCGGAAGACATGTCAGGCATAGATCAATCTGTCATAACCCATAGGCTAACAGTTAATCCTAATTTCAAACAAATGAGACAGAAGAAGATGGTATTTGCTCTCGAGCGCCAACGCGCCATACAAGAAGAGGTTCAAAAGCTGCTAAAGGCTAGGTTTATTCGGGAAGTCAAGTGGCCCGAGTGATTAGCTAACGTGGTTGTGGTAAAAAAGGCCAACGGCAAGTGAAAGATGTTTGTAGATTTCACCGATCTTAACAAATTATACCCGAGAGATAGTTATCCGCTCCCCAATATCGATAAGGTCGTAGACAACTCTTCAGGACACCAGCTTTTGAGTTTCATGGATGCCTATTACGGTTACAATCAGAACAGAATGGTGTCCGAGGATGAAGAAAAGACCAACTTCATCACCGAGTTCGGCATGTTTTGCTACCGGGTGATGTCCTTTGGTCTAAAAAACGCTGGATTCACTTTTCAACGGCTGGTCAATACGGTCTTAAAAGACTAGCTAGGCAGAAACGTTGAAGCCTATGTTGATGTTATACTAGTCAAGAGCATCATTGCAGGAGCCCATGTCGCAGACCTTGAAGAAACCTTCTAAATATTGGAACGATATAACATAAGATTGAACCATGCGAAATGCACCTTTAGGATCGCCTTCAAGAAGTTCTTAGGCTTCATGATAATCGATCGAGGGATAGAGGCCAATCCCGAGAAGTTATAGGTGATATTGGATAAGTCGCCTCCCCAGACGTTAAAAGAAGTATAACGTCTTACTTGTCGGATAGCAGCTCTGAGCCGGTTTAAGTCCAGAGTCGGCGAGAAATACAAGCCTATATTTGATACTTTGAAGAAGTCCCGACAGTTCGAATGGACATTCGAATGTCAGACAGCCTTCAAACGACTAAAAGAATACCTGATGAGTCCACCACTACTTTCGCGGCCCATCTCCGAGGAAGAACTTTACCTATATCTTGTCGTCTTCGAGCGAGCACTCTGCTCTGTGATAGTAAGACAGGAATCTACCACCTAAAAACCAGTCTACTACATTAGTAGGATATTAAAGGAGTCCAAGATCAACTACCGATATATCAAGAAGGTAGCCTACACCTTAGTTATCTCAGCAAGACGCATTCGACCGTACTTCCAGGCCCACACCATCGTGGTGCTTACTGACCAACCACTGAAACAAATCCCCCAAAAGAGAGACACTTCCGGTCGACTTATCAAGTGGAGTGTGGAGCTGGGCAAATTCGATATCTAGTACCGACCACGACCAGTGATAAAGGGCCAAGCACTGGTCGATTTCATCCTCGAATGTACTTTGCCTATGATGTCCGAAGACCAACTTCTCGACCCTCAAAGAGAGCGGTCGACCCTAGAGTGGACCATTCATGTTGACGGATCATCGAATTCCTTAAGAAGTGGTGCCGAGCTTATACTAATAGGACCGAACGATTTTAAGGCAGAATACGCCATCCGGTTTGATTTTCAGGCCATCAACAACCAAGTAGAGTATGAAGTCTTACTAACAGACCTTCAAATCGCCATTAATATGGGGACACGGAACGTCATGGTGTTCACGGATAGTTAGTTGGTCGTGAAACAAATCGAAGGGGTCTATGAAACCAAAAACCCAATCATGGCTAAATATCTGAGTAAACTGTGCAAGACGATGGAACGATTAGCCAAAGTTGACATCCAGCAGATCCCTCAGTCGGAGAATGCATGGGTTGACACTCTATCAAAGTTGGCTAGTTCCGATTTAGTTGCTTCTAACCGAACAGTATATATTGAAAGCCTGTTGTATCCCAGTATCGACGAGCCTAAAGAAGCTCTCTCTATCGATCAGTCTCATAGTTGGAAAGACCCCATAGAGGAATATCTAAAACATGACCGCCTACCAGAATCCCTGAGGAAAGCAATGAAACTAAAGTAAAAGGCAGCACACTATGCTATAATAGATGAGATTCTTTACCGAAAGTCATTTACACATCTGTATCTATGGTGCCTAACTCCCGAAGAGGGAGATTATGTCCTCCGAGAGATCCACGAAGGAATCTGTGGCAATCACCTAAGTACTCAAAATCTAGTTTATAAAGCCCTTCATCAGGGGTACTACTGGCCAATCATGAAGGTCGATTCCAACAATTATGTGAAACAATGCGATAAATGTCAACGCTTCTCCTCAGTGCCTCGACTACCTTCAACCGAGTTTAACCATATATCTAGTCCCTGGCCATTTGCCCAGTGGGGCATGGATATCCTCGGACCGTTTTCCCTAGCCACAGGGCAGCGAAAATTCCTTATAGTAGCAATTAACTACTTCACCAAGTAGGTAGCCGAGCCTTTAGCATAGATCACAACAGCCAAGGTTCAATCATTCGTGTGGGCTCATATTATCACCCGGTTCGGCATACACTTCCGAGAGTTCTGTGAGAAACTCGAGATTTAACATCGATTCTCATCGGTCGCTCACCCACAAACCAACGGGGTGACTGAAATAACCAACCGAACAATCCTACAATGATTAAAGATAATACTAGATGATGCTAAGGGGCAATGGGCGTAAGAGCTTTATGATATCCCCTGATAGTATCACACTACACCTCGAAGAGCAACAAGAGAAACACAGTTCAGCTTAAATTATGGAAGTGAGGCAGTCATACCTATGGAGATAGGTATTTACTCATTTTAGGTAACTCAATACGATGTTGGGCAAAATGAACGTATTCTGCGTGAAAGACTGGACTTGCTTCCAGAGTTACAAGAATCCGTATTGACACGAATCGTGGCCTACCAGTAACAAATTGTAACACCAACACTGCAGTGTCCGTACTAGTATTCCTGTTCATAAAATTAAATAAAATATTTCTCAGTTTATATATAGAGAGAGAAATTTTTAATTATATTGATTTTCGATTTTGAGGTATTAAATAAAAAATTTTTAGTATATTTTAAATCACCGTATTCGCGAATAGTAATAAATCCCGTTTTATGAAAAATTTAAATTTAGGAAGAAGGGGGTGTGAATTTGTATATATATATATATATAATTGTTTATTTATTTAAATATATATATATATATAATATTTTCGAATTAGGGCTAATAGCCCTAATTCCTCTCTTCTCTCTCTCTCTACTCTCTCCCTCACCCGCCGCTTCACCTCCCTCTCCCGCGGCCCATCTCCATCGCCGCTGCCCTCCTCCGCCGCAGACGGCCAGCTGCTTCGCCACCCCAACCGGCTCCGCCATCCACCACGGTCGGCCCCCCTCTCTCTATTTCTCTCTCTCTCGGTTCCATCTCTCTCTATCTCTCGTTGTGCCTCCCTCCCGCTCGCGATTTCTCTTCGCTTTCTTCGCCTTCAACCGCCGCCTCCTTTCACCACCGCGACCCACCACGGGTCGCCACCTATCTCTCACTCCCTGCTCGCGTGACAGCGCGCGACTGCTCGCGCGACAGCACTGCCCCACTGCAACGCGAGACAGCCCCTATGCGCGCATGACCCCGCGTGCGACTGCCCCTGCGCGCTCGACTGCAGCGCGCCATAGCCCTGCACGCCCGACAGCAGCGCGCCACAGCTCCCGCGCGCGCGGCTGCTGTGCTGTTGTCCCTTGCTCGCCTGCGTTCTACTCTCTCTCTGTCGAGGGCTCTTCTCCAATCCTTGCAGAAGCCCAAACTAGTAGGAGCAGGAGACCTCCAGAAACCCTAGGTCGCAAATTCTTCACTACATTGGATTCTGGACTGAGTTGTAGGCGCACGGACTTTAGGGTTGCGAATCGGGAAACCCTAGGTGATGAGATTTCTGATCTTTTCAATAATTGAATGAATTTAGAGTTACTTTAGGATGAAAAGTCTTGTATAGGTGTAGAATGTATGTTTGATTGGAATAAAATGCATTTTTGAAATTCTATGCTTGAACAATAAGGCCAAGTCTAGTGTCTGATATGAAATGAGCATGTTAAAGGATAATAGAGTCGAGTTCTATTGATTTGAATAGTTTCCCTCAGAGTTTCATTTGACATATGCATGAAGATAGTTGGAATTTGGGATTTAAGTTTAAGAATTTATGCAGTCTTTTTAATTATAAGTTGTCATGTATATAGAAAATCAAAATACAATTTCTGTATTATGAAAATAGATTTCTTACGATAAAAATGACATATGGGTTGAAGAAATTGGATGAAAAGTGTAAAGTGTATGATTTTTCAAAGATTTTTCCATTTTGTAGGAAACTTATTTACTTTAAGCATATTTCTGACTTTGATTGGTTAGGTTGATCTTTTTAGAGACTCGAGGAGTCGAATTGGTTTGATTGTGGAAATAGGGAGTGATTACCCTCCTTAGAAAGTGAGTGGGACCCTAATCTCTTGCATGAAATGGTGAAAATCTGATTTTACCGTGTTTTAAACAAAACATGCTTTGATATGCATTGATTCGACGTGTGATATTAAATCTCAAATCTGTTTTGTGACTATTGGAGTGTCATACTTATATTTTCTACGATTATGCATCCATGTTTGAAATGAAATGAAATTGTACCATGATTTGAGAAATGAAATGTTTTCTATTCTACCATTGCATCGGTTGTTGATTTGAAATGATTTTGATGAAATGTATTTGGCACACGGATTTGAAATGTTTTCATGAACTGTGAGGGCATCGGGATGCCCACTTGTGATGAGATACTATGATGATGACATTGATAATTCCGTAGCTACGAAGGGACTTTGTAGAGGCACGAGTTGCCCGGATACGCTTCTGCAGGAGGTATCCGCAAACGTCCAGTTATATATTCATAGGCGCGGCCGGTTGAACCCTCATCGGGGGAGGACGTGTGTCCATCACCGTCTAGCACCGCACGTGGTCCTATTGACGAGCATATATATATTCATAGGTGCGGCCGGTTGAACCCATATTTGGGGGAGGACGTGTGTCCATCACCGTCTAGCATCGCACGTGGTCCTATTTGACGAGTCTGGGTAAACAAGTAGCTAAGCCCACGGCCAACGTCGGGATAGAGAGTTACTTTTGAAACACTTTGCATAATAAAACCCCCGATGGGCCTGTCCTTGGTCATGATTGACCTTTGCCAGGATCCTTTTGACTTGCTCTATGATCTACTTGATTTTAAATGGATGCATATATGTATGATATCGTGTGATTGAATAAATGAGTTCATTTTATTGAACATATCATGATTTATTGTGAAACTTGAGTTATTGTTTACGAATGATACTATTTAACACTCCAATGTTCACCTACACTATTAGTACTTGAGATTAATCCCCTTACTCACTGAGTATCCTCCCATAGATACTCACCCCTCTTCTTTCCTCCCTTAGACAGGATTTTTGTGCTGGTGCGACACTTCAGAGTATAGAGTTTGGGTATACTTGGTGTTCAGGAAGGTGAGATCGTAAGTTTAAATTGAAAGATGAATTATGTATTTTATTTCGACCCTGCGAGATCTTGTTGAGGTCTGTAGTTGGTCGTGTACTTATTTTGGGATGACTGTATAATTTATATATGTTTATTTGCGAAACTCTCATATTTCATTTGCATTGAGGCGATTGTATGTATTTGAATGTTACTTGGGAAAATTGTTGTAAATTTGTATAAAAATTTAGGTCCGCTCGGTGTGGCGGCTGCTCATGCTCTAGTTGGGCATGACAGTAGAGGTCTGTGGTTAGGTTTGTTGATAGATTTTTATAGCCTTGCGTTGTTCTGGATATCGGCTATGAGAGTTGTTGGTTTTGGAGAGGGCAGGATGGCCATTTGTTTTATTTTCAGGAGGATTTTGAATTATACAAGTTTAAACAGGTTTATTTGTATATGGGAGACCTCCGATTTATGGGGAGATTCTGTCCGATTTTCTGTAGAAATACAGCCGGCATCCAGGGCAACGGGCGGCTGTTCACGATTTCCGGTTCGGGGCGTGACACAAATGACACAATATCACAATCATAGGGTCAAGAACCGAACGTTCAGAGCCGACGAACTGGTACTAAAGAAGGTGGAAGCTATTGGTCAACCCCAGTCAAGGGGCAAGCACGCTCCTAACTGGGAAGGTCTATATCGAGTATGTTCCATGGTCCGACCGGGAACGTATCGCCTCGACAATCTAGACGGATTGGCAGTGCCTAGGACCTGAAACTCAGAAAACCTACGCATATACTATCAGTAAATTTCAAGACTGTCTAACAGTTAGAGGAACCAGCCCAGAGAGAATCAAGCGATTTTTTCTATCACTCGGAGGGCCTAAATCACCTAACTCCTATCGTTTGTACGCATCCTCAATAAGGGATGGAACTCTCCAAACAGGTGGACGCGACTCCTTTATCTAAAGATTTCCTATCTCTCAGAGGGTCTAAGTCGTCCATCTCCTATCGCTCATACGCATCATCAATAAGGGATGGAACTCCCCGAACGGATGGACGCGGCCCCTCTATCTAAAAATTTCCTATCGCTCGGAGGGTTTAAGTCGTCCAGCTCCTATCATTCGTATGTGTCGTCAATAAGGGACGGAACTGTCCGAACGGGTAGACGCGTCCCCTCTATCTAAAGATTTCCTATTGCTCGGATGGCCTAAGTCGTTCAGCTCCTATCGTTCGTACGTGTCATCAATAAGGGATGGAACTGCCCGAACGGGTGGACGCGACCCCTCTATCTAAAGATTTTCTATTGCTCGGAGGGTCTAAGTCATCTAGCTCCTATCGTTCGTACGTGTCGTCAATAAGGAATGGAACTGTCCGAACGGATGGACGCGACCCCTCTATTTAAAGATTTCCTATCGCTCGGACGGCCTAAGCTGGTCAGCTTCTATCATTTGTACGCGTCGTCAATAAGGGATGAAACTCCCCGAACGGGTAGATGCGACCCATCTATCTAAAGATTTCCTATCGTTCGGAGGGCTTAAATCACCAAACTCCTATCGATCGTACATATTGTCAATAAGGGAAAGAACTCGCTGAACAGGTGGACACGGCCCCTATATCTAAAAAGTCTTCCTCTTGCATGGCAGGCCAAAGTCGCCCAGTCCCTATCGGTCGAGCGTATAAGAGACGAAGTTTCCCGAACAAATGAGCGCGATCCCTCAACCTAACTACTGGACGTCTAGTGGCTCGAAATGCTGATATTACTTAACATCTCAGTATGGAGCCTGAAAGTAGACTATGACGAGAGTTGAAGAAAGCGCATAGCCAGACAAGAGAGCAAAAGAGGACAAAGATGAAATTCAAGTAAGTAAAGCATAACCTTTTATTTATCCTTGTGCAAAAGATACATTCAGTTACATGAGTATGTATATAAGTCTTTAGGTCAGACCGACTATAGCTAGAAGTATATAATAAGGTTACTCAAAGATACCAAAACCATAGTCCCTACACTGGAGAGTACAAACATAAATATAGTGTTAGGGATATAAGAAGGCAAGCTCGGGTTCTGCCACCCCCAAACAACCCGAACCTGACCTACCAATCCAAAAACGGTACGAGAGATATCCCCACCGCATTTGGATGATGGAGACGAATCGGGACGGATCATCCAAGGCGGTACAAGATGCACCCTTGTTGGTGATGGATAATCTCACTATACCAACCGAATAACGGCCGACATAATAAGATCTCATTCTGGTGGTGCCCTTCCTTAATGAGATCTCATTCTGGTAGAAATTACTCGAGCCATAGAGTTTCGCATACCAAAACACCTCATAAGACAGCTCTCGAAAAAGAGTCACTCTCAACAAAACCCCAAAGAGGAGAAAAAGTCTCAATTCTTTACAAAAGAAAACAAATACCCGTCGTAGCTATTTATAGTAATAGAGAAGCAGGCCCTAATTAACTCAGGGTAGGTAAAACGGATCATTGAGAATGACCTATCATAAATAGAGAAATAAATTGTATTCAATTCCCCGTGAAGGGGTCACTTCTGATGAAACACACCCGCATTCGTTGCAAGAAGGTGGAAAGGATCAGGACGAATCTAGCACCCCTATGCTTTTGTAACGTATTGAGCACGCCTCACTCTAGTAGGTCTCTACTCATGATGCTTCTTTATCAAGAATGCCATGAGTCGAGGGCAAATGATAGAATATAATCCAAAGCCCAGCCAGAAGGGTCAGCTTTTGAAAAGTGCATGAAAGACAGCTACCGATCGATATTCAAGTATCAGGACTATTCACTAAAGGGCCTTTGTCTCCCAAACCTTGCGAACGAAGGGCCTAAGTCTCCCAAATCTCCTGAACGATAGGGCCTCAGTCACCCCGCCAACCGAACGTAATTCATCAAGTAAAAGTAACTGTCCCGATAGGGTGCTCATGCATTGGGTATCTCACCGTTAATCCATCGAACGAACGAGTCCCGAATATCTTTCATCGGTCTAGTGGCTGATCGATAGCCAACAACTCTAACGATCCTAAAGGAAGGTCTAAGTATTTTAATGACTCATATTTCCTATTTGAGAGCAACATCTTTAAGATCTTTCAGTTAAAGAAAGGATCTCTCCAGAAAACAAAAGTTTCTCAAAAGATGAGAATCACAATCAATTCGGAATATCGAATCCCTGAAAATTCTGGATCAACTCGATAAGGAAAGTAGGGTGAAGGACTCCAGTGGCGTACGGCTCTCGCAGGTATAAGATATCTCAAAACCCTCCAAACTAGATACGCTCTCTTGATCATACACATTGGGCACTCTAATCTTAGGGAACGACTCTATTGAGCTCTCAGTCTGTTTCTTTTTCATTCGAAAACTGTTCTTTCTGACTTGAGCGTCGGAGTCTCCCCGCCGGAGCACCCTCCAACGGTTTTTGCAGGTATTATATCCCTTCTAACGGCAACCGTTAAAGTCTATAAGGAGCCGGTATCTGTGGAGCCATAACCCACCTCCAACAATAACTTACCACCTTTTCTTTGCGGGGAAACCTGACAAAAGGCACATAGTATTTATCTCAATTTAAGACAAGACAAATCTGTTTCCCAGAAACTGAGACACTCTGATAACCAATTGTGCCAAACTGAAATTGTTGTCTTGATTTTGCACCATGTTTCTTTTTAGTTTTCTCCCTAAGAAAGTAGCATTGAAGAGTAATGTGAAGGAGTAAGATCAAAATGAATCAGATTAGAAATGTGTGGTTTACTTGTACTTTGGATTGCAATATGCAATCTCTAGGTAAAGCATATTCACTCGTCCGTTTCCAAGAAGAGGTTAGGCTTGCATTGATTTAGATGCTCTAAAATCTCTTGTGTGCAAATAGCATTGTCTGCACTCGAGCAGTGATTAGCCTATAGTAGTGTCACTCCTATCCCATGAACAACGGGTTCAGTACTCATTTCCAGTGGATGGATGAATCTGGAGAGAAACAACAAATCAGAAAGGAATTTTCAGAATACAAGTCTAATGCTAACAAGTACAACGCATGGGATTGAGGGGAACAAGGGCATCCCCTCGGGGGGGTTACCAATGGACCGAGATTGAGGCAAACTTAAAGGAGACGAGTAGCAAGAGGAGCACAATAGATAGGGCCATGGGACCATTCTTTAGCTAAACCAGCAAAATGATCAGAGTGAAAGTGGGTTAGAAAATAAGAGGAGCACCCTGGGATACCACCATATCAGAATGCATCAACAGTGAAGGGTGCTCCTGGGGGGTTCAAAATGAGAGAGAGAGAAGACCCGAAATTTTCTTATAGAAGGGACAATTAGGAGAAGATGTAGGAGGAGGGCGAGAGAGAGACGCCCCAAGCCCAGTTGTATCGGTGCTCCTTCTGCCATCATATTAGAGGCCTCGGATTTACTAGTTGAAGCGGACCTTAGTCGCAATGGCTGCTCTTGCGGCACAATGTTTGTGGGGGAAAAAGACGACGAGGGCTTATTTAAGCCCCAAATCTGAAACAGATTGGTTTGTTTGAGTTTGAATAGCTCCTTATTCTTCTTAAATCTCTTTGTTCGCACTTCTTCCTCTCTCTCTCTCTCTCTTTCTCGCCCCGATTTGACAGCCGGAGGCACAACCACTCCGATTCGAATCTATGGAAATCGGCAGCAAAACTCTCCTCCCATATAAAACCACCCCTCCATCTCCTCTCTCTGTTCATTTGGTTTGTGGATTCCTCCGTCTGATCTTTGTTCTTGTTGTTGTTTTCCTTTTGCGTCTTCCATTATATTTTCCCTTTCGGTTTCAATTTCAAATGCTGCAATGCGGCGGGATGCCATGCTTCCTTCCCCCACAAATTTAGACCGCTGTCGTTGGTTTGTTTCTAAGTTTGCCTCATATGCCATGCTCGTATAAAAAATTAAGACAATTATACCAATCATTTTTTCCCTTTTGAAAGATATGTGGATAATTTTGAAAAATTTTAGATTAAAGAGAATAGTTTTTGTTGGAGGTGGATTTCAGCTCTACAGGTTCTTGCTCCTTTGACTCGAATAACTACTTCTGAAGATGATTTTCAATCTACAAAAGATCACCGGAGGGTATTCCGACGGGGGAAATTCTGACGTTCAAATAAGAAAGAATGGTTTTTGATAGGAATAGAGCAGACAAAGCACTAGAGAGAGAGAAAGAGAGAGCTGATAGTCTTATGATTTATGTGTCTAGTGTATGATCTCTAAGAGTATACCTGGGTTTGGTGTGCCAAAAGTTTATATACGTGGTTGCCTTAGGAGTCGTCTGTTTGTGGGGTATTACAACTATAGTTTTCTTGTAAGGAGATCCGAAAGTCTCGAGATTTCATAGTCAAATATTTTCAAGAGATTTGTGATCTTTATCATTTAGAAAGTTCAATAATACAGGGAGATATCTTTCTTTATCGATTAGATTTCAAAAGTTTCCTTTCATTCCTAGAGAATGCGCGTATTGCCTTTTACTGATAGGAATAACGATCTATCGCTTGTCGATACGACAAGGGTAGTGTCATCTCAGGTGTACCGAAGACCACTGAAGGTCATATGCTGGTTAGCTTATTGTTGAAGGCAATCAGTCGACGTGTTAGGTCGTGTCCACCCTTCGGAGATATTGATCCCTAATAGTTCACGCATATAGGCGTAATATGCCTTTTCGGATTGTGTGCTCACAGGATTGAATGCATTTCGTAATGGGCCTTTAGATCATGTTCTATCATTTGCCCCCAACTCGTAGTGTCGTTTTGTGAGAAATGTGTCATGAGTGATAATCATCGAAAATGTACGAAACTTTTAATGCGATACGCGTTGCTTCACGTTTAATGAATTGTCCTTAGCGCTCTTTATAAAGTTAGTCGTTTGAGTGAATTAGACACTTTATTTTCTTGCATTCGTTTTGCTTTCTTGGGAACCATCACTGCATAAAGAAAATCTTTCTTGAGCAAAATGATAAAGGGTTTTGCTTCTCAGATTCATCGAGCGTTGGCAATATTAGGAGCATTATGAAGAGGGAGGAACTTCAAGAAGTCCAAACTGATATGTTGATGGGTAACGATTATACTCTGGTGTCGGCTATGGATATAGACAGGGCCAGCAGGCCGCCAGAGGGTTGCATTCTGATGTACAAATAGTCGATAAAGTTTGGCCTAAAGGTGTCGTATACTGGTCCGTTCGTAGAGGTATTGCATCGGTGGAACTTATACCCAATGCTGCTGATTCCCAACGCTTGGCTCCTGGTCGTTGTCGTGATTTCTTTGTTAGGGTTTTATCATCTTCATTTTGATTTTGAGATTCTGACTACTATCTTTTATCTGGTGAGATGTGCGAGTAAGGGCTCTACCTGGGGCTAGTATAGACTACAAACCCGATTTGAGTCCGACCGGGGGTTTTATTACGAGGAGTCAATTGATAAAAGTTGGACACACAAGTATTTCTTTATGGAGTTCAGGGATAAGGACCTTATGCCAATACTATCTAGCGTCGATGAGGAACCATCGTTAGGATTAAAACCTTCGACCCCTTCCCATCATTTTTATTTCATGCGATCAGTCGGTAGCTATTGCAAGTCTACTCAAAGGAATATTTGCATCAACTCCCTGGTGGACGACCGAGTGTTGTCCCTGGCTGGCTTACTGATAGGAGAAAGGAGAAATATCTATAGGTCTCTTCTGGTCGAGAGGAAGGAGATTGAACTGGTTGACGTTCTATCTTCTTTGGAGGATGCTATGTTGAAAAAGATTACGACCACTAAACAGGTACGGTCGAATGCCAAGAAGTCTTCGAGGAAGACCGATGGGATATCTAAGGTTCGATCAGAGCTCACATCTCATTCGTCAAAAAGAAGGAAAATCCAACCGCCCAAGTTTTTGGTTGAAGGAGGGTGTGAGAGAGTCGATAAGGCTAGAAAGCATGCGTCCCTTGCTTCGACAAGATGTTCAGAGCCGGTGGCCACCGAACCAGAGGAGGTTGATAGCTTGGTGTTTGACGATCATCTGTCATCGACCGATTATGAAAGTGTCTCCATGCCAAAGTTACCTGAAGCGGAGATGCTCGAGGATGTTCTCACGCCAAGTGTTGAGTCATGGCCACCAAGAGAACCGAAGGCTTCTACTGTTGCGATAGAAGAAATGTTTGGACCATCATTTGCTATTCCCTTGTGGCCCAATGCAAGGGGAAGCGTAAGGTACCCGATGAAGCCGTCATCCCTTCTTCTATCCCCATTCGGTCCTTCAATGGTAAGAATGATTCGAAAGAGAGGGATACAGTCACTATCTGCATGGGAGACAAGCAATATAGCTACGTCGACTTGGCCGAGGCAGGTCGAATAGTCGATTGACTCTATTTTTATTATTCGAAGTTGGAATTGCATAGAATGTCCCTGAAGCAAGTGGATGGGACCCTTAAGTCTCTCAGTTTGATGGTATTATTTTCTCGTATCTATTCTGTTTTGCTACTTGCTTTACTTTCGGTTGATCCGGTTTCCTTTTTGTAAACAATGGTCTTAACAGAGTACCGAGAGCGGCGGAGAAAACAAACGATTAGGCACTTCAAGGAGAAGGCCGATCAGCTGGGTCATCAAGTCTTGGCATTTGCTCTTGGTCAGAGGAGAAAGGATACGTAAGTGGGGAGAATGCCGAGAGCAAAGAAAATGCCCAGTGCTTTGCTTGTGAAAAAGGAGGAGGAGATAAAGAGATTGCAACTAGATTTAGTCTTGTGTCGAAGGCATTGTGAAAAACTGGAGGCTAAGGCAAAAGTTTCTGAGGCTCGTCTGTAAACTGTTGAAATGCTGGTTCGGTTATGCAAAGAATCCCTCCAAGTGGTGGAGCGGAAAGCAATTGAATCTGAGGAATCTTTGACAAGGAACGCTCCAGCCTTTAGAGACTCCCAACGCAAACTGATCGAGAGATTGAGGTGCACTAAAGAGATAGTCTATCAAGTCGGTTTGGACGGGCTTTGCCCCCGAGCAAAGAGGCTATCAGTGAGGAAGTAATGAATTAAAGCGTGGTCCCTACTAATATGATCGATGTTTCGACTGAGTGTGTCACGGTTTTAGCGGAGTTTACTCCTCAGGAGGTTCTAGCACTCCCACTATTCGCTCTGATTCTGCATAATTTCTGTACTGTTGTCTCAAGAAATTTTTGTACTGTAACATGTTTTAATGAAAAATCCCTTCGTACTTTTGTATCTTGTATTTGTTAATACTAGGGGACATTTCCCTACTCGTTCGAATAATGAAGATAGGTTTGTTCGAGGAACCAGGTCATATGTTATACTTGTTCATTGTAGGCTCCTTGGAAAAATATCAGCCCATTTAGGGGCGCATTGTTTTCATCGGAAGGTTAACTGGTATACTCGAATGTGTTTTCCTATCATGAAACCCTGTTTCTCTGATAGACAACAACCGTTAAAACACAATCAAAAGAGTGGGCCACAGCTACCCTTTTGGAGGGTGAAATCCTTTATTGACAATGCGCCTTGTTCGTTGAGAATCACGTGATAGGAGGGTCGTGTCTACCCAGTTGGGAGTTATATCCCGTATTGTCAACATGCTATGTTCGGTAAGAAACAAATGATAGGATGGGTCGTGCTTACCCGTTTGAGAGTTACATCATATATTTATGATACACTACGTTTGATAGGAAACAAATGATAGGATATGTCGTGCCTATCCGTCTCGGAGTTATATCTCATATTAACGACACGCTACGTTTGGTAGAAAACAAACGATAGGATGAGTCGTACCTACGCGTGTAGGAGTTATGTCCCGTATTGACGGCACGCTATGTTCAATAGAAAACAAATGATAGAATGGGTTGTGTCTACCCATCTGGAAATTACATCTTGTATTGTCGGCACGCTACATTCGGTAGGAAACAAATGATAGGATGGGCAGTGCCTGTCCATTTGAGAGTCACATCTCGTATTGACAGCACGTTACATTCGGTAGGAAACAAATGATAGGATGGGTCGTACCTATCCGTCTAGGAGTTACATCCCATATTGACGGCACGCTACGTTCGGTAGGAAACAACAATAGGGTGAACTATGTCTACCCATCCAGAAGTTTCATCCCATATTGAAGGCACACTACGTTTGGTAGGAAACAAATGATATAATGAACCGTGTCTACCCGCCTGGGAGTTGCATCCAGTATTAATGGCATGTTACGCTCGATAGGAAACAAACTATAGGAAACGCACAGTAAAGTGCAAACTATAGAGTATCATGTGTACTAACCACCGAGTGGAAAAACATAGTTGCAATAAAAGCTTAAAATAAGATAATCGGAATGTACCCTATAGTTATGGAAAGATGGCGGTCACTTAGAAGTGGACATTAGGGGTTTCGAGTCGTAAGACAACATTCCGATCCCTAGCGGAGTTTTGAACATGACTTTCATGTATTTGGTGTTGGGTAGGGCTTCCAGGGTGTTTAACCCCAACCTACCTAGAATGGCGTTATAAAGCGAAAGATGCTTGACCACATTGAATACGGTAGTAGCTGTCGCATAGTTTGGTTGTGAGCCAAAAGTAACTGGAAGTAAAATAATGCTCTTGGGATATATCCATTCGTCAGAGAGTCCCTTGACTAGACCCGTATGAGGTTGGAAATACGTCGGGCCGAAACCCATTCGTTGGAAGGCATCCCAGTAGAGGAGCTTGCATCTTGCCCTTGGTCAACGAAGATTCTTTTAACCTCATACTAGCCGACTTTGGCTGTAATGACAAAGAGGTCATGATGATTGGAGTCAACTCCCATTAAGTCTTCATCTATGAAACCGATGATCGGTCTCTTATCCTTGGGCTATTTGTCGACATGTGTCATTAGTATTTCTTGCGGAGCGGGCTGAGATGTTTTTGCCGGGTAGAATATAGGTGCAATCAAATATTCAACATCCCTCCTCCATAAGTAGTCCAAAGGTTCCAAGTCGTCGGTAGGAAAAACATTGGATGGGATGTAAAGCTTGTGGAGAGCTTGTTCGTCATGGATCTGGAGAATTATTCCATCCTGTCGATTGACTAGTGACTGCGCGATTGGTTGGTCATTCGATTTGTCTTGTTGTGGCGGAATGCGCTGACCAAAGGAGGGTATATTCTTCCCTTCTATGCTAATGAACCTCTGTACCTTTCCACTTCTAATTAGAAATTCCAGCTCGTCCTTGAACTTCCTGCAGTTGTCGGTATTATGACTATAATCGCGATGAAAGTGACAATAGTTGGTCCTATTCTTTTTAGAATCGTTCTCTGTCAGCCGTGGAGGCCATCTGACATACGGCTTGTCTCTTATCTAGAGCAAGACTTGACTAAGGATCTCATTCAGAAGAGTGTAAGTGTTGAACCTTCGCTGAGATAGTGGTCCTTGTTGGTTTTTCTTCGGCGAAGGCTGTCGAGGTGATCGACTACGTTCTCTTAGGGATGATCGGCTCCTACATCGGTTGAATGTTTCAGCGTCTTCAGCTGTGATGTATTTTTCAGCAAGTGTATTGAACTCCTGGATGGTATGAGGATTCTTCGTGATGGACGTCTTCATGCCGAAAGGTGTAGTTCTGTAAGCAAGGCTGGTAAATAATGGAATGGTCTAGGGATATAACCTTCATCATCTCCACTTTGAATTTGTCTAAAAAGTCTCTCAAGAGCTCATCATCTCTTTGTCGTAATGACAGTAAAGAAGTGATTTCCTTTTGGCCCCCCGACTAATTACAAAATGGGCCTCAAATTGCTATCAAAGTTGAGAGAAACTTTTGATGCTAAGCGACAGGAGCAAATTAAACAACATCAGTGCATTACCCTTAAGAGTAGTGGGGAAATATTTTCACATAGCGACATTTGTCATATCTATCAAGATCATTACCGTCATGAAGTGAGCCATACGGTCGCGGGGGTCGATCATACCGTCATATCTTTCCATAGGAGGAAAGAGCATATCATGGGGTATCGGTTCTAAAGAGACCTTTAGGTCGAAGGACGAGACATTAGAGGGATAAAGGGGGGCTTTGTCCCCTCGTGTGTTGGCCCATTTGAACTCATTAGCAACGAATTGCTCGACCTGTCTCCTCAGGTCATCAAGATCGTGGCAGGAAGTCGCTGAGGGTTCATAGTTCAGTGGGGGCACAAGGCATCAGGGATGCACATGTCCTGATCCCTCTGATGAAGATTGTCCCTCCAGTCTAATAGCAGGATTGAGTCCTTGTAGTTGTTTGTTCATATTTTGTATTTTAGACTCTAACTTTTCCAACTGAGCGTCTATTCTGGACAAGGGGGTTAAGAATGAGCAGCAAGATTATCAACAGGGTGAGTGGGCACCGCTGGTAAGGCGGTGTCAGTCAAAGTGGCAGTATGTCCATCTGCGGTGGATGCAGCTTTCGAGGCGATTCTGGTTTTCCTCTTTGGAGGCAAGGACGTTTGGGAACTCAGGGCGTTTGTTGAAATTACTTTAGTCTACTTCTCACAGATGACGCTAATCTGTTGGGGGTAGGTTTCGGATCCACAGATCCCGACTCCTTTGACTCGAACAACTATTTCTGGAGATGATTTAAAATTTGTAAAAGACCGCTGGAGGGTATTTCGATGAGAGAGACTTCGATACTCAAGTCAGAAAAAGTGATTTTCAATAGAAATGGAACAGACTTAGCACTAGAGAGAGGGAAAGAGAGAGCTGATAGTCCTGTAATTTGTATGTTTAGTGTATGATCTCTGAGAATGTACCTGATTTTCGGTGTGCTGAAAGTTTATATACGTGGTTGCCTTAGGAGTCGTGTGTTTTTTGGACGTTACAATTCTAGTTTCTTTGTGAGAGATCCGAAAATTTCAAAATTTTATAGTCAAATATTCTCAAAAAATTTGTAATTTTTATCACTTATAAAGTTTAATAATACAAGGAGAACTCTTCCCTTATTAATTAGATTTCAAAAGTTTTCTTTCATTCTTGGAGAATGCACGTATTGCCTTTACCGATAGGAATAACGATCGATTCCTTGCCGATATGATAAAGGTAGTATCATCTTAGGTGTATCGAAGATCACTGAAGGTCACAAACCGATTAACTTATTGTCATGACAATAATTTGAGGTGTTGGGCCGTGTCCATCATTCGGAGAAATTGATCCTTAATTATTGACACGACTAGGCGTAATATGTCTTTTCTGATTGTGTGTTCACAGGATTGAATGTCTTTTACAATGGGCTTTTAGATCAATGTTCTATCCATTTTCATAAAGTTGTTTGTGAGAATAAAAAAATAGTTAATGCAGGAAATTATAAAAATTTTCGTTAGAATTCAAATTTATTGAAGATTTATACATACTTCCATTTCAATATTGTCCTTTACAACATTGTTGAATTTAAAATAAATGAGACAACTAATGAAATATACCTTAATTGACACCAACCACTTTCTTTTAAAAGTTTCAAATTTGAACACTCTGTACAAAAAAAAGTTAATGAGAAAAATTGATGGGACAAATTTGCTACATTCAAAAAGTAATTGAATTTTGCAATTACATTTCACTAAGATATTTAAATCTTCATCTTACTCCTTTAATTTTTTTTAACAAAAATGTAATTTCAATATTTAATAGATGTTTTGGTCTAAAAATACTCACAAGAGTTAAATTACCACAGGAGTCTGTGGTTTTAATGAATAATTATAGACAATAAAATATTTTATATCAAATTGAGGAAATATATAAAGAACAAATCCTTTTTTTGGGTTAAAAAATTATTAATCTATATTTTAGGGTTCTTACAAAATTATTTGAGATAAAAAAATTAATCAATTATGTCTACATTAAGTTGGTAATACCATTTTAAATTATTTTCGATTAAAAAAAAATGCGGTCAACTTGCCAACTGCCTTGGCTGCTTTCTTCTCTCCCCACTCCATTAATGTCGCTTGGGCAACAAGCCTCCGGCAACTAAGCCATTGATTTCAGCCTAATTGAGTGAGATCTTAAGAATCCAAAATAAAGAATAATAACAATAATAATAGGGTGAGATTAAACGTTAAGGAATTTGCATGAGAAAGGTAAAGAAAGAGAGGGGGATTTTCATTTCAAAATTTACAAACACAAGAACTAAAGTAACAAGAATATTATCGTTAGTCATCCAATAAAAGCAAAGAAATAAAGAGTAAAGATATGTGGAGAAGAAAATGGTCAATTTTTTTTTTAAAAAAGATTTGAATGGAAAAAAAATAAAAAACTGTGATTTAAAAATAAATAAACGATTATTTAGAGTGTCAAAAAAATAAAAGGAGAAAAACTTATACTTAAAAAGGTCGAAAAAATAAAGTTAAATAAAAAAATGGATAAAAAATTACGGATCTGAATGGATAAGTTGAGTGCAAAACGAGAACAAACTTATATCTAAAAAAGACAAACAACTTAAACAAAACAGCATAAAAAAGAAAAGCAAGAATTTGAATAAAAAAATTATGATTTAAAAATCAAGGGATGACCATTCACAAGACAAAAAAATCAAAAAGGGAAAAATCTATATCAAAAAAATAAAAGACTTAAGAAAAAAAAAAAAGCTAGATTAAAACATAAAAAGAGCAATGACCTGAATGGAAAAAAAATTAAAATTGTGCAATCTAAAAATAAAGGAATGATTATCAGTTGGGCTAAAAAATAAAAGAAAAAAAAAACCTATATCCTAAAAAGACCAATGGCCTAAGTAAAAAAGGACTAAAAAATTGAAAAACATCATGGGGTTAAAAAAAGGCGAAGTATCCAAGCCAAAAAAAAAGTGTAAGGATCTAATTTTTTTTAAAAAAAACTGCAATCTCAAAAAGACAAAGAATCTAAGCCAGAAAAAAGAAAAATGGATCAAAAAAGTACAAAGATCTAGATAAAAGAAACATAATAGGTTTCCTAAAAGTCAAATGACCTAAGAAAAAAAAATCGGACAAAAAAAGTGAAGGATTTGAATGAAAAAATTAACAGGTTCTAAATGAAAAAAAAAAAACATAATGAGGCCCCCAAAAGACGAAAGATCTAAGTGAAAAGAAAAAGAAAACAGACATAAAAAAACACAAGGACTTGAATGAAAAAATTAACAGGGAAAAATAGTAGAGACTTGAATGAAAAGAAGAACATAGCGAGATTCCTCAAAAAACGAAGGATCCAAGTGAAAAAAATCGAACAAAAAAATTAGAAGGATTTGAACAGAAAAAAATAGTGGCTTTTAAATGAAAAAAAAAATAGTATGATTCCCCAAAAAATGATGGGGCTAAATAAGAAAAAAAGAAACCTGATAAAAAGACGCAAGGACTCGAAAGAAAAAAAAATTGGTAGGAAAAAATTACAGGATCCTAAATTTTAAAAAAAAAATATAGCGGAGTCTTCCAAAGAGAAAGGACCCAAGCGAGAAAAATTGGCAGAAAAATGCAAGAACTTGAACGGGAAAAAAAAAAGCAATGGGGGTATTTTGGTCATTCAAAAAAAAGTGGATGAACAATAGTTGTAGAGTAAAAAAAACATAGGGGGTCCTTAAAAGAGGAAAGATCCAAGCGAAAAAAAGAAATAAAACTAAAAAAAATATAAGGAGTTGAATTGAAAAAAAATATATATATTTATAGCAATGGGGGTATTTTGGTTATTCACAAAGAGATAGATGAATAGTAGTACACAATAACAAGCGTACAAGGAGTAGTTGCAGAGTCTTGAATGAAAAATGAAAAAAAAAAATAGAGGGTTCTCCCAAAAAAAAAGGGAGCCAAAAGTAAAAAAAAAAAAAAGGAGAGCAGGCAAAAAAAAAGTGAGGAGTTGATTAAAAAAAAAAGATAGCAATGGGGACACTTTGGTCATTCACAAAGAGGCGGATGAACAGTATCGCATATAGTATCCCCAATTGGCACTTTATATAATTGGGTAAAAAAAAGACATAGCGTTCTCAGAAGGAGAAAAAATCAAAGTGAAAAAATGGACAAAAAAACAAGGACAAACGAAAAAAAAAGAAAAAAAAAGAAGATAATAAGGGGTACTTTAGTAATTGGAATTTGGGTACTGTTGATGAACAGTTGGTCACCCACAAAAAGGTGAATGAATAGTAGCGCATATAATATCCCCAACTGGCACTTTATATAATAAGATAAAAAAAAAAGACATAACGTTCTCTAAAAAAGAAAAGATCAAAGCAAAAAAAAAAAAAGATAAAAAAAGCAAAGATTAAAACGAAATGAATAAAAAAGAAAAATAGGAAGGACTAAAACGAAATGAAAAAATATAGGGTAAAAAAATATAGCATCCTCTAAAAACAAAAGGACCAAAGCGAAAAAATAGATAAAAAAAAAAACAAAGACTAAAACGAAACAAAAAAAAAAAAAAAGCAAGGACTAAAACGAAATGAAAAAAAAAAGAAGATAACAAAGAGTATTTTGGTAATTGGATTTGGGTAAAAAAAACAAGGAATAAAGCGAAACGAAAAAAAAAAAAGAAAAAAAAGCAAGGACTAAAACAAAATTAAAAAAAGTAGTATGGTAAAAAAAAAAACATAGCATTTTTTAAAAGAGAAATGACCAAAATGAAAAAATGGAACAAAAAGAGAAAGGACTAAAATGAAATTAAAAAAGGAAGAAAAAAATACAGCAAGAACTAAAACAAAACAAAAAAAAAAGATAACAAGGGGAATTTTGATAATTGGACCTGGTAAAAAAAACAAGAACTAGAATGTAATGCAAAAAGTAATAAGGTAAAAAAAAGGACATATCATTCTTTAAAAGAAAAGAACCAAAGCGAAAAAATGAACAAAAAAATAAGGGCTAAAATGAAATAAAAAAAAAAGAAAAAAGAGAAAATAAGATAATAAGAGTACTTTGATAATTGGACTTGGAGTAAAAAAGGTAAAGAGTAAAATGAAATGAAAAAAAAAAAGAAAAAAAAGGACTAAAACAAAACGTAAAAAAATGTAATAGGGTAAAAAAAAAAGACAGTGTTATCTAAAAGAGAAATGACCAAAGTGAAAAAATGGTCCAAAAAAGGCAAAGACCAAAATGAATCAGAAAAAAAAGAAAAACAAGCAAGGACTAAAATGAAACCCAAAAAAATAAAAGATAAGAAAGGGTATTTTGGCAATTGAACTTGGGGTAAAAAAAGTAAAGATTAAAGCGAAATAAAAAAAAAGGAAAGAAAAAGAAAAAGCTAGGATTAAAACGAAATGAAAAAAAGTAATAGGATAAAAACAGACATAATGTTCTCTAAAAGATGTTGGACCAAAGTGAAAAAAATGGATAAAAAAAGCAAAGATTAAAACGAAATTAAAAAAAAAAAGAAAAAAAGTAAGGACTAAAACGAAACGGAAAAAAAAAGAAAAAAAAAGAAGATAACAAGGGGTATTTTTGTAATAAGACTTGGGATATTGTTGATAAATAGTGCACTTGAACAGTAACCAACATAACATTCTTTAAAAGTGAAAGGACCAAAATAAAAAAAAAAGATAAAAAAATAAAGACTAAAACGAAACAAAAAAAAGAAAAAAAAATAAGGATTAAAATGAAATAAAAAAAAGAGAAAAAAAAAGATAACAAGGGTATTTTGATAATTGGAGTTGGGGTAAAAAAAGTAAGTATTAAAATAAAATGAAAAAAGAAAAAAAATGTAAGGATTAAAACGAAACGGAGAAAAAGGTAATTGGGTAAAAAGAAAGACATAATGGAAAGGATAAATGCAAAAAATGGACACAAAAAAATACAAAAACTAAAACGAAATATAAAAAATGAAAGGAAAAACAAAAAGCAAGGACGAAAACCAAAAAAAAGGGGGAAAAAAAGATAACAAGGGTATTTGGATAATTGGATTGGGGTACTGTTTATGTGAACGGTATCCCAAGTTTATATATGTAGGGTAATTATTATTATTATTATTATTATTATTTATTAGAACAGTGAGAGTAAAGTATTGGTTTGGTTGTACTAAAATTGACCACACAAAAAGAGAGAATTTTCAAGGTTGGGAGAGGACGGAAGAGGCGACGTTTATTCAACGTTGACGGTTGCGTCTGGCGGCCGACGCGGTTGGTAAAATTATCACGTTTTTGCTGTTGACCCCTCAACTTTCACTTATCCTATATCAATCTATTCGAAATTTTTAGGTTTTCCTTTTTCCCTCATCCAATTATTTCTTGTGTTACATCACGAATTAAGAAATTTAAAGGGGCTTGGGTGTTGGATTCGGACAATCATTTTCTTACCGACATCGGCGATTCCACGAATTCAGGGCGGGGGAATTTTCAATTAATCTTTTAATTTGGGTTTTTGGTGGGAGGTGGACGGAGCTCGTCCTCTTGGCTCTTGCCTCAGTGGATTACACGATTGCAATTGCGCAACAACATTCTCGACTCCGCCCCAACGGAAGAGCAGTGCACCGGTGCAGATATTCTCCTTCTTTCATCTCTCCATCCCTCCAACTCCCGGAAATTTCTGGGGAAAACCAAAAACGACGGCTGCCCTCACTCCCTTTTTTCTAATTAAGTTTGTCATTTAAATTTGGGCCCAACCTCAACCTCCATAATTATTATTTCATTGTTATTAGGGTTCATCAACCAGAGATGCTTGTGACAATTTCTGTTTTGTGAGGTGGGTTTGGGCTTAAAGAGTGTTTGGGATCTCAATTTGAAAACCCCTCTTTTTTTTTTTTTTTTTGTTTTTGTCCTGTGTGCGCGTGGGTAGGGGAATCTGATTTAATTTCATAATCTGTAGAGCGAGAGGCTGCAGATTCTCTTGACTGATATTATGTTTTTTTTATCTCATTTTTATTCGGGATCATCAACCATAGATACTCGTGATTGAATTTCTGCTTTGTGAGGTGGGTTTGGACTTAAAGATTGTTTGGGATCTCAATTTGAAAACCCTCTTTTTTTTGGGGGGGGGGGGGGGCTTCTGTGTGCGTGTGGGTAGGGGGATCTGATCAAATTTCAAAATCTGTAGAGCGAGATGCTGCGGATTCTCTTGATTGATATTATGCCTTTTTTTTTCCTCCATATTAGAACTGGGGTTTCTGAGAATTTACAGTTTGATGCTTTGGATTGGATTGCAGTCACCCTCATTTAATTTATCGTAGGAATTTTTCTCTTCTTTTTCTTTTTCTTTTTCTTTGGGGGGGTGCTTGTTGGAATTTTTTTAATCTGTTTTCTCTGCTCTTTCCTTTCTAATCTTTTACATCATTGTCAGTGCTTGCGTTTCCTGATTCAGATTACTATTATTCTACGCATTTCCTGATTCAGATTACTATTGTCTTATAAGGAAGACACATTTATTGGTTTTACCCCCCCCACTGTTGCCCCCACCAAAACAGGATATTAGTTCTTCATTTTATTCTGCCTTCTTTTTAATACAATTCCATCTCCATAGATCTGGCTGTTGGTTTTGTTACTTTACTATCTTGGGGTCTGTTCAGGTTGGTGGTAAGTATTTGATACAACATGATCCTGACTTGATTCATTTCCATTGTAGGTAGTTGTAGAGGTAGCATTTCAATGATTCCCTGTCTGATTTCTGCACCTGTTACCTTGACGCAAAATATTTAGTTCCTGTCAAAGGCCCACGGATAATACTACTCGCAGTATTGGATTGAGGTGTTACTCAGAAATCTCTCGACTCTGATAAACAAACAAGAACAATTTTTCTGCCATCTGTAGAAGGCTCCTGCCACTCTGTTTTGCATGGGGGATTGGGTTATTGGAGCCTTCATCAACCTTTTTGGCAGCATTGCCATCAACTTTGGCACCAACCTTCTCAAGTTGGGGCACAATGAGGTATTTCTCATTTAATTTTGATTTCGACAAGACCTCGTGGCTGTGGTCTACAGTTTGAAATATTTTCTGTTCCTTCTTAGAGATGATATCAGCACATGGCCGCACAGTCTTCTCTCATAGTTGCAATGATTCATGCCGTGCTTGGTTAGATATTGGATTCATCTGCTGCTTTTGTGTTGTAATATTATTGATGGTGATCTTCTTTTATCACTAAAAACCAGCTCTCATGATGTTGTGTCTTGGTATTGTTTATGTGCTCTCCCAACCCTAATGTTGGGTGGGCACTTCTTGCCTCCTTCCATCCTACAGAAATCAATTCTGGATTGAACCTGATTAGAGAAACATTTGCTTGTGTTAATAGACAAGGACATTTGCTTGGTTTGCGGACTACAATAGCTCATAAATAGTCTGTATTTAACATCCCCAGACATGGTTTAGTTTTGGCTATCTTTTTGTGGTTTCCTTTTGTAGCCTTGTCAATTATGTACCACTTGGATGAGAGCCTAGCAGGGCCTTCATCCAACTATTGGCTCCCAAGGGCTTGGTGCACTTACTTGCTACTTGTGCGTCTGGGCAATTCTGCCTAGGTTTGTGACTGAGATCACTTAGCATTTTCCCCCACTCCCTGAGTACATGTAGCCACTTGACTACCCCCCACCCAACCACACACAGAGGGACAGAACAATGATATTTTTGGCTTTTTCAAAGATACAACTCGTGTGTTCAACTGCATTTTTACTTTCAATCGATCTTTTGTTTGTTTATTTTGGCAAGTATGTCCAGTAATATTGGTTTCAACTGCATTTGCCCCCACTCCCTGAGTACATGTAGCCCCTTGACAAGTCTCTTCCCCCTACCCAACCACACACAGAGGGACAGAACAACAATATTTTTAGCTTTTTCAAAGATACAACTCGTGTGTTCAACTGCGTTTTTACTTTCAATTGATCTTTTGTTTGTTTATTTTGGCAAGTACGTCCAGTAATATTGGTTTCAAGGGCCATAAATGGCACATGTTGAATTTTAAGGCAAAGGACTCTTAGCTTCCATAGCTGTCTTCTGCTGGATTATCTGTATTAGCGGATTGTGCAAGAATCAGCCTGGCTTCATTGTGAATGAAGATATCATTCAGTGTCTTTTATTTGTACTGTTTGACCTTGACTTCTTGACATCTGCATATCTGTTTTGCTTGGTTTTTTATGTAACTGAAATGTGTTCGTGTTCTGTGCAAATGATTGAAAAAAGATCACTATGTCATGATGGCATCCTTGTTCCTATGTTCACATTGCAGAGAGAAAGGCGCTCTATGCTAGATAGTGATGGAACAAATGGAAAGCTTGTTAAGCCAATCATATACTTCCAGTCTTGGAGAACCGGTAAATTTTGAGCTAGTGTTTGTCAACTTTTCCAGAGTAGTTGACTTATTTATCATCCTCCAATGGGTCTGGAATATCTTCTTTATATTGTGCTTTGCATTATTCAGGTATTTTGTTTTTTGCTCTCGGAAATTGTCTTAATTTCATTTCCTTTGCATATGCTGCTCAGGTGAGTGAGAACTAGTGGGATTTGATAAAAGGACCAATTAAAAGCAGATTTATAAAAGAGCTTTTTCTTTAAAACTTGTTTTCCCTGTGTATTTAACTTTGTTCCTTTTCTTAATGTTCTCCTATCTTCTGCTTTGCAGTCTCTTCTTGCTGCCCTCGGATCTGTACAGTTTGTGTCAAATATAGCATTTGCCTACTTTGTCTTGAACAAGTTGGTGACTGTCAAGTATGTTAAAATTGCCAAAAGAGCTGCTTCAGAGAATAATAACACCATTTAGCATCTCTCTCTGTATAATGCGAAGTAATGCTAAATATTTTGAGTTTTCTTTTACAGGGTGTTGACTGCCACAGGCTTCATTGTTCTTGGAAACATCTT
Source organism: Dillenia turbinata (assembly GCA_037126225.1). NCBI lineage: Eukaryota > Viridiplantae > Streptophyta > Magnoliopsida > Dilleniales > Dilleniaceae > Dillenia > Dillenia turbinata. The sequence continues at coordinate 10,147,670 of JBAMMX010000027.1, read as the reverse complement.
CCTTGTTGCTTTTGGCAACCACCAATCTCCAGGTATATATATATATATATAGGATAGTAAGAGAAGAATATATCGAATATATGAATTACAGAGACTCCTAAGGGGGAAAAAAAATCTCAGAAGTCAAAAGGAGCAAATTAATACAACAAAAAAAGACTAATACACAACTGCTTTCCAATCTGTGTTCAAATCATCTAGACTAATCTTTATGGATCTCCGAAACATGAACCCATAGCGAAATATTAAAAACAATTTTGTTGCATAAATGAGAAATTTCATTGTTTGATCGTGGGAATTCTGGCATTTGCTCCCTCCAAATACAATCTTGGATGGTCAAAAGCGCGTATTTCAACAACAACCTAATATCATTCTTTCCTCCAAAACCACTAAAAATCATGATGAACAAATCATGGATTCTCATAGTGCAAACCCAAATATTGTCACACAGAGCAAATAGGTGGTTCCACATCTTCATTGCAATAGAGCAATGTAATAATAAGTGATCTTTAGTTTTAGAATTGTTGTAATGTATGACACATACATTCGGGGAGATAGCTTTATAAAGTCTCCTCTTTTGAAGAAGACCATTGGTATTAATTTTTTTAAGTACCATAGACCAAATAAAAGCTTAACCTTGGTACAAGCCTTTTCCTTCCATAAAAAAATTTTTAATTGGAAGGGAGGATTTTGAAGAAGACTAATTAGATGATGATATAGAGATTGACATGTAAAAACTCTGGAGAATCCAAACCCTAGTTAATACTAATATGGACAATACTGAAAAAATGTACTGATATGCACTATATTGAGAAAATGGGCATGATGGGAGGGGATACTGAATGTGAAGGGTTGGACACGGTTGTAGTTGTTGGGTTTGCTAACCTTGCTTATGGTGTGTTTTCCTTGGTGGAGCCAGGCCCCCCCCCCTGGGGGGGGCGGTTCTTGTCCTATAGTTGATCTTCAATAGGACTAGAGAGTTTTGATTGCTTAGCTTTTTCCCCTTGATTGTGCCCTTTCAATTTTTACAGAAGACCTGTGGTTTTTTTTTTTTTTTTTTTTGTTTAGCCTATTAGATAGATTTCTTCTTTGCTTTGTACCTTAACTCAAACCCCTAGAGAAGAGAGAGCAAGAAGCTACTCAAAAAGCAAACTCTCACTAGATGAGAGTTTTTCTTTACCACGCTTACTATACTTGCTCCTTGAGCCCTTACCAATGAAAAACAAAGGGTTGCGTAAAATTTTGGGAGTCGGGTCTCACATGAAGGTTTTTTTTTTTTTTTATAATAAATAATCTTATCTTATGCTATTTCTAGTCGGAAGAAAACAGCTCCCATAAAGAAAGCTGCCTTTTGTTAATATGTCTCTCTACCAGCGGAAATGCCTCTGTCTACTTGAAGAAGACTGGTGTCACAGTGACCAATGCTACCCCTTCCCCTTTCTTGCCTTTGGCTTGAGCTTGATTGCTCCTTGGTATAGATGAGGCATGCATAGGTGATATAATTAATCTACTATCTTCGCCAAGAGTAATCCAATATTCTATAGCGATTTACGAATTTATTATACATGAATTATGTTATATATTTTTCTATTGTTTTCAAGCCAACAGTTTACTTCGAAGAAATTGTTTTAACTTGTATAACATCTTCTTTCTGGACTTCTCCTGCAGTTTTTAGATTTTATAGTATTTCCTAATCCCGTTTGCCACTTTTCAAGTTCTTCTTTATCTATCACATTTCCTTTTTTTGGGTATTCCTTTAACCTTTTGAACTATATATTAACATTTTTAAATAGACCTTCTTTCTGTAAAGAGAAAATATGATCAGCTCTTGGAAATTTAATATGAATAAAAAAGACACTTGCCCAAGGAAAAGAGGAGAGAAATAATGCTATAAATGTTCCTGCCTCGCTTATTTAAATATCAATTAGAAGTTTACTTTTACATTTTAATTTTACTTGCATGTTTCTTAAGGACATTATATTCTATAGAATTAGTTTTTCATTATGCAAGAGATAAGCTTACTATATATGATATGAAATATTATGATTCTAAAGGATAAAAGAGAACTACATGCTACAATTTTCTGTTTGGCAACTATTCCAGTAACAGCCAAAGCATAAATTGGCACCAAAAGGTTGCTGATCTACCTCATTTCAGCCTAGATCTGGCTAGAGAAAAGCTGTCCCAGCCAAGTTTAGTGAGAGATTGCTCTTGTAGAGAAGAGGCGGAGGAGATGAGATGATGTTTTGGCTGCGAGAAGAAGAGGAGCTTAACAATATATATATACATATATATATGAATATATACATATATATATATATATATATATATACACATATATATATGTATATATACATATATATATATATATATATAGTCTTGAAGAGGATGATTACAGTATTACAAGTTGAAAAGATAATGACAATGAAGATATATGTTGAGTACTTTTATACAGAAAAACACTAAAAGCATAAATGAGCCATCAAAAATAATATTCAGGGAAGAGTTCTTGTTGTCATATGTTTCTTCGTTTCTATGTCCTTTGGATCTTGTAATATGATACCTTACCCTCTTCTTTTTACATATCTTTGTCTCAATCTAATGAAACTCCATCCTCTTGTATTACAAAGAAATTCTTGGAGTTGGTTATAGCATTATTACTTTGCTGCTAATAAAACGGACTAGTTGGTTGTTTATCCATGAAGATGAGATAATGATAACCTGGTTAAAAAACAGGAATGAAGAAAAGAAATCATGGAAGGATATAAAAGGCTTGGAAAAAGAAGCTAAAAGGGTTGTTGACCAAGAAGGTTCTAGAATTTCTTATGGCATGGCAATCTGAAAGTTGATCTGGAGAGGGACCTTCTAAAGGGATATTTATTGTTCCTGGAAATGGTTAAAGAGATTTCTCTGTATGATGCATTGTGTAGTTCTAGTGCAAAAAGAGCCCTCTCTCTAACTTGTTGCTGTTAGTGAGGGCTACGGAGGTTTTAGTGTGTTTATAACATGGTGGAATTTGTTGTTTGAAGTATGAGTTTCTCGTGTGACATCTGGGTCCCCGAGGTGAAATTAATCATGCTTATGTTATTTTCTTGTGGCATTTGCTATCCACCAGAACCAGTGCTGGGATAACATGTCTCAAACCGTAGGAATGGCTGAAAGCCAAAATTCTTTTATTTATTGGTGCCTTTGGGAGGTAGCTTACAAGTGGCTTCTTTTATAGAATCCATTAGTAACTAAGATTGGTAAGAGACTAAATGATTGTGAACGGGGTTTTCTTTCTTTAGGAAGTTGTACCATGTTGATTGAAGAATGTCTCTCTGGTATTTTTGTACTTTAGCTCCATGTTTAAGATTCTAGAATTGAGGGATTAATGATAGATTTTCTTTGATCCATGAGTGGAATAGGAAAAAGGATCCTTTGGTGAATTGGAAAGAGATTCCTCAATGAAGTTTGAAGGAGGTGTAGGTGTTGGTAATTTTGGTGGCCAAAGAGATATCTGTTTCTAGCATATGGCTTTGGGGATATTCTTTAGAACCTAATCCACTTTGGCAGAAAATGATAAAAAAGCAAAATAGGGCCTCACAAAATGATAAAGAGGCAAATATGGCCTGAATCAGAATGGATGGGATGCCAAGGTTGGCTTGAAGTAACTCATGATAGTCTGTAGATATTTAGCTCTTAAATCTAATTTCTTCCCCTTTCGTTTCCTGAGTGGGGTGTGTATCTTGCACTTGTTCTTGGAAAGATGTGAAACAGCCAATTTCTCAGTTTAAGTTGATGGATGGAGGTATTTAACAATAGGGAGGCCCCTACATCTCACCAATTTAATTCATATGTTGCAAGGGTGTTCATCTTTGACACTCATTTCCTAATAGGGGAGTCTGGAGTCTTGATAACTCAGGCAACTTTCTTGTATGTCTTTTTTCACTCATCTTATTTAGCCTTGAAATAGCCTTCTTTCCATGATCTATTCATTTGGAATGCCAAGGTTTTTTCCAAAGTCTATCATTCTTAATGAAATTAATACAAATGGTTTGATATAAAGGAGGAGACCTCTGAAAGTTGTTTTGCTTGATATTTGTGTGATGTGTGAAGCTAATGAGTCAAGTGAGCACTTGTTTTTGCATTGCTATATAGCTCAAGAGGCGTGCAACAAACACGGTTTGCCCAAAATATGTGGATGATCTAATTATGAAAGTTCATAAAGGCATTTGCTATAGAGTATCTTGATTCTATTCTTACATTTACATAATGAAAATATTGATGTGAACCCGACAGATATAGAAACTCTAGAACCCACGAACAGGTAATATAGTTCAAAAATCATCTCAACGAATTATTTGAACTGATGGAATTAAAGACTTCAACCCTTGCCCTAAAGGAGGAAGAACCTAAAATATATGGTTTTAAACCCGTTTATCACTATAGCAAAAATCTTGATATAAAGATGGAATGAATGACGTCACAACCTAAGTGGTTCGAAACCTAGATTGATAAGTCAAAGAACTAAGTAAAACTTTTATCTTGAATAAGTTCAAAAGTTCTCCAAAAGAACAAAACTTGTGTGAAGAATACTCACAAATAATATTTATTTCTCTCGGTTGTCTCAAAAATTGTCTTTTACATAATATGTAATGGACTATTTATAAACTTGAGGTAAAGATTAAAATGACAACTAGAAATTTAGTAACTCTCTTAACAATAAAAAATTAGGAAACTAAAATATAAATTATAAAGAAAAAATAAGGAAGCTAAATAAAGTAAATCAAACTATTTTGATCAAATCTTGTTGCTATATTTTTTTTCTTTATTTTCGTTCTCGCTTGGTTTTGGACCCTTTATTCTTCCAATTGGGCTTGTATGAGTATAATTAAAATTCCTTTTGGTTCTTCATTCACTTCGACTCCAATTTCTTATTGTAAAACTCTCCAAATTAAGTTATTCAATTCTTTATTGAATCTTTTAACTCGAACCCTCGCCAATGAACCAACTGGAACTTGAATTGAATCATGCAAATTCCTTGTAGTCTTGATGTCCACCTCAGATATGCCAGAGTTAGCCTCGTGATTTTTATTTTGTAGGATGGTTTTTCATGTAAATTTTGTGTTTCATTTGGTGTCTGGAATTACTGCTAGTCTGTTCTATTTGCATAGTTATTTGTGCGTTTTCTCACTTGGAGGGGAAAGTTCCATTTGTTTCCCAACATTGGTACAGGTTGGGCTAGAAAATAGTAACTGCATATGATCATACAACCAACTCAGATCACATAAGAAAAGTGTGCCCAGTTCAGAATTGCTAGCCATTTGTTTCCCAACATTGGTACAGGTTGGGCTAGAAAATAGTAACTGCATATGATCATACAACCAACTCAGATCACATAAGAAACGTGTGCCCAGTTTAGAATTGGTAGTTCTATGTAATTAAAGTTGATTTCAATTTTCTCTATCTCTTCTCAGTTTATACACCAGAGCAGCTTGCAGAGAACTACAGCAACATCATATTCCTAATTTATTGTTTGGCTTTGGTCCTAATTGTTGTCTTACATCACTTCATTTATAGGTAATGACTACTCTCTATCCCTTTTATGTCTTCTTTAAGCTAATTTTTTCCTGATATGGACTAGCATTGTAGCTTTTTCTTTTCTTTTTTCTTTTTTCTTTTTTTTTTTTTTGGTACATAGGAGACTCGAACCTGAGTCTATTACAAGGGGGAGGGGGAGTGGTGCCACTTGAGCTAAAGCTCATTGGCAACTAGCATTGTAGCTTACTTCAAGTAATTTGGGTTTAAAGCTTAGTTTAGTTGAGTTTATTTACTAACAACATCTCCCATATAAAACAATTTTTGAATCCTCATAATTTTGCTGTTGCAGAAGAGGAGAGCTTCTTGCTGTGTCTGGACATGAGCTAAGGCCTTATTGGCTTATGCTACTCCCTTTCTCCTATGCTACAGTTTCAGGCGCTGTGGGATCATGTTCAGTGCTGTTTGCAAAATCTCTGTGGGGCTAAAGCATTAGATATTATTTTCACCTTGAAATAAGGGGAAGTAGAATTTTCTGATGTGTTTTCTCTTTCTTTCACAGATCTAACTTGCTAAGATTGGCCATCTCTAGTGGCTATAAGTTGCATGGATGGTTTACATATTCCATGCTTTTGCTATTTCTTAGCACGGCTGGATTTTGGGTAAGTTTTTCTGCATAGACTCTCTTTTTAGTTTACATGGTTTGTGATGGTTGCGAATTTTCAGGTCTTTGATACCTTTTTTTTTTCCCGGGTAATTGGTTTACACCCACACAGATGACAAGATTAAATGAAGGACTTTCACTGTTCGATGCAATCCTCATTGTTCCTATGTTTCAGATTGCTTGGACTTTCTTTTCAATTTGTACTGGATTTGTTTATTTTCAAGAGTATCAGGTCTCTCTCTCTCTCTCTCTCTCTCGCTAGTTTGGTGTGACATGACTGCCAAAAATATCTTTCCGATTTTACCCTCCTGCATGTTTTAGAAGCAATTGGCATAAACTTCAGATTGTGCCTGGATGCTGAGCTTTGTTGTCATTTGGATCTTTAGATGATGGCCTATAGACGCACCTGTTAGGAAGGTAGAGAACTTAAATATAGGAGAATTAATAAAACGTAGAAGTAGACCATTGAAAACTTGGATGCAATGCATTCATAAAGATATGATAATGATGGATTTGGTTGAGAAGATAGTCTTAGATAGGAATGAGTGGCGTAGGAGAATCCGCACAAACTAAATATTCTTTTTTTTTTTTTTTAACGAGTTCATTATTTGCCTCTCATACGGCCGACCCCAAGTTTTTGGGACAGAAGGTCTGGGTTGCTGTTGTTGTTGTTGTTGTTGTTGTTGTTGGATCTTTAGATGATGGAATTTAAAATCTCCATTTTTGTGGATTTTTCTTTTAATTTTTTGAATTTGATCACTCTATTATTTTTTGTTAGTTAAGCCGTAAAATGGGCAAAAGGGGATAAAGTAATAAATGAAGAATCTTGATGGGCACTTGATTTTTTTATTAGGGCTAAGCTCAATTAAACTAATAGAAGGCCTACAACAAAAACCTATGTAATGACTTATGAGGTCTCTCTAAAGGCCCAAATATAAAATCACAACAATAACCTTAAAGCAAAACGAGAAACCAAAGGATCCAGATTATTTAGAACTTGCATCAGATGTGCCTCTTTCTTTTGTACTATGTCCTAAACCATCCTCTTATGAAATTTGCATCATGGAATCTGGATAGGTTGATTCTGAAATCAAACATAACTCCCCAAATTCAAAGTGTCTTAATTGCAAACTATCAGTTAGGTACATAAATACCATGTCCAAGATTCTATTCCAATATTAGTTTTGCTTGTGATGACAACTTAATACTCCTATCCAGAATTTTTAAAAATCTCCTTCACTACTTTTTTCTTTTTATGTCTATTTATATATATATATATATTTGCAATTGCTTTAGCCCCTCCAAAAATTGTATATGCAGTTGAGGGCAGAAAATCCTCTCTGGATGCAACTTTTTTTTTTTTTTTTTTTTCCCCCTTCTTAAAACATGTTTCTTCATAACATAAACCTCTGGTGGTCTTGTAAAAGTTGGAAGGATTACACCATCTCTCCCTTATTTCTCCATCTTGGGATGACTTCATTTCCTCATTCCTGCATCAAAAAATAAAGTTTCAGCCAAACACGTGCGGAAGGAAAGTTTTGGACCAGAGTATCTTTAACACATTCACATGTCAAAGTAGATGCATATCAGAAGGAACATTGTTGTGTTTCTAACTTTGCTTGATAACATAAAACCTATAATGACCTAATATTGTAATTTGGTTTCAAGTCTTTATACATGTCTTTGCAAGTTCTGGTGTGCCTTTTTTTGAAGCTTCTTAATGCATGTGACCATCAAACACCCAGTGGCTAGCTTATCTTGTTCTTATTCTTCAGGTGTTTGATGCACCAAGGACAACAATGTTTGCACTTGGAATGCTGTCAGTGTTTATAGGCATTTCTTTGCTGGCACCTGAAGAATCAAAAGGTATTTTGGTAATGGTTTTCCTTTGTGCAGAAGCGGAACATACTGATTGAGAGTGGATTCTTGACTTATTTTATTTTCCAATAACAAACTTTCAGGTGGAGAAGTCAAGGATCATTCTTCTTCAGCCTCTATGATGTCTTCTTGTACCTCATCTGATATGGATAGGTATGTGCTTTGAACTGTACATTCTACACATATAGTAGACATATCAACCTTCAATGATATTCCTGATAGTAGTTATCATGAAAGATATAAACTTTGTTAGTTAACAAGCCTCGGTATTTAAAATAAATAAAAAGAAGAAAAGAAAAACCTTGGATGCTTGATCCATGGATACAACCAGTAAATGTTTTGGTGAGTCAAGCAGTCAGACCCAGGTTAAAGGAAATAAGCCTAAGTTTCAAGTTCATTTAGTTAACTTCTGTTAAGGTGGATTGCAGGTTTTAAATCAATTAAATAAATAAGAATATATATATGCAGTAGACTCATAGTGGGCTAATTTATGAATTGAATCAAATGGGCCCTTTTTACTAAGCGGTAGAGTCACGCTCTTGAAAGGCCCCAAGAAAGATGCTTAAGTCATCGACGGTAAAAGGGCATTTTTATTTTCCACAAAACTCCTTGGTCTTCATTTTTGACAGAAGATATAGATATATGAAAGAGAAAAAGATAACCGCCTAGTGAGCCTTTCAGCTTTTGTTTTTTGATTTTTTTTGATTTATTTTTTTTTGGAATGTTCATTATCATGATAAGTAGTTGATTAGGATGACTGCTATGTCACTACATGATATACTCCTCATGTTTCATTATTCATATTTTTATGTTCCGGAACACAGATTCTAGATGCCAAGTATGAATCACCAAAGCCTTCCTACTTCTCCATTGTTCCAATCAGATCTGAAAATGTGAAATCAAGTTAGTGGACCCGAATTGAATAATGATGTGATAGAGGACAGCCTAGGAAGAAAGCTGTCTACTAGGGATTCATGGTGGGATTAGGGTAAACGTTTAGGTGTGGGAATTAGGATTTCCTGCAAGAAATTTTAATTGTAACAAACTGATATTCTTGAAGATATTTCTAGTTTTGCGAAGAATAAATAAAAATTCAGCAATTAAATTGAAAGAAAGAAAGCAAAAGATGAGAAGATGGAAGATATATTTACTTGCATCACACTAGTAGATCCTTGGGCATCACACCTAGGGCAAGAAAGCATGACATATTCTAGGGTTTGAGAGAACTCAAAGCCTAAATTCAAGGTCTTATGCTTTATTCTTTATAATAAGATTACTAGTCTTTAAATAGAGAACTAGCCGGAAAAAAAATAGAAACTATTATTAAGACAAAAATTTAAAAATTTCTAAATAGTCCTAATAATGTCTCTACAACAACAATTACTAGACTATTTAGAAATTTTTAAATTTTTGTCTTAATAATAGTTTCTAGGCTAGTTCTCTATTTAAAGACTTGTAATCTTATTATGAAGAATAAAGCATAAGACCTTGAATTTAGGCTTTGAGTTAGAAATAACTTGCTAAATAACTAGGTACAAAAAAAAAAAGAAACTAACTAGAGTAATAAACTTCTACAAAATATAAAATTCTGCAACTTTCTGACATAAAAAAAAAAAAAACCTCAAAATGACTTATTGAAGCTCCCAAGTAAGCTATTCATCATCTGGCATATGCCAAACTAAAGCTTAAGCATTAGATCCACTCTTAGTAGGCTTTCTAACAAACTTTAAAGGTTGCTGCTAACGTGCTCTAATGTCTCATCATTTTTTTTTTTTTTTTTTTTTTTTTTGCTTATTCCTCAGTTAATTTACTAAAATGATATTGAGATTCTTAATTGCTTATTTTTAGTTGGGGGAGAGGAATAGTGTGAATGGCGGTCTTCGAACAAGGGAATTGCTCCCATCTTTGTAAAGAGTTAGGTAAGGCAAACCATAGTGCTTGAAACAATTTAACTTGCAAAAGTCAAAATGGGTCCTCCATTTTGCAAGGAATTGGTCAAAGAAAGATTTCTGAATATAGTGGCAGAAAACAAGAGGAAGGAGATGAAAAGCACTATTTTAAGACAGTCAATTATATGCGACTTACATGATTGGAGAAGTTGATTGTGGGAGTAAAAGATTATTACAAACTATTCAAGTGAAAAGCACATATTGTCAAAAGTGTTTCTATCATTAAAAGAACAGAATTAAGGAGCAAATCTACTTTAAAATTTATATGTATGATGAGAAAGAAGACGGACCTAATTTACTTGAATCAATATGTAGAAACCTATTTTCATGCTATGATCATTCTTTAATTGTATATGCATGAACATGCTGTAGTCTGTTAGAGAAACTATGTGGCTAGTCTTTGAAACAAACTATATAATGGTTGGGACATTAGGCACTACCCTTACAAACTCGTTGGACTTGAACCATGGCTGACAAATCACATAAGCCACTACGAATACAAACCTGTTAGATACACACCATAGCCCACAAATCATGTCTATTGGGCAAGCACACCAAGGAACTTTGTGTCTAGACTCAACCTCCCTAATGCTAATTACCAAAGTTTGAACCATGGGTCTTGCCTAGAGAGGGGGGAAGGGGGGGTGCATTTCCCACCCACTCATACAGAATTTGAATGCTTGTGAGTTATATTTACCTGAGAAAAGATATGCTTGATAATGCTACAGTTGACGTTGCATTAGGAAGGTAAGGAGAGGAAAATCTTGTCATATTACTTCCACCAGTGTTTGACAAAACTGCCTTAGTTATTGCAGACAATTTTATTGATTGATGAAAACCATGAACAGAGGGCTTTCCAGTAACTGAAACTAAACAGACTACGATAACCATTTTTAACAAAAATAATGAGGGGTTAGTAAATGATGCAGAATTGCATGTTAATTTAACCGCCATTGTTAATTTGGTTCTATAATTTGGGAATTGGGAAGATTGAACTTGATGCTGAGGATCAGGGCTGATGAGTTCAAAGAACTGGTGCTTGTATTTTGTTTTGACTTGGTTAAGAAAGCATTGTGAAACTGCAGAGCAATCCAATGTACTTTGAGATTAGTGCTGAATGACAAACAGACAAAATATGCAAATATGAAGCCAGTTAAAATGATGATTTGAGATAAATGAATTGTTGTTCAACATGAGGATAGCTTATGGATAGCTTCCACCTCCTATTGAGTATGAGATGTGGAGATGCAGATATGCAAGGAAACCTTTCAAATCATCAGCAAAAGGAAGCGCAAAGATGCATGTTCTATGTGCCGTGAGAAGTAAATTCCTGAAGTTGTATCTGAGGATGAGAATATAACTGCTACTTTGCGATAAAATGAAAAATAATGGTCTTAAGTAAAGTTAAATTAAAGAATAGGTTCGATTGTGTAATCCTCAAGTTGAGATTTCTGGTTGATTTGAATTGGACTAGCGGTATTTGTAAGTTTATATGCTTTCTTGGCAAATCAAGATCAAGATTTGATAATCTTGTTATGATGGGTGATCAATGCTCCTTCTGAAGGATATTTCATTGCCCTTATCTTTGTTGCATAACTTCCATGTTCTAATGTTTATATATGTCTGCCTCAGGCTGGAGATGCCATCTGAGGACCCACCTGTTAAAGATGTCGGATCATTCATGCAAGCAGCCGTATTGAAAGTTAGAAATATGGTGGTTAAGGCAAAGGTGCGGCCAACTCACTTCAAAGTTTCTTCTTTCAATTACAAATCGACTGATGATTCTACTTGTTTCTTTCAAACATTTTCCAATTACAGACAGCATGTTCAATGTCATTGGGTTTGGGGGAGGATTCAATCAGCACATCAGCAGTTCTTGTTATGCCAATGGTGTCATCAAGGATGACTGGATTTAGAGGAAGTGGTTTTGAGAGGACAAAGCTTAACTTGCTAAGAAACCATGGTTGGAGTAAGATATCTACAGATGATGACAGTAGAGAATTGCTACCAATAAATGTTGTGCTCCCAAAGACCATTGGATAGAGGGAGATAAATGTGCAGCCCCGTTTACCACGGAGGAATCAACTAAATACCTAATTTTAGCACCATAGTCCTATTTTTTGCCCCCATTCATTTATCATTCTTCCTTTGTACTTATATAGGATGTTCCTGTAGTCGCTATGTATAAATTGTTATACCGTGTATATTCTTGCTGTTGCTCTTTAGCAGAGCATGAGTGATATTCAGCAATTGAGTTTGTATGTAATTTTAATGACAAGCAATCAAAAGCAAATGGTGAGGGCAGAACACTCTAAAATTTGCACACACGGCATCAGAAACTAGGGCAAGATCGGTAAAATGCAAGCGGCCTATGAAGAGAGAAAATGAGGAAAGCAGGAAACATGTATCTAAGCAAACGATATCCTAACTTTTTAAGTAGAACTTCCATTGGGTGTCAGGTTAATACAGAAAGGCCCTGGTCCCTGGAGACGCAAATGCGATCCAAGTTCAATTAGTCGTCAAGGCAAAAAGCATTCTTTTATCGATTTCCCCAACATAATATTGGACGGGCAAGAACCTCAAATATTGTATTCAATTATTGTCAGAATCATAGATCTGTTTGTCTGCCAGGCGAAGTTAATATAATAGTGCAGTTAACAGGTCCATCCCTAGAACATCCAAATTGAGAATGCATATTTCAAATCAGACCCGGAGCATTATTAACAATCCTTCTAAATGTCCGGATATTTACATAATATTTGGTTTATAACAGCAGATAACCACTATTGCAATTAAAAGTTCCATTAACTAGTAGCCAATTGCTTACCGATTCTTAGAGACAATTCAAAGTTGCAGGGAACAAAAAATAAAGGTTGGTCACAAAGAAACACAGTTAACAGTTTTTTTAGATGCTTCACGAAAACAGTTCTTTTGGTATCAAGGTTTTCAATAAGAATCATTCTGCTGATGAAGAGCTATTTAACAAGTTGTGCTCACCAAGTCTAAACGTCCTTCCTTGTATGCATTTAAGAACGTCAAAAATCTTACGCAAAAGATCCCATCCAAAGTTCAAGATACAATTCAATACCCGTAGCAACCGCAGATGGCCACCAAAAGCATGGTGATGGGGGCACTAATCTGACGGCTGCTACATGCTAACAGCAGGATATTGGCATATTCCAACTTTTGGTAGTTGACACAGGTAGCCCGTCAAGCTAGTTGCTTCAATATTGGGCAACCCCAAGACAATGGACACACAAACATTCTAACAACTATTCAATTACAAAAAATTTGAATAACGGAACACAATTACATCAATTGAGAATTATGTCGATGTCAGTACCATCTCTGTGACTGAAGTCCAGATAGGGAGTTGAAATGGGTACTGCACTGGAGAGGGGCATTGTACTGAGGGTATGATCTTCGGGCCACTGTTCAGTAAGTTCTCACAAGCTTCCTTCAATCCCATTGTTCAGTGGGGCTAAACCAGAACTTGGATCCTCCATCCGAACACCATTTGCACGACTCTATTCAGATCCAATTGCAACTGTTCTGCCTGGGTTGAAAAGTTGGGTAAACTTTGGTCCTCTCGTAAGTTTTTCAACTTCTTGCAACAATCCATTAAATTTTTTCACAGCAAGTTGGAACATTCCCGCAGAATGAGATGCTTTACTTGATATCTTAATTGCCATAAGAATCTTTGAAACGGCATGCTGCTGCTAGTTTAAGGTTTTCTTGCTCCTGTAAGTCAGCTTCAACAGCTCGAGAAAAAGCTAATCTCCTTTGCAAAGATAACATGTGAACTAGGTTCGGACAAACGACATCATTGTTATGATTTCCATCAAAATTGATAATGCAATATCTGCCTTTAGGTTGACGAGAAATGGTCATTTGTGCCATGCAACCGGTTCTTATTTGTTTCCGTGTGATGGAGGCGATTTTTGCCCCCTCAATATCTACTCCTCCGACTCGAATGAGAAGCTGTGTCGCCTCAGATAACTACTCCTCCGACTCGAATGAGAAGCTGTGCCGAGAGTGTTAGCGGGATCTTCTCGGATGGAAAACCTACAAAAACTCTACCGGAACTGGTCCGACGGGGGACTCCGATGCTCAAGTCAGTAAAAATAGATAGAATAAAGACTAAGTATAGCCATAGATTTTTGCCCCGTGTTATCCCTTGTGATCTGTATATAGTTGGTCATAGATGTAGCTCAGTCTGTGATACATGTATATAAAGAGAGATAATGAATGTATGTAATTGAGTATAGAATCGTATCCGAATGGGTTACAAAGCCGTACCTCTGGTAGTATAGAATTGGTATAGAAATCGTACCTCTAATAGTGTATTATTGGACATGAAGTCGTTACCTCCTATGGTGGAGAATTGTATTGCCTTCTTGTACCTCCAAGATGTGGTATCGAGAGAGAGAGAGAGAATGCGATATAGTAGTATATTTATGTGATCGTGATTATAGAGTTGTGTATATTTGTGGTTGTAGAATAGTGTGTAATTGTCAAGTACTATAGGTGTAGGGTTTAGCCTGTAGGGAGATAATATTATGTCGTCTAGGGTTGAGAGTGTAACCCCCTTTGTCTTGTGTTATATTCTGTATTTATAGTCTAACAAGAGATATAAAAAACCCTAATTTCCTTCTATGTGATGTCTTCCAAAATGGTAGAGATTTGTGGTCAAGAACTTTTAAGGGATTTAAAATCTTTTAGATTAGAAAGGTTTAAATTTTAAGAAAGATTTTATTTCTTATAAAAAATATAAGAGAATTTGGATCTCACGAAAATAAGAAAAATAACCTATTAAATTGGGTACCATCATTTACCCCTACTCCTAATGGCATTTTGAAAAAATGGTATTAGGAGTAGAGTGAATTAGAGAATCAAAAGAGTGAAATATATGACCGAGAGCTCAAGTGATTGAGAAACTAGGAGGATACGAGGTCGAGTGATGTTGAGGTCAAGAGACTGAAAGGTCGAGAGACTGAGGGACTAAGTGATCGAGAAGTCGAATGACCAAGAAGATCGAGAGATTAGGAGGTCAGGAGACTTCTTGTTAAGGCTCTCAGTAGTTGTAAGATGTAGAGGTAAGGACCACGTTTGGTTTTAGTTCCTGATTCATAGAGAATGTGTCACAGCAAGAATATCAAGATGATGTTTGTAGTTAAGACAAAGAGGATGGGCTTGTGTCCGTCCAACCGAGGATTGTGCCTCGTAGGGGCCATGCGTCGCGAGGTGTTGTATTGAGGATGTGCTATGTAGAAAGGAATTGTTGTTGTTGTACTCAAATGAGAGTTTTATGGCATTGTGCGTGTTGCGCTGAACAAGCGATTGGAGACATTATGCCTAGATAGAGTATCTAATGGCAATGTACCCAGAAGTGCTTATTGGCATTGTACCGAGAGTGAAAGGCAGATGGCATAGTGCCAAGAAGGTTTGTTGATGTTGTACAGAGGAGGTGCTTGGCATTTCACTAAGAGGTCATATGATGGCATTACGCCAAGAAGACTTGTTGGCGTCACGCCAAGAGTCGGTTTGAGGCATTGCACCAAAATGTTCGACGACGTTGGACCGAGAAGTGTGGGTCATGTATACCCGGTTAGGAGTTTGATATCGTGTCAACGATTTGCTTGAGGACGTTTAATGCCCGCAGGCTATTCTTTATTGCATGTGCTTATTTTGATCATGATGTAATAAGAAGTCAGTGAGACTCATAAAATGAAGATGATGGGGAGATTGATTGAGATGTTATATGAGCTAGGTATACTGAGAGAAGATGGTTGGACAAAGTATATCAAAAGAGATAAAGGACTGAATGGGAGGTCAGGCAACCGAGAGGCTGCTCTATGAGTTTTATAAAGGGTAATGAATCTCAACTTAAACCCATTGCGTAATACGACTTCCATAGTAATCAAGAGTGTTCGGCTAGGTGTTAAAGTGATCGACAGGTTAGAAGAACAAGGGATTGAAAGGTCGAGTGAGTGTACTGAGAAAGCGTGACTCGGTAATGTATAAAGAGGAGTATGATAGTGACCGAGAAGATTGAGGGACTTAAGTGAGAGCATTTGACCGAACAGTGACAAAAAGTGTAGAATGCTTGTGTTATGAAAAGCAGAAGTCAGCTGTAGTTAATCAGATGTTGGATAATGTCCCGGTTGTATGTAGCAGATGTTGCTTTGAGAGAGTTTGGAAGCTGACCAAGAGTCTGTGTTTTGTTAGTGTAATGAGATTCTCAGTGAGTGTGAGAGGTTGGTGCTACCGTGTCGGTTGTATTTCATTGGTATGATGTATAAGAATTTATATGAAATAAAGGGATGCTTGCTGGTTGCCATGGTGTAATGTAATTGCATGATATATGAATATTTAATCAATAAGAAAGTAGATGGTGTTAAGATAAAATAACCTGAGCATTGAGATGTTTCGAAAGGTGTTGTAGTCATGGAGAGGTTGTTGAAACCCTTATCTTCTATTAGAGTAGAAAGACTATTAAGTGTCCAAGCCAAGAGAATATATACAGAGGTGGTATTGCAAAGGACATGATGTAGTGCCGAGAGAAAGGGAGTTGGATCCCGTCCAATAGCCATTTTAAACAGCAAAAATTGATAGAAGGAGAGTTAAATTTCGTCCGGATACTGGGGCCCACATTATATAGAAGACCAAGAGAAAGAGAGTTAGATCTCAATCAGGACATTACTGCCCATATATAGAAAAGGAAGTTAGATCCCGATTAGGGTGCTAGGGCTCGTATGTAAATAGAAACCGAAAGTGAAGTCGAGAGGATGTCCTTGATGTTGGGCTGGGAGACCGTGGAGGCATTGCGTCGTGATTTAAGTAACGTACTAGGCATTGTGCCAATGGTATTCGAAAGCGTTGTGCCTTAAATGTGAGTATGTACCAGGTGTTGTGCCGATTGTACTCGAATGCGTTGCGTTATGAATGTGTATAGCATACCGGGTTTTGTGTCAATGGTACTAGAAAGAGTTGCGCCATGAATGTGAGTAGCATACCTGGCATTGCGTCGATAGTAGTACGCGGTGTTGCACCTTAAATAATAGTAGTGTACCAAGTGTTACACCGTTGCTACTAGGAGGTGTTGCGTCTTGAATGTGAGTAGCACACTAGGCGTTGCACCAATGATACTCAAAGGCATTGCACTGTGTATGTGTATAGTGTACCGGGTGTTGCGCTGATGGTACTAAGAGACATTGCGCCTTGAATGTGGAATCTTTGTGAGGTGTGGAGCCAAGCGATTGTGTCTGCAAAAGAAGGAGAACAGCGGACTAAAGCCTTACAGGCTTAAAGACCCGAACCGAGATTAATCAAAAAGTAATGAAAAAGTGACGAAATATGTGGAATTGAGATATTATTATATAAAATTGACAAAGTAATAGACAGTAGATAGAAATTACTATACCAAGTCCTTCGATGGATCCAAGTCATAGTTGACCACTCTAATGCGGGGAGAGTATTGCTTTTCGAAGAGGTGCTCCTAATTGTGTCATCATCGACTAAAAATTGCTTTTGTTTGTTGCTCAATCGACATGATTAAAGTGATACAAAGAAGAGTCAGAACATATAAAATAAAGATATTATTTGCGTAATAATCATAAGACAAGATCTAATATTAGAACGACTAGTTAAGAGCATTGGAGCACTGTCAAAACAATTATAAGTTGTGGATATGAATTATTAAACTGAGACATTCATCGAATCTGGATCATAGTTGAGCGCTTTGGTGTCAAGACGTGTGCTAAATTGTTATTAGCAAAGATGTAATGAAGAAGTGACAGAGCATGTAGAATATAAACGTTATTGTCGCAGTGGACATAAAGTAAGATTTTAGATGACAGTAATTTATTAGTAATACTAAAATATTAACAAAATAATAGTAAATTGTGAATAAGAATTACTAAATCCAAGTTGTTGGTTTTGAGTGGGGTCATTGGGAAGGTCAGCCCAATGAGTTTAATTATTTGAAGTTCTATTAGGTTGAGAAAATGTGTTTGATGATAAGTATGAAGGGTTGGAAGGGAAATTGAAATTTATGAAAACAAATTAGAAGAAATAATGAAATATAGTATATAATATAAATTATGAACATTATAATTAAAGGATTTGGATGGCTTGGTGGTAGAATATTCTTTGGAGAAAAGGGAAGACTAAGGTTCAAATCCCAACTCTCACAATTTGTAAGTGTTTGTAAGATTTGAGAAGTAACTGTATACATGTGTCGAACAACAAGAGCCGAGGAGCAAATGTGCAATGTGCTGAGGAACAAGAGTCAAAGAGCAAGTGTTGGCAATGTGCCAAGGACCAACTATTGGGGATCAATGCTCAAAGCACCTAGGAACAAGTGAAATGTTCAAAGTGCAGCAAGTGAAATATTACAAGAGGTGGTACAATTTGTAAATGCTCACTCCAATTGAGAAAATCGAAGGAAATATGCAATAAAAAAGGATTGATCAATATAAGGGGTGCAACTAACAACTGCAACCGAGAGTAGTGGTTGTTGATGCCAAGAGATAATTGAAAAATAGAACAATATCATAGAGAAATAGAGTAATATTTCAAGAGACAACAGTCATGAAGAGATAGTGGAGGAGTACAAAAAGAGAAACCAAAATAAGTTTACATATATCAACTAACACTGGGAATGAAGCAAGGTGTGAAATTATTACAGTTGTTAGTTTGTCGTTCCCACTGACGGCACCAATCTGATGGAGGTAATTTTTGCCCCCTCAGATATCTGCTCCTCCAGCTCGAACGAGAAGCCTGTGCCAAGAGTGTTAGCCGGATCTTCTCGGATGGGAAATCTGCAAAAACTCTAACGAGAAGAAACTCCGAGACTTAAGTCACTAAGAGTAGATAAAATAAAAACTAAATATAATCGTAGATTTTTGCTCTGTGTTATCCACTTGTGATCTGTGTATAATTGGCCATAGATGTGACTCAGTGTGTGATACATATGTATAAAAAAAGATAATGAACATATGTAATTGAGTATAGAGTCATACCCGAATAGGTCATAAAGTCGTACCTCTGGTAGTATAGGATTGATGCAGAAATCATACTTCTAATGGTGTATCATTGAACATGAAGCTGTTACCTCCGTTGGTGGAGAATTGTATTGCCTTCTTGTACCTTTAAGATGTGGTATCGAGAGAGAGAATATGATGTAATAGTATATTTATGTGATTGTGATTATAGAGTTGTAGATATTTGTGGTTATAGAATAATGTGTAATTGTGAAGTATTATAGGTGTAGAGTTTAGCATGTAGGGAGAGAATATTGTGTCATCTAAGGTTGAGAGTGTAGCCCCCTTTGTCTTGTGTTATGTTCTGTATTTATAGTATCATAAGAAATTTAGAAAACTCTAATTTTCTTTTATGTGATATCTTTCAAAATAGTAGGGATTTATGGTCAAGAACTTTTAGAGGATTTAAAATCCTTTGAAATTAGAAAGGTTTAGGGTGTATTTAATATAGAAAATAAGGGTGTTTTTCAAAATATATTTTCTAAAAAAATAAAATTGTATTCAAATATTTCAGTTTTTAACTTTTAGAAAATGAAAATTAAAAAACACGATTTTTTAATTTATAAAGAGAAATTGAAAACAGTTTTAGAAATGTTTTCTACTGTTTTTAGTTATAAATAAATCCGTATTTTTAAAAATTTTTCAAATTATTAGAGAAAATTAAAATTAGGAAAATACGTATCTTTTGAATAAATTTTCTAAATTTTTTATTCTTTCGTTTAGAGAGAAAATATAAAAAAAATAGAAATAGAAAATTAGAAAATATTTTTCACAGCTAAATGTACCTTTAAATTTTAAAAAAGATTTCATTCCTTATAAAAAATATAAGAAAAATTGAATCTCATGAAAATAGGGAAAATAGCCTATTAAATCGGGTATCATCACCATGGATTCTCTCTTTCCACCTCCACCCTTCTTTAAAATAGGTGAATCTTCGAGATGTTGAATTCATTTGATATGGAGATGTTGGATAATTTTATCTCATCATCATCAATTCTTGGGCAATCAACTTGCTGGTCTAAGTCAATCGTAAACTGTTTGGCTTCCATATCCCCTTCATACAAGGTTTGCAGATTGTTATCATTCCTATGATTTATTTCAATATATTTTGAGGAGTGAAATAAGTAATCATCAAATAACGGAAATAGCTAGAAAATGAAAAACCAACTAAAATTTTTCACAAAGCCTAATGACACAAATTCGTTGTGATGAGACATGATGCAAACATCAGTCGGTGCGGTATTCGGGTACTCGAAACCTGACAAGACACCCATGGTCCTAAAGGATCTGGCCCCTTTGATCCACGAACATATCGATACGGACAACACGACTGATGAGTTGGTGCATCCGGTGAGACCGAACGCCTACCCCTTCTATCTGACTGATGGCTATTGAATACTAAAGGAATTGAGCACTTTTACTCCTAATTGGTAATACTCATCTAAATCTCATCTTGATTAAATTTCCTATTTTAGTATGAAACGTATCTCTTGAATAAGGAATGAAACCCTTGAGAATCTAATCGATAAAGAAAAAAATCTTCCCGTATAATTTCGTTTCCTAAATGATAACGACTTCAAATTTTTGACACTTAAGATTTGAGATCCTGGGATCACCTCATAAGGAAACTAGAGTTGTAACATCTCGAGATCATATGACTCTAGTGAGACATCATATAAAAGCTCTCGATACATTAAGTCAGGTATGTCCTTTGAATTCGACACAAAACACACGAGTCATAAGAAGATCCGTCCTCCCTTTCTCTTTGTCTGTTTGTCATTTTGAAAACCGTTCTTTCTAACTTGAGTATAAAAACCTCCCCCGTCGGAGCACCCTTTGATGGTTTTTAAAGATTTCAAGCCTTCTCATTGAGCACCCGTTCGAGTCGTAAGGAGCCGGAGCTATGAAGGTAAGACCCACATCTAATAGATTAGCGCCGTTTATGGGAAACTAAACTAATCGTCAGTCTTTTTTACTAACTTTCTATCACTAAACTAAACATAGTTACAATTAAGAGAAAATGACCAGTTATCGGGTTCGACGACGATGATCTGATCGGAGTCAACCCCAATCATAATGATCCTCTAGTCATTACTATCAAAATGGAGTCTTATACGGTAAAAAAAGTTCTCGTCGACCAAGACGCGAATTGTGACATCCTTGCTGGGGACACTCTCTATTGAATGGGCCTCAAGTCTTCGCACCTTCAGCCCTTAATCGGATCTCTCAAGGGATTATCTGATGAATACATCTATCCAGAGGAAACCATTCCCCTCACTGTGACTTTAAGGACTCCCCCTAACCACGCAATAATCAAGGCCACTTTCAATGTGGTGAAACTATTCTCACCGTATAACACCATCCTTAACCGACTGAGTCTGGATAAACTGGAAACATTACCCAGTACTAGACACATAAAGATAAAGTTTAGAATATCAGAAGGGATCACTACTATTTGTAGTGATCCCGACCCCTATGCCCTCTTCATTGACAGAAACGGATGGGAAAACTTTCTTATTAACACCCTAGAACTCAAAGGTGATATAGAACCAATGAACAAACCATAACCAAGAGAAGAGATAATCGAGATCCCTCTGACTAATGATCCTAATTGAACTATTCAGATTGGGGCTGGCCTGTCTACCCTCTGCGAGAAGCTATTGTCAGCTGTCTATAATGGCACTCCAAAGTTTTCGCTTGGTCCCCTGAGGGCATGCATGGTATTGATCCGTCAGTCATTATTCACAAGTTAATTGTAAACTCCGACTACATGCCGGTCAAATAGAAGAAGAGAGTATTCACCTTTGAATACTAGTGAACCATTCAAGAAAAAGTCTGAAAGCTACTAACCACTGGGTTCATTCGTGAAGTCAAGTATCCCGAATGGGTAGTTAACGTAATTCTGGTAAAAAAAGACCAACGGTAAATGGAGAATATGTATAGATTTCACAGATCTCAATAAAGTATGTCCAAAAGATAATTACTCTCTCTCGAATATCGACAAATTAGTGGACAATTTCTCAGTCCATCAACTCTTAAGTTTCATGGATGTTTACTCGGGGTATAATCAGATACGAATGACACTTGAAGACGAAGAGAAGACGAGTTTCATCACTGAGTTCGGTACGTACTGTTATCGAATCATACCTTTCAATCTAAAGAATGCAAGAACGACCTTCTAACGGTTGGTTAACGAAGTTTTTAAAAATCAGCTCGGCCAAAACGTAGAAGCATACGTAGATGACATGCTTGTAAAAAACACCAATACTGAAACTCATGTTCCTGATCTTGAGGAAACCTTTTAGACACTCGAATGCTACAACATGCAACTAAATTCTGTCAAGTATACTTTTGGTATCGCGTCGGGCAAATTCTTAGGTTTTATGATCATCAATCACAGGATTGAGATAAATCCCAAAAAAATACAGGCTATCTTGGATATGTTGCCTTTTCAAACATTAAAGGAGGTGCAACGTCTTACCGGTCGGATAGCGACTCTAAGCCAATTCATGTCAAAAGTCGGGGAGAAGTACAAAACTATCTTCAACACTCTGAAAAGATCCCAACAGTTCGCATGGACTCCTAAGTGCCAAACGACCTTCGAATAGCTTAAAGAGTACCTTATGATCCCTCTGTTGCTCTCTCGACAGATTCCTAGTGAGAAACTTTACCTCTATCTCTCTATTTTCGATCGAGCGCTTTGTTTTGTCCTTATCAGATAGGACTCAACTGTTCAAAAACCGATCTATTACATCAGACGAATACTCAAAGAAGCTGAAATCGATTATCGATCAATTGAGAAGATAGCATATGCCCTGATTGTTTCAGCCAGACGACTTCAACCATACTTTTAAGCCCATATCGTCATAGTACTTACTGACCAACCGTTGAAACAAATCTTCCAGAAGATAAACACCTCTGGCCGATTAATCAAATGGAGTGTCGAATTGGGTGAATTTGATTTCCAATATTAGCCTCGACCTGTGATCAAAGGTCAAGCTTTAACCGGTTTCATTTTCGAATACACCCTCTCTCTTACAGCTACACCTAAGTTCATCAGTAGTCCTAACGAGTGGTCGTTGCCAGACTGGACCATACATGTTGATCGATCCACAAATTCTTTGGGTAGTGGCGCTGGGCTCACACTGATGGGTCCGAATAACTTCAAAGTGGAATATGTCATCCATTTCAACTTCAGAGCCACCAATAACCAAACAGAGTACGAAACCTTATTGATAGGACTCTGAATCGCACCAATATGGGTGTCCAAAACATTTGGGTATTCACCGATAGCCAATTGGTAGTCAAGCAGATCGAAAGAATTTATGAGACAAAAGACCTAACTATGGCCAAATATCTAAGTAAACTACACGAGACGATAGAAAGATTAGACAGGGTTGACATCCAACAAATCGTTCTCTCAAAAAACGCGAGAGTGATATGCTTTCCAAGTTGACCAACTCAGATTCAGTTGTCGCTAGTCGAACGGTCTACATCGAAAGTTTGTCATACCCCAATATCGATGAGCCTGAAAGGGTCTTGACAATAGACCAACCTCCTAGTTGGAAAGACCCAATTAAAGCATACTTGAGAGACAACCGATTGCTCGACTCGCAGCTGGAGGTAGCTAAATTAAAGCAAAAGGTCATCCATTATGTAATCATTGATGGAAGACTATACCAAAAGTCTTTCACTCATCCTTACTTGAGATGTCTGACCCCAGAAGATGAAAACTATATTCTTCGGAAGATCCACAAAAGGATATGCGGCAACCACCTGGGGGCTCGAAGTCTAGTTTACAAAGTTTTACAACAAGGGTACTACTAGTCAACCATAAAGATCGATTCAAACAATTATATCAAACAATATAATAAGTGCCAACGATTCTCTTCAGTTCCATGAATACCTTCCACCAAGCTCGGCCCCCATAGCGGGACTATGGTCATTCGCCCAATGGGAAATGCATATCTTTGGACCGTTTCCACTAGCTACCGGATAGAGAAAATTCTTTATAGTGGTTATCGATTATTTTACCAAGTGGAAGGAGGCCGAACCTCTAACCCAAATAACAACAACTAAGACTCAATCGTTCACATGGACTCACATAATCATTCGATTCGGCATACCTCACGTCCTTATCATAAACAATGGAAAGTAATTTAACAATGCTAACTTCCGAGAGCTCTGCGCGAAGCTAAAAATCGACCATCAATTCTCATCGGCCACTCATCAATAAACCAATGGACTCGCAAAGATATCCAATAGAACGATCCTCCAAGGACAAAAAACCATGCTAGATAAAGCCAAAGAACGATGGGTAGATGAGCTCTACAACATCCTTTGGTCATACCACACCATACCCAAAAAGGTAACTGGAGAGACTTCGTTCAGTCTAAAGTACAGAAGTGAAGTTGTCATATCGATGGAGATCGGGATCCACTCGCTTCGGGTGACCCAATATGATTCCAAATAGAATGAATCCGCATTACATGAACACTTAGACCTACTCCCTGAACTACGAGAATCTGTATCCGGCCGAATGGTTGCGTATCAATAATAAATGATGCAGTCCTACAATCAACGAGTCAGAAGTCGAACACTTAAACCAGGTGATTTGGTGTTAAGGAAAGTGGAAGCTACCAGCCAACTCCAACCTGGAGGCAAACTAACCCCTAACTGGGAAGGCCCCCTATCAAATAAGCTCTATGGTTTACCCAGGGGCTTATTGCCTTAATAACCTAGACGGATCGACCGTACCCAGAACTTGGAATGCAGAGAATCTACGGATCTATTATTAGTAAGTCATATTATTTCTCTTTCGATAGAGGTATCTCCTATGGAGTAAGCCCCTCATAATTTTCCTTTCGATAGTTCTATTGTTTCATTCCTAACGTTTCCACCTCAGTCAGTTATTACCTACTGAATAGATCTATCTTCTCGAATGGGTTTTAGTCGCCCTGTCTTACCAAAGGGATCCATCTTCCCGAATGTGTAACACCGGACAAATTCAAATTATGATATTTAGTTTAAAGGGACTATTAGAAAATTTTTATATTTATGAAAATTTATAGTCTATCGGTACACTATTTCTCTATCGGTAATAAGTTCATAAATTCCTGTTCGTCATCTAGCCATCTATTAGGTTGATATTGAGACGTCCATCGGTATAATGAGACCCGGTCGGTATTAAAATTGTGAAAGTTTTAGGTGTACAATGGAAGGTAAAATTTGTAATCCCTCATTTTATACACCTGTCGGTACACTTTCGTGTCCAAATATCTTTTCATCGGTACCTTACTCTATCGTTTATCTTACCCGTTCGATATTGAAATAATTACACCATCGGTACATTGTGAAACAGATGTGTTGACTGTCGGTGACATCAAATCTTGAATTTTTATTTTTATTTTTATTATAAGATACCCATGAAATTTCTATTGGTTATTTTACCACCGATCGGTAATATTAATCCGTGATCAGTAATATGCACCATCGGTAATGTGAGATTTTCTTTACCATCTTTTGATTGTCCGGTATAATATACTTTCATTTATCATTCGGTACCATTCCCTGATTTCATTTTCATGATCGGTCATCCCTTTGCCTTGTTCGGTCAATGAGAATTCAGTTTTAAACTTATCATTTCCCTTCGGTCATTGGTTGACACATTTCCCATCGGCTCATGTGGAACCTTCATGAACGATGCATTCCAACATAAATTGTGTTCAACACC
Organism: Dillenia turbinata; assembly: GCA_037126225.1. Classification (NCBI taxonomy): domain Eukaryota; kingdom Viridiplantae; phylum Streptophyta; class Magnoliopsida; order Dilleniales; family Dilleniaceae; genus Dillenia; species Dillenia turbinata. Next base: position 10,121,885 of record JBAMMX010000027.1, on the reverse strand, counting down.
CCTATTTCCCTTTAGCACTATTGGGTAATGTAGAAACTCTGTATAACTCATCGACATTTCCACCCAACCTGTTCGGTCACCATTTGATGTTAAATTTTTATTTGTATCTGTTAATGCCTTGTTTTCTTCTTATTCCCGAATAGCACATCCGTTTGATAACTTGATCTGCTAATTGCATATTCGGTCATGCACATTTCATTTCACAAATTTCGTTTCCAGCGTTCGGTCAAGCTTCCAGTTACTGTTCAATCATGCTTGATGTTGTTCGGTCATGCAGCCTTCAGTCGGTCAATGCTTTGTCTTGCCCTTACATGTTCAGTTGTTCCTTCAAATTTTGTTGTGTTCGGTTATCACCTTCATTCAATTATAACATTAAGCAAGAGGTCATTGCTCATTTAATTTCCTTGTCTCTTCGGTCAAGCATAGCCCATCGGCTACATGGGGGCACTATCGGTCAATGCCTTTACCATCTTACATTTTCACTCCATCAGTCACCATTAAATTTTCACTCCATCGGTCAATATATTTACATTTACTTAAATTCTCCAAATTGTCATCTTGCATTTTCTTTTGGTCAATGCTTTCTCCCTTCGGTCAACCGAACACACCCCATTATCCAACAATTGCATTTTCCTCCAAGCTTGAAATGACTTGCTTTGATTGGGAATTAAACCCAAGAATCTCAAGTCTCCAAAAAGAAAACTTACCACCAAACCACTTAAGCCTTCATTTATGTATTGTTAAATTTATATTATATCCTCAATTTTAAGATTTTTTCAATTTCTTATCAGAAATTACAATTTTCAATTCCCAACTTTTCTTGCCCATCGGGAGACACACTGTCCCTAATAGAGCATGACTTTCGAAGTTCAACTCATAGTGTTAGCCTTCCCAAAAACTTAATGACAATGTATTGGGCATTTTGTACAAATAGAAAATGGATAAGGGTCACTAAGCAAATATTAAAAATGTATTGGAAATAAAAAGGGAAGGTGGACTTCCAGAACCTACGAAAACCCAAATCTCATTTTTTCTCTCTAGACCATTTTTCTCTCTTTCTAAATCTCAATCGATTTACACCAAATCTTTAGGGCAAGATCTCTAAACTACTCGTCCAACTCTCTAAAAAAAATAGAATTTTGTCTTGATCTTGGAGAGAAGCTTAAGGATCTGGTGCTGTAAATCAAGGGTTTTAGTGCACTCAAATCGGACGGACTTTTGGAGACACCAATAAGGTAATATAATTTTCTAACCCAAATCTTGCTTTATTTAATTATTTATTTGTTGGGGTTTAGGAGATCTTTAAGTCACAATAAGTGAGAAAAAATCTTGGATTTGGACATTAGGGTTCTTGGGTTGACGAGAGATGATCGGTAGTGATGATTTTGAGTATGTGATAGTGTCTCATAGGGTCGGGACAAGCTGATTGGGATAGGACCTTTGCCGTGGACGGATCTGGGAGTGACTATCCTCTCTAAAAACGGTGAGTGGGACTATAGACATTGTGTTATTGATTGAACAAATCCATGTTTTTATAGTTTTTTTCAAATGACATGGTTTATGATGTGTGTGAAAGCATACGGTTGATATATTTTTACAAATATTTCTTTCGTGATCATTGGAGTATCTCAATAAATTGTTTAAATGATATGCATTCGTGAAAATTGTGTTGGAAATGACTTTGTGCCATTTTTGTGAACTTGATATGATTTACATACTTTCATTTATATTTGCACATTTATTTTGACTTGGTTTAATAAATTGTTATGGGCCAAATCGCTTACTTGTGATGCGTGGGTTGGATACCCACTTGTGATATGATGATGTGATGATGTCCATGATGGACTTCCGTAGCTACAAAGGGCTTTGACAGTGGCACCCGTTGTGTCCGAATACGTTTCGGCCGGAGGTATCCCCCAAACGCCATATGTATAGATGCGACTGGATGAACCATATAGGGGAGGATGTGTGTGACGCCACTGTCTAGCTCCGGGCGGGATTCTATACATGATTGATTATGTGTGCTTGATACTATTGAGGCCCGTAGCCAACATTGAGAAAGAGAGCTTGATGTTTTCTTTATACTTGTATATGAAGCACTCTCAATGCACCCATCATTGGTTGTGGTAGACCATCGCCGGGGATTTTTTATTGGCCAGCTCTATATGATTTTGAAACGTTGACGGATGCATGTGTGGATACCATGATGTATGACATATGAATTATAAATTGTGGAAAAATCATGATTGTTTTATAATGCCGTCGCATTTTAAAACTTTGCTTTAACACTTCGTGCTCACACATATGATTGATAACATATTGTCAATTCCCTTACTCACTGAGTTTTCCCTATAATACACACCCCTCACTTTCCTTGATTTCAAAGAATAGATTGATAGAAAGACGTGTCGAGAGAGTTCGATATACTTTATTTGTATTGAAAACCTTGGACTTTGGGTATGGTATCGACCATTCTTCCGCAGTGACGTAGTTAATGATGTTGGATGATATATGTACATTTGAGGTCTATAGAATGTCCATTGTATACATTTATTAGGATGACTGTAATTTTATTATGTAAAGTAATTGAAACTTTCACCAGTGTTGTATAATTATGCATTGAGACATTGTCTTGTATTTTACATTCTTTACTTGAGAAAATAATATTTTGAAGAAACAGATTTGATACAGGTATTGGTGTTAGCCTTTGTTGTCTCGGTATGCGTGTCGAGTGGTGGCAGCGTTCGGGATAACGGGCGGCTGTTCATGGCCTCTGACTGAGGAACGGGGCATGACAGAATGGGTCTTAGTCACCCTGTCTAACCGATGTGATCTATCTCCCCAAAAGATCTTAGTCACCCCGTCCTAACAAAATAATCTAACTCCTTAAGTGAACCTTGGTCGAAAGAGCCCGTACCATTAGTTAACTTCGCGTCAATGGATAGATAGAACATACTCCTATCAACCTAGAAAGCATGAGTACAATACCCAGTGTCTTTTATATAAGTGGGTCGATCACATAAGCGGCTCTACATATAAAGAAATTATGACAGACACAACAGATGACAAGTAAGTGGAGCAAATCTCTTTTATTTTCATATGACAAATACATGATTGATTACACTTTACATATCCCTCGGTCAGATCGATTACTTTAAAAGAAATATATATGGCTACATCACCTTTATCGTTCGATAACATTAGAGAGTACAAAAACAGTAGTAAGATGAACAAAGAAAAACAAACAGCAGCCCCAAGCACCGAAAACTACAGAAGTCGTAAGTGAAACTTACATGCAATAATCTGTAATCCTACTAATACAATAGGACTACCGAAAGGGGGGACAAACCGATTGGGAAGGGATTCAGAGGATGCATCAAAATATCATCAAACTTTCTTCCATTACCTAGCTCCCTATACACAACTGGCACGCCCTGTCACCCGACTCAGAAAGAGGCTCTTTTCTTAAATGCGAGTCAGGGGCCCTAACGAGAACCTTGATGAAGCCCATCACAGCATTAGGATAGCGAATGGCATAACGAGCCCTCATACCAATAGTCCCTATTCTTGACGAGAGCTCATACCAGCAGAAACAAATCACGCTACTGAGCTTTGCAAATCTGGAACGTCCTTTTGAAGACCCCACATAGAAAACGACTCTCACAAGGAGAAAACGCTCAGGCATGAAGAAACTCGCTGAAGTAACGCAAGGTTCTATAGTCCCTATTTATAAACAAGAATAAATCTTTTCAAAATCTTGGAGCAGTTGAAGCACTTCTCTGAAAAGTGTATGAATTAAGTGAAAAAGTTCATACCGCCTCACATTCCTGTGCCATATTAATTTTGAATTGAATCAAGTAGAAGGTGGAATACATTAATACTAGTGGAAGACAGAAGGTTGAGATAAAAGAGGGACTTATATCTCATCTACTTTAATTTCGTATCAGTTATAGAAGATTCGTATGATATTAAGGGACACATGTCGCCAGCTTTCATACCCCTCTAACTTCTTAAGAAGCGAACTTCACTTACGGCGCATCTCCTACAAATCAACATCATGAGTTGGGAGTAAATGATAAGATATAATCTAAACATCAGTTGGTGTGGTATCCGAGTCCCCGACACCCAAAAAAAGACAACCATGGTCTCGAAGGGGTCTGGCCCCTTCAATCCACAAACATATCATTTGGAAAGTGCGGCGGACGAGCAGGTGCATCCGATGAGACCGAATGCCTACCCCTTCTATCCGACCGATGGCTACCGAATACTAAAGGAACTGAACACTTCTACTCCTAATTGGTAATACTCAACTGAATCTCATCTTGATTAAACTTTCTATTTTAGTACGAAACGTATTTCTTGAATAAGGAAGGAAACTCTTGAGGATTTAATCGATAAGAAAAAGAATCTCCCCGTATAATTCAATTTCCTAAATGATAACGACTTCAAATCTTTGACGCTTGGGATCTGGGATTCTTGAATCGCCTCACAAGGAAATTAGGGTTGTAATGTCCCAAAATCATACGACTCTAGTAGTATATCATATAAAAACTCTCGATACATCAACTCAGGTAAGTTTTCTAAACTCAACATAGAACACACAAAGGTCATAGAGAGATCCGTCCTCCCTTTCTCTCTGTCGGTTTATCTTTTCTAAAACGGCTATTTCTGAGTTGAGCGTCGGAATCTCTCCCATCAGAGTACCCTCTGGCGATTTTTTGCAGGTTTTAAATCTCCTTATTAAGCACTCGTTCAAGTCGTAAGGAGGCAAATTTATGGAGTTAAGACCCACCTTCAACACGTTGCTTTAAGCTTCTGTATTGTGCTTGAATCAATGAGTGAAAACAAGCTCCTACAAGATAATAATGGCATGTACAATAACATGTTAAGCTTCCTAATATTTGTGTTGTGCACGAAAATTGAAATGAATCAAGCAATCACTAGTTTTTACATTGCTCCTATTGTCAGAAATATGTGACACAGGTTACTTGGGTCTCTTTGGCGAGCTTTGGGTTCATCTAAAAGGCAAAAATAATGATGGGAAAATATTAGTCTCCTTGGGGAGCTCACTTACTTCCTACATCCCTACATCACTCTTATAGGATATGATTTCCTTTTATTAAGGGTGAGCAAAAAAATTTCGATGATCCAAATATTTGAGGTATCCGATTCGAATCTGATTCAAAAATATCCGACGAATCAGATATCCCAAAAAAGAGGATCGCATCAATTTAGATAATACTCTTCCCAAATATGGATATGGATTGGCATATTTAGTATTCACGGATATTTGATCCGATCCGAAAAATAGGAGAAAATAAATCATTACAAAAAATTCAAGTCAAAACCCTAAAACTACTCTCGTTGCCTCTGCCTCCATATTCACATATTCTTTTATTTTCGCCTTCTCACATATATCTCGTTCTACCTTGACCACCTTCAACCTTCGATCCTTCAATTTGGTGTGTTACTATATCATTTGGATGCTATGTAAACAATGATCTTTGATATGTTATTATATCATTTGGATGAAATGTATTATATTGTGTGTTTCAATATTGTTTTAATTCACTTGAATGATTAAATTTTAGTTATTAGATTGAGTTTAATTTTGATAAAAATAGAAATTAAATTAGTTTTTTCAAATGTGGATAATCCAATATATTCGATCCGCATGTTTAGATATTCGTTTCATCAGATACTATTATATATGCATACGGATTTGGATTATAAAATTTAGTATTCGAAATATTCAAATCGAATCAGATAATAGGCATTCAGATCTAATATCTGATCTATGCTCACCCCAACCTTTTATATGCATCTTATGGTCATTCAAGACTATTACTTCTTCCCTCTTACTTCAATACAAGCTTCTTTTTTATACCCAAAACGTAAAATTTCATGTTTCTGGCTGAACAGAGGCAAGATAAATTATCTTAGAGATAATTGCATGCTTAGTCCCTAAACTTTGCCTCAAAATCACAAATTTGTCTCTAAACTTCAAAATGCTATACTTGAGAACCTAAACTTTGCAAAAATGCTACACTTTGGTTCCTCCATTAGTAACGATGATACTGTGACCGTTAAATTATGAGTTGGAACGTGATGTAGTATGCAATATCTGAGTTGGCTTCCACTGTGGATGCAATAGCACTAATGCTTTGCCACGTCTGCCGAAAATGCGGACGTGGCATGCCATATCAGATGTTAAGCTCATTCTCTCTCTCTCTCCCTCTTGGGCAGGAAAAACCCATTGATTGTTCTGCCATTAGAGGGAAATCCATCTCTCTCTCTCTCTCTTTCTCTCTCTCCCTCCCCCCGCACAAGTGAAGGCACACACCTCTCTCCCTTCATCTTCTTCTTTTGCCATTACAAAGAGAGAGAGAGAGAGTTTATCCGTGTTGAAAGCCTTTAAAAAACCATTCAAGAGAGAGAGAGAGACACACAATCGCTTAGCCATTCGAGAGAGAGAGGGAGGTTTTGCTATTGAGATCCATCGATTTTTAAAAAACCAAAAACCTAAAAAAAGATAAGGCATTCAATTGTTCTGGTAATTTTTTTCGCCCTGGTAATGAAGAGAGAGGGAGACGCCATTACTTGGAGAAGAAAAACATAAAGGATCGAATCGAAAGAGAAGAGATTGTCAACGGAGAGGTGAAGGTTTTCTTATTGATTTCAGAAATGAAGAGAAGTGGGAAAACAAAATCACCGTGCTCTGATTTTGTTGTTCTAGATCTAGATCAACAAAGGATAGAGAGAGAGATAGAGAAAGACGTACTCTGCTCCTTGCTCCTGATTTAGGGTTTGGGGTTCTTGCATCTAATTGGGGTTTTTGCAATTAACAAAGGTTTCATCATCTAATTGGAGTTTCGGCATCAACAAATCATAAAGAGCAATTTTCCCAAATGGGAATAGGGGTTTCTGCATCTAATTCATCTGCTCTATTGAAGCAAGATAAAGGTTTCATTCTCCTCCAACAACCCTTAATTTTGGATCCTTTGCATTTCTTTTCTCTTTTCACGGAGATGGAACAGAGGAGATGGTGCGGGTGCTATTCGATTGTTTACCCTAGCCTTTCCACTTCGATCTTTAATTGCCCTCTGGTAATTTTTACGTCCCGACTGGAGGAATGCCATCATAGAACACCATTATCGCCAATTAAAGAGAAATCTCACAATCATCGAACACCATCATTGAACACCACCATCATTCTATCATCATCGAACACCATCATCAAACCCAAACCCTCTGTCTGATACGAATCGTCTTCCCACGACGACCGATTGTCTTCCTCCATCATGGTGATTCGAGCAACCTTTGAGACATCACCTTTCGGCTCGGTGACCTTTCGATAGTGAGGTCGCGATCGATCCGCTTCCTTTGAGATTTTTTTCAGTGAGAGAGAAGAGAGGAGAGAGAAAGAGAGAGAGAGTGAGAGAGAGGTTATTTTATTTAGTTAATTTTTATTAATTTAATAATTAATTTTAATTAATTTAAGAGAATAAGTAAATAATTTATTAATTTTTATTAATCTGATGTGATAAAGTTATTAATGTAAGGTGTTGACGTATCGCATGATATATCAACTTTTATGTTTATAGTTAAAGTCATTTAGATATTGTATGTCATATCAAGTTTCTACTCATAATTTAATGGTTATGATTTTATCATTATCAATGAAGGATTAAAAGCGTAATATCTTTTGTAAAGTTTAGGTTTTTAAGCGTAGTTTTTTAAAGTTTGAGGGTGAAGTTATGATTTTGAGACAAAGTTTAGAGGTAATTATCTCAATTATCTTATCGACTGGAAAGTGGCTTGGGAGCCTAAATCACATGGCTGTCCAGATCTTTGTAAATTTGCGAGGACGGGGAGGTGACAGGAAACTCGAGGTTGCAGTGACGTGGGGCCCAGACACATTCACTCCGACAGTAGCGCGTAGAGTAGAATGGTAGGTATCAGCGTTCGATTTAAGAGGAGTCGCGAGGCGGCATGGTTTAGACAGACCAGACCAGCAGGGACCATTGAGGGGACTTGGGTTGGGAGGCGGAAGATTGTTTGAGTGTGCCGTTGGTGCGGTGCTGCGGAAGCCCATAGAAAAGAATTTCTTTTATTACTATTTGGGAGATGGAGTCGACGCATATACAAGAGATACAGTTGCAGGTAAGATGGTGCAAAGATCTGAAAGCCTTCAATTTCTTCCAGAAACTTACCCTCTATGTTTCCGTCTCCCTCATGTCTGTATGCCCTGAAGATTCGAACACCAGCTATTCTGATTCCCCTCCCAAAGATATTGGTAATGGCAATCAGAAAAAGAGGCAGAAAGAGACGATGATGATGACGATCAGGACCCCAACTGACAGGGAAGGAGATGGGAATCCGGAGTGGAATCACCATATGCGATTCGAGCTTAACAACACTGATACAGATCGAGTCTTCTTGCTCCACTTCGAGGTGCGGCACGACGCTGGTTTTCCGTTTCCAGACAGAACGATCGGTCAGGTTCGCTTGCCGCTCAGGGACCTGATTAAAGGCGATGGTGGAGCAGGAGGAGTTCTTCGGTTTGTTAGCTACCAGGTTCGCACCCCCGACGGAAAACCTAATGGCGTCTTGAATTTCTCTTATCGCATCATCCTCGTCAACAATACCTCTAGTCAGGGGGGCAGAGTAGGAGGACTCCCTGGATCTGGTATCAAGATCGACGGATATAACCATAATTATAATCGTAATCAGGATCAGGATCGCCAACCCCTTCCCATCAAAGTCGATGATGATGATGGAGCTAATGAAAATATTAGTCCTGCCGCCTCATCTTCACGGTCATTGTACCCGTCTTTGGACTTGGATTTGGAACCCTTGCAGATGGAGCTGCAGGTGGTTTCCGCTCACCCCGTTCCCTCGGCCCCAGTCCCAACAAACCAACCTTGTTATAATCAAAAATATTATCCCCTAATGCCGCCTCCACCTCCGCCTTCTTCGGTGGTGCACAGCCTCAGCCACCCTCATGAATATCAATATCAATATCATCCTCCACTCTCGCTACCCCCTGCTCCGCCTCCACCCCCACCTTGGCTGTATCATCGGAGAACTGATCATCCTACATTTGATGGATATGGGAATCCCCCTAGGTACTCCGCCCGGTGAGTATTGTTGCTAAGGGCCAGTTGCTAATTTCTCAAATGAAAATAGTTGATTTTGCACCTTTTCTGTATCAGGAACCTAGATGAAGCTCTTTTAACTTATTTTTCACTGGCTGAACCGTTATTTATAGAGAAACACATATTCTCATTTTATTGCCATGCACAAAGGCTGGAAGCTGATTGTTTGCCTAGTGGTTTTATAAGGGAAGAAGGGAAGGTAGGTTCCCGCTTGCATAGTCGCATTCTCTGTACAGAAAACTCCATTTTCAACTGGTTTTTGCTTCTCTTCCTTTTCAATATACAGTAGTCAGGGCCAGTCATAGTGCACCATTAAGTAGCTTACAATATGATTGTGCTTGTTTATTGCCAATGTATGAATGTTTTGGTCATGGTAGGGCGGTTGCTTATCCGTGGTAAGCAGTTGCAATATGCTGCAGGGAATCAAGTGCACAATGCAATGAAATCTACAGGTGTATTTGAGGGGAATGCAGGGGGTGGAAGTAGAGAAGTGACTCTCGGACTCTTTATATCGGAGAAACGAGGGCAGCGAATGTCCTGTCTTGAAACCTTTGCCACATTTAAGATTTCTGCAGATGGGAACTAGATTCATATATCTCCATGCAGAGTGTCAGATTGTACACTGCAGGTGATATTGCCTAGACTATGTTGCCACTAGCTACTTTGCGAAGGGAATCAATAAAGGTGGAAAAAGATGCTGCTCTTGCATCTTCTGCAATACTATAGCAAGCCTGAAAATTACTCTTAATTCTCAAAACCCTGCCTCGTAATGGAACTAGTCCCTAGATTGTAAGAGGCATGTCATCGTGTGTAAGAATTGTCGTGGCCGGTTTAATATATTCATTGTTTATTCAAAGGAAGAAAAGAAGTATCTAATCTAACCCACTTTTTGATTGACTCGGATGTTGGGGGAGGCTCTATTATCAACTCTATGAGGCACTCGAAGAGTAAGAGGGGGGCTTCAGCCTAGGAGATGAAATTGATTCACCCACCTGCTTGTTTATCATGAGTCTTTTTTATTGTCAAAATACAATTCACTATTCCATCCCATTACTATCAAATTAGATGGAACTTACACAAACACATTTATCTCAAAAAACCGCATCTTATTCTCCATATATATATCAGCAAATTCCTTCTTTTTGTGTTAAAATTAATCGCCGTATTTGTGTTTCAGTTAAATGGTTAAAAGAGTTTGATTGATGATAAAAGCGACACGTCATATTTTCTACACGACCTTTGGAAATTGTCATTTTAGATATAGTTTTCTCTCATTCTTTCTTCGGCTTTTTCTAGTATTCAAAAAGAATGGGAAACTAGTTGTTAGATTACATTATTTAAGATTGTAGTTTCAAACCTAACAAGTAGAGAGAGAGAGAGAGAGAGAGGAGAATGAGAGAGAGAGAGAGCATCCAACATGTTCCTAATGTGGCTGGTTAAGCGCGTGTCGCTGAAAATAATTTACTACTAATCTCAAAATTAGGATTAGTTTCAATTTTAATACCAGGATTTGGCCCTCCATGTTGACCAGAAACTAGTTAAATTGTGACTAACGTTGATTAGTTAAATTGTGACTAACGTTGATTGTTTAGTTGGAAGGGAACTGAGTTCTCTTAATCATGGTCGTGAGTTCGCCTTTTTATGGGTACGAAAAAAATAACGTTGGAAGAACCCTATCCGAATGAGGATCCGACTATAGTTCGGCATAGATTAGTCGGGATAAAACTCTGGATATTAGGCGGTAGACCAAATCCAAGATACAAAAAAAAACTAGTTAAATTGTAAGATGATAATTAATTTTTTTTTTAAGTACAAGGAGATGTAATTAAATGGGATCGAATTACATAACGAATGATAGAAATGGGAGAGTCTGCGCTTGAGCTGTCCGTGAGCAACCATGAGATGATAATGTTAATTTCAGGGATGCGGTGATGATTGTTTTCCCCTTCCAGATGACTACCTGTGTAAAGCATTTGAAAATGAAGCAAGTGCTACTGTTACCAAAAAAGAAAAAAAAAATGAAGCAAGTGCTACGTTTAGCCAACCACAGGCAGGAAAAGCCAAACAAACCTCCGAGGTTTCAAGGAAAAAATAGAGTTGTTAATGCAAAAGCAACATTTCTAGCTAGCCCAAAGCTAATGAAGCAACTGAATCAAAGGGGGGCACAACACAACACAATGCAGCAATCAGGAATTTCAGCGTACTATCAGCTTAACAATTTCTGCCTCATCTTAGAAAAGCAGAGAATTCGGGCTATACTACTAACTGTGTTTATAACCATTCATACGTGGAATAATAAATTAATTTTGTGATGACAAGATGAGCAAAACCATGATGAAGTTAAATCAGATAAGTCATACTAGAAGGCTAAAGTTGTGTAACCCCATACAGAATGTATGATGAAGGCCTTTCCCAAACAAGGCAAGTAAAGTCTGGTAGACCACTCGTTCAAATCAGTCTAAAATTCAAAAGATCTTGGCAGAGATTTTCATAATTCTTTATTCTATAAATTTCATATCTAATGGCAGAGACTTTCATTATTCTTTTGGGATAATATAAAATAGTATTTCCAAATTATGAGATATTGCACGCCTATCCAATATCCTAGCAAATATGTGTGCCTTCCAATATATTTTAGCCAACACTAAGAACAAGGTATTCGTATAAATAGGCATTTCCAATGGTATTCATGGTCACACATCCTTCTGATCATTAATTTGACCGGTAGATATTTTGCAACAAAGATACAAGTTCAAATCTTCGCTTACAACAAGATTTTTTTTTTTTCCCCAGGAGGGTTTGTCCATAGAAGAGCACCATCCTAATTCGTGTGACTCAAAAAAAGACCCTAAAAGAGAAAATTACGAGTGGGTACTGGGGTCTCAACTATTTGCAGTGTTAACTATTCAAATTATTGTACAACTTATAATAATATTCACAGGAGGCATCCAAATATAAATGAAAAGGGAATATATATATATATTTTTTTTTATTGCAATGCGTGTGTATAATGTTTTTATATCAATACACACAAACTATATATTTACAAATATTAGAATTTATTTGATTAATGCTTCTAGAGTGAGAAATTTGTTGAGAAAAAAAAATGACGGAAAAAAATGGATTGTAATTCCTAATTTTCGGTAGGAGTGCAGGTTAGATTAAAATATCAAATTTAGTTGCAGATAGATGTATATACTTAAAAATATCAAGAATAATTTTATCTTAAAAAAGAAAAACTAATAAAAAGTTGAGAATTCAAATTCTTTTGGCTGTCTTTCTTACATGTGCTTGGTTTGCTCTTGCCTTTCCTTGTATTGTCAAAATTCTTTTGGCCCTGAAGAAAAGCAACACAACAAAAGATTGGAATTGCCGGCGAATTGTGTAAAGATATATGTCCGCACAAGGACCAAAATGGGATAGTCATCCAAATCCAAAGCCATTGTAAGCTCCCGAATGAACTAATGCAACAGGCAAACAAAATCACAAGTCACATCAATTTCAGCAAATTAATTGGTGGCACCAAAAGAACTGATGTATTCAAGAGAAGTCATTACAGAAGTTCCTCAGATGAAAATTCTTGCCCTCCTCCACAAAGAAGCATGCTCTCGCGGTCATTATTGAACATGTTATGGAAAAAAGTTTGTAAATAAATTAAAAAAAAAAAAAGAAAAGAAAAGAAAAGAAAAGAAAAACAAGAATGAAATTTTGATAATTGATCAATTGTGTTTAAACGGGCATCATTTCCCACGTTTTCCCCTACTACCTCTGACTGATTTCAGATCATTTTGACAGGGGTGTTAACGACGACCACCACCAGCTTTCCTCACAGGGAGGCTTGTTTCTTCGTCATCAGACTGGACATCTCCATACTGCCAGATTCCCAGCCGTCCAGTCTTTGCTTTCTGTTGGAAGCTCTCCAGGTTGTCTAGAGCAGACTGCCTTTCCTTAGTATCCCACCTCTTCCGTCTTTCTAATCGTGCAAGACCTTCCTGTAAATTGAACAACTATTTAGTTTTCCTTTAAAGCACATCCTTTCAGAACACTCCCAAACCAAGGTGTTTAACATGACAACCCACATCATTGCCTTGTACAACATTACCCACAACTGATGAAGATTATAACTGGCTAATCAGATAAATAGATAAAATATGTATATATATGTATAAAAAAATGTATATTGCCATGCAACTGAAGAACAAAATATAACCAATTCCACAGCTTCAGAGAGAAATTGCACTAACCCCAAGCATGGCCGAATTGATACTTGTACCAGCTTCAACATCAACCAGTGTTACAAAGAGAACCGTTCCAGTTCCTTGTCCCTTAACTTTTCCCCCAGAGTTATCCCTTTCCTCAATCATTGCCCGAAATTCCCTAGAGCTATTCAGGGTGCATTCGCTCAAATATTCAGCTGCTTCTTGTCCAAAATCCTCCTCTAAGCTCGGAACTTTAATATATGCAAGGCTGCAAAGCTGCGCCAGGCCAGGGGCAGAGGATACAGAAGGATCAACAGGGCGCAAGCGACTAAAAGGTACAACTTCTTGATTCCCATAATCGATGTAAAAAACCTCGAACTCATCTTTAAGTGATTTAACAGCTCCTCTTGGCACACTAACAATCTTCATGCATCAAAAGTTGAAAAAGAAAATGTATTATTAACATATGTATTTTTGTTTAAAGAAGACAGTAATCAATTGGGGTACATTCCAATACTATGAACCTCGCTGAGAGTAACTACACTCGAAAATCCTAAGTTACATGGCTCAATATTCATATCTTATGTTTATTTGGGGTACATGGGCAGGTAGGATGAACCCACAGTATTGACAGAGGTTGCCAAAGCTTCCATGGTTGCGTTAGAAGAACAATGGACGCCAAGAGTCCATAGCTCTAGGGGTACCAAAGGCTCGGCTCTTGATCTGGTCTCGAGTCCTCATCCCCCTCCCTCACCGGGGCAATACCCTCCTTTGTAACACAAAAAAAGTGAACATTTTACACAATCTCACCAACAAATTTGCACTTGCTGATTGAGAATCTTCTCATTTATGCCGATTAAAGGCTTGAGCAAACACAATCTTTATCAATGCAAATAGGAGGCATGTGTCTCAGAGTGGTTCAGAGTGGCAAGGGGTGTTAGCCTTGCCGTCTAAAATTTTTTTAAGCAATCATGAATCAACTGACCAGCAAAATCCAAACTTCTATTTCTTTTGGGGAACAAAAAATAAATAAATAAATAAATAAATAAATAACAAGAATAAGAATCTAGCAAGTTACTAAAGGAATGACATTAGAGACCTTCTTGATGCCTATTCATAGTTCTAGAAGTACAAGTTTGAAGCTATCTCTATCAATAACAACTAACATTGCTTCTTTCAGACTGAAAAGGACAGACCAACTAAAGTCAGTAAATAAAGTGCCAACAGAATCCAATGTTTTTCCCTTTTGGGATGGGTAACAATCTCTGATCCAGACATAGGACATGACATGAAACTAATATTGCGGGACAACAAAGTTATTAAAATTTTACAATATTTTAAATTAACTTAGTGTTGTACACCGTAGTATCTGAAGATGTGTCTCACACGGACAAGTTCATTTCAAAAAGTGTGTCCAACATTGGTGAAATAAAAGCAATCCAGCAAATATTTTCTTATATGAAATAATCCAACAATGCAAGTGAATACACACCGTGGATGAAAAGCTTTTGATATTTTAAGTCATAATAGTAACATTAGAAGTATAATTCTTACCATAGCCCGATTCCATGAGTTATCAGCACTAAACTGAGCTAACACTATATCGCCCTTCTGTGGATTAAAAGCACCAACTATAGGAGCTTCTTGAAGGTTCAATGAAGCCAGTTGCTGCTGGATAGTAGCCACTTTCTGATCTGCAACCATTTGCACATAAAACTTGCCACCACCTAAAACTTCAGTAACCACAACCTGGGCCACAAGGTACAATATTTTCTATTAGCATACACACCGGGCAACTGTAGTGTATAGAGAAACTACAGTAATGCATGTAAATGAGAACATGCTTGCGAGCATGTGTATGCTGGGATGAAGAGAGAGAACAATGAACTAAAAGAAAACCACTACTCTTTTTCTTTTAATAGTAAAAGTAGAAATATTAGTCATATGTGCGGAGAAAACCTTAAGTACTTCTTTCTGTTTGCCTTCCATGGTTGAGCCATTAGTAGTTTCTTGACCTTCAACATAATTCTCCCATATCTGCAATAAAACATTAAGATGTGCACTTTGAGATGGAGAGCTTGCTTCACTTCAATTGGAGATCTAAGAATTTAGATTTGTCGTTACTTTTAGTTTCTTTCTTTTCGCCGATTGCTCGGCCTGTGCAAGAAGATGAGCATCAGCAATCCTGTCAGCTCCGAAAGCTGTTTGGAGCTTTGCCAATCCAGCTTCCAGAAGCACTATAGCCATATTCGTCTTTGATTCCCACAAAGATCCCAAAAAGGTCCCCGTTCTATCAACGGTTTCAACTTCAATCTGTGCAAAATAGCATATGATATACGAAAAATCATTATGAAAGGAATACTATGCAGTAAGTCCAGAAGGAGATTTATGATACCTCGACATCCCTTTGCAGGATCTTCCTTCTCATGAGTGCAATGGCTTCTTCCGAATAAGGTTCATCACGGCCTGGACATCTGACACCAGAGAAGGAGAACGCAATACTGCATGTTTCCTTGGGAACAAATAATTTAAAACGATGGCCACTCAAGACATATTCCACAACAGCGGGAAGCCTCGTACTACGCTGCAAAAATGGTAAAAAGTCCTTTGCTTTCTTTGCTGATGCCTGATACACAAAGGTGGGTTAGCAAGTAAAAAATCTGATTTATGACCAAAAATAGAGAAAATTTGACTGAATGCTCTGCCAAAAAGAAGCTGGAAAATGGAGAAGGGGAAGTAAAAATTTTTCGTTTCTGACCGTCACGAGGTCTTTAATGTGCATCACTGGAGGATCCTTGGCAGAGAAAAGTCCTCTCTTTCCAGCCATGGCACGTGATTCTGCAGCTAGGAGTACATCATAATAGTTGGATCTTTCCTCAAAGTCCCTATGTCTTATTACGTTGCCAAAACCACGTGAAACCACCAATTCTGCGATGTTAATCCCTGTTGGCTGGTCACTAGAAGCAGGCAGTACAAGAGAGGCATCATTACCCTCAGCCTTCGAAGGAGACAGTAGGAACACTGAACCAAAATCCATAACCCTAGAATCTGCTGAGCCAGCGGCAGAAACTGATCCATCGGCCAAACTTACTTTTCTAGAGTATTCCATAGAAACATTAACCTGGCAGAATACACGATCAGCATACACTAAACTTCTGTAGGATAAATGATCAATGCAATATAAAAACAGCATAAGCACCTGACGGCCAATTAGACGTGACCGGAGGAACTCCTTGGCTTCACGTGCATATGGAGCAGGCTTTTCATCTCTGCGAGGATTGCCCATTTTGGGACATCTGATGCTGGAAAGATTAACTCTCCTCTCAGCCGAAGGACTTCCATAAGGAGCAGCATCATCCGCGACAATAATGCAGTCTCCACTCACAACTTCAACAACCTTAAGAAAGCAAACAACATTGGGTGAAAAGAAATCCGGCAAGATTTGAAAGGATAAATAATCAAATATGGGTAAAATAACTCACAGTTCCGGTAAAGTTCTGATCATGAATCGCCTTTGAATTTGTTGCAGGTGGGATGTAGTTGGTCCACATCCTCAAACGGTCTTTCTTTGCTTGCAGTTCCGCTGATTTCAACTTTCGTTTTGCATCTTCCTCCATCATGTTTGCACTCCACTCAACATATTTTGCCAAACCCTATTTATAAGAGGACAGCTGGTTGGGAGATGGATTTTGATAAATAATACATTGTTTTGATTGCTAGCTTGGCTTGCAGAATCAATCTACATAGTGAAACAGAAAAGAACTATTTTTTTTTTCTTTTACAGATTAGCATGAAGACTGAGAAGAGATGGACAAGCAGAAATGCAAGCATTCAAACACAAAGTTGGTCTAGAATGGGTGTTCTAGCATTCAACCGTAGCTGGCATCTAAAATCAATCACCTCTTCCAGTCTCCAAATGACCCTACAATGAAAGCTAAATTTAATCTGGCATTCCTCATACCTTTGTAAGCCAATTTTATATTTACTAAAGTGGAGAAATATCTGAAAAATTAACATAGAACCAATATATTTTACTAGAGATATAGATCAGATATCTAACCCATCCCATTTTGCATATAAAAAGAAAATACTTTATTAATAAGAGAGTAGAAAAAACACAAGAAATGAGGATAAGAAATCATCCAGCAGAGAGGAAAAAACGAGAATGAAGCGTCAAAAAACATTTAAAAGGCAGAGCTGACCAACTGCTTCTGATCTCCTCCGTGACATCAATTTAAAGATTCTCACAAGGGACCCCCACAAAAAGGTTTGTGGAACAAGCTTATTTCTTTCCCCTTGTGCTTAACTCTATTGGCATCATCGGCCCCCCACCCCCCTTCAAAAAAACATAATAAGAATGGACATAATATCATCCAATGATCATCAAAAACATTGCTGCAAGAGTGTAACATAATAAGAATGAAAATTATGCACTGTCTATTGAAGCTGGCATCTTACATTTTCTACAAGCTCCAATGCCAAGTCCCTTGCCGAATCACCATCGGGATAATACACTGAACCTATCAAATTGCTGAATTTGTCCACACCTTCCAGAACAATGCGTACCTGCAAAAACAAGTAAATTACACCATAGACTGGACATGCGTACAATTAAATGTATTCTTCAAGGTAGATGTCAACCCACATCTCTATTTAGAACATGCATCTCTGTGAAGTGCTTTGCTTCCCTCCCAAATGGATCTGGAGCAATCTCAGTGGCAGAGGCAGCGGAGGCTGCAAGCCTTTGTGCAGACGTAAGTGCAGCACGGGGTTCAGCAGAAGCTTCTCCATTTGATTCATCCAAACTAGTTTCAGGTTCAATGACAGAATCGACTACTGCTCTTCTACCCATGGAGGGGGACTAATACAAGCAAGAAAGAGAAAAATGTGTAAAGCATGTGCAGCATCACAACAGTCATATATGTTTGACCTAACCAAATGCAAACTAGACATACAATTGTGTCCTTGAAGGGGGCTTCTAACCTGGATTCCAGCAACAAAAACCTGGACAAATTGAAACTCTGGAAGCAAATAGACCCTAACGGTACTCCCATCCCTAACCTGCTCAACAATTCCCTCCATTGGTCTGCCCTTGTTTGCAGCCAAGAGACCCATTGCATCAAAATTACTTGGATCACCAATAGCAGATGGAGGTAATTTCCTGACAGATGCCTCTGAAGCTCCAGGTACCTAAATGCAGAAGAACCAATTGAATTTAAAATCTCTACGTGTGTGATGCACTAATGGTGTTTCACATGAGTCCTTATCTTTTGGGCAATCAAACTACTAAGTCATGCAGATTTAATGGAGGGAATAGGTAGGTGAAATAGAATTCCAAGTTTTGGCAGATTATTTCAAGTATGCTTCCAAATTAAAAAGCATGTGCCAAAATATTTAGATGTTGCCTTTTTATCATGACAAAGGAAAAAGATAATTCCCTCTATAAGCATAATCTATCACTCATAGACACGAAAAGATCTTTATGAAAATAAGACTGATGGAATACATCAAATGGCCTCATGCTGATATGCTTTCTCCAATGTAGAAGAATATTATTTTCGATGATAAAAAATTGTCCTAAATTCTGTCATATAGAAGCAGCAGTAAGTGAAAGAAACTCATGCATTGCTATTGAATTAAACAATAGAACCGCGACTAGCCTTGCTCCATCTTCCTAAACCTTGTTGCTTAGCTTGCTCTTCAAGGCGTAGTAGTTCTGCTAGGAAAGGACTCGCTTCGCCTTTCTGCTGGCCATTTTCTCTAACCTGCATGATATTTTGATTCAGTCAATAATTACTTAAGAATCATAAGTGCATTTCTCCATGCACAAATCTCAAAAGGTGCATAGAGAGGACCTTAGCCCAGCCTTCAGAAACCACCAACATTGCAACATTCTTATCTCCCAAGAAGACAGAACCAAATTCTCGCCCAATAGATGGCACGGTGTAATCCACTCTAAAGGTAACATCCTATAACAAAAGATATCAAATGAATCAGAGAGGAGATGCAGAGAAATATAACATTGAAACAAGATGTAGCTTATCCCATATTAAAGCTTAAGTACACAGAAAAGCACCTTCCCAATGCAGAGTTTTCGTAGATATTCTCGACTATCCCATGCAAATGGTTCATCAACACCACCTCTACGTGCCTTCATAGATATATGACAAGATCAAACAAGAAAAATTAGAATCCAGAAGAAGAATACGATGAAAGTTAATTGAATAAGTCCATTCAACAAAAAATCAGAACAAGAAGAATGGTATATTGTATACTTGGGTGAGATCAGAGATGTTATTGATAAGTTTTGGAAAATGGAGAGCCATGTGATCCTGTATAAATAAGAAAGATGATATACCCTAAATCAAAGTAGATTTTTCATGTTAATGAGGGAAAAGCACTATGAAAAATTTTAGGGGGTAGGAGAGGCACCATCAAGTTGATTATTCTGTTTCACATTGCTAAAATGGATGCATGACATTGGATTCCATCCTTAGAGCGTGTTTCATGAATCAGAAGCATGCATCATTTCAGAATAGTATATTCATTTGAGAACAAAACTTCCTATTGTGTAACTGCAGTTGTCAATCATCTTATTGGTTTTCTTCTCACCCATCCCAATTTCAATGATCAACTCTAAGTTGTTTATTCTTATAGGCTGACACGATGCAATATCCAAGGAATAGCATACAGTTCTCTATTTTTGCTGAGTGGAGATGGAAGAAAGCTTGACAGTAACACTTGACATGATTGTAAAACTTTTGAAAGCTTAAAGGAAGTAGCTTGCATCATAAAGCAATAGCAAGGTGAAAAGAGAAACTGGGGGATTGTGCAATACAAAAACGGTAGCATGTCAGTAAGAAATACCAGAGAAGCTGACAGATAGCAACAGCAAAAACGAAAGCACACAAGATTTAAGGGTTAAAAACAAACCAATCTAGGTGCGATTATGGATGACAATGTGATGGCTTTTTCTGGGGGGATTTCAGCTTTCCCACTTCCAATTATTACCAAACTGTCACCGGAAGGTGTGGCCTTTACCCTTCCCCTTAGCCAATTTGAGGTTGCCGCAGCAGTTGCCATTTGTTCTGTTGAAAGCGATGAAGAAAATACGTAAGCAAGGTGAGAACAAAGAGGGGAACAAATATCCAAACCAACATCCTACTACATCCAAGAAAATAAATCATGAGCATATTCCCTTCAATTTTACTAATACGATGAATGAACATCTTATATTTTGTATACCATCATCCATTCCGAAAGCTTAATCAAGTAGAAGGTTTAAAATAGGAGGTGTTAATAATTCTTTTATATCTTAACACTCCCCCTCACATGTGTTGGGGATTTTATCATCATGTGGATTTTTAAATAGAATGAAAGGAGTCTCACATGACGAGTTATGTATGGAATTAACCTTTTTTTTTTCCTAAAAAATTTAAAACACCACAGAGAATTAATTAATTTATAAAATGACCCTCATTTGTCGTATGTTCATCACGCGACATGCTTTGTCGCATCTTCAACACGCGACAAAGCATATGTGGCATGTTCAACATGCGACATATGCTTAACCCAACATACTTCCGTTCTGCTTTCCTCTCTCTTTTCTTCTCCTCTCCTCTAAACATGTCGCATGTTAAACATGCGACATATGCTTTGTCGCGTATTCAAGATGCGACATGTTTTATCACGTGTTGAACATACGACATATGCTTTATCACGTGTTCAATATGCGATATATGTTTTGTCGCATGTTGAACATGGGACAAATAAGAATCATTTTACAAATTAGTTTCCTTCCTGTAGTGTTTTAAAATTTTTTTTCGAAAAAAAGATCAATTCCGTACATAACTCCTCACATGACCTCCCATTTTGATACCATCTTCTATTTTGTATGATAACCATACACGCAAAGGAAAT
This sequence comes from Dillenia turbinata, assembly GCA_037126225.1. NCBI lineage: Eukaryota > Viridiplantae > Streptophyta > Magnoliopsida > Dilleniales > Dilleniaceae > Dillenia > Dillenia turbinata. Next base: position 10,100,608 of record JBAMMX010000027.1, on the reverse strand, counting down.
TAAGACCTCCCGGTCATAAACAACAATCTGTTACGAGAGAAATGTAGTAGGAAGTAGCAGAAATTGGGAAAGCAATTGCAAAGCATGCAGTAATTCTCAAACTCCTGCTCGTACAAATGCAAGAAGATCAATTTTTGTTATTAATTATTTTTTCAATATATTTTTGAGGGGGAAGGGAGTTGGAAATAAGGAAAGCGATGCAACGACCCGGGAAAAAAAAAAGAATTCAATCAACAAAATAAGAATGGATTCTACTTGTATTATGTTAGATCGGATCCATGAAACAAGAAGACTCCTGCTCGACACACATGAAGAAAGATACAACGGAACAAAGATACATGCTGGGACGTCAAATCGAACGGCAGTTGGACTCAATTCGAGATCGTGCAGATTCGATTATAATAAGAGACCCGAGTAAACCGATTAATTCAAAAACTTGATCCAATCTGTTATATCCATAATAATACATATGACACATATCTGAGCAGGCAAGGGTTAACAGATCCAGAACTTACACAAGGATAGGAATCCGAAGAAGAAGAGTCCGGCTCCTTCTGGATCAGGTTAATAGAATTGGACTGATCTGAGATTTGGCAGAATTAGATTGGTTTTTTGGTTAGGATTTCAGATTCCACGAAGCGCGATTGCAAAAGGATCGTAAGAGGCTCCGGTGGGTGGATCTCCGGATCTGCTGCGGGAACAGAGGAGGGAGGGGGAGGAGAGAGGGTATCACCGTCAAACCTCGAAGCGATGATCACAATGAACAAAAACCCTTTTTTCTCTCCGCCTTACATATATAGCTAGCAACTATTATTAAGTGGCAGAGGTGGATATGTTTGTATGTATATGCGTACGTGCGTGTGAATATTTGCCCTTTTTCCTTCCAAAGTGCAGCCCCTTGTTTGGGTTGTAGTAGAGAGGGGAGAACCTAAAACTAAAATAGTGTTGTAAATGACATCTCTTTTTTATGGCCAGGGAGAAAGGACTTATGGAAGTTATGGCTCCTCCTAAGGACTAATAGTAAAGGCAAACTCACCATCACGCTCGCTCTCTCGCTCTCTCTCTCTCTCTCTCTCAAAAATGGTTAAGGTTACCTTTTCGCTTACCTTATCTCTTGGGGAGGGGAGAGAATAACTTGGATATCCCACAGAGCATTTTGCCATTTCCGTTTTTAGTCAAATTTTCCATATCAACAACCCAAGTTTTGAACTGACAATATATAGAAATCTTTGCTACTTGCGTATCCTGATCAATGCCCCCTCGTGAGCATTTCTCCTTTCCCCAAATTAAATAAATATTCTCTTTTCTAAATATATGTTTTAACATTTTTGTCCAAGATTTTTCATTTTATAGTCCTTTTCACTTTCACACACTCACTCCTTCTCATTTACTTTTTCGCTTGTGATTGGTTGTTTTGACAAAGATCAGACTTTCTCCCTCCCTCCCTCTCTCTCTCTCTCTCTCTCTTTCTCTCTAATTGTGAAAGAAAAGAACACCATCGATAGATGAATTAATTATCAAAGACTTCAAAACATTCTTAATGCCTTCACAGTGCAGTAAATTAAAAAAAAATGGTATCCAAATTTTAGAAAAATTAGCGGGAGATACACCTCTCCCTTAATAATATTTATATTTTGAAGGTTTTGGAACTTATATACAAACTTTGTCAAATATTCTTCTCCATATGTAGATCGTACGTTATTGTGCATATTTGATCAATTTATTTGTGCACGCGTAAAAAATAATTGTTTTTACTTTCATATAACAAAAAAAAAACAGATGGTTAGAACAACTTTTGGTGTTTTAATTTTTATTAGATTTCAATATCCACTTTAAAATTTTATTCTATAAATTTGTAGGCAAAATAGTAGAAGATGCACCATTTTACCTAACCTTCCAAAACAATAAAACAGGCATCGGAGGGAAGGGAGAGGAGGGAACACATTCTTTTTAAAATCTCTCTCTCTCTCTCTCTCTCTCTCTCTCTCTCTCTCTCTTTGTTTCTCTTTTTATGAAATCTGAAGTTGTTGAAAATTGTTCTGTAATCTGAAAACCGATTTTGTGATTCAAGATTGCAGATTTCCTTCTCCAGTAATATGCAATCTGAAATTTGTGATTCAAGATATTTCTGAAATTAAAAAGAATTAATATTTCTGATTTCTTCAAATCTGTCAATTGTCGCTAGTGAGTTCAAATCTATTATTTGTAGCCATAATCCGGTCAATCATATTATCTGTTATTATCTTCGATTCAGGTCAGTTTTATTTTCATTTATCTACTGTTCTTGCCGTTCTATCTTTGGATAAACTATTGCTTTGTTTATGTTTGAGTTTTGTCTATAACAATCTGCTATTATTCTTGATGTCCATTGAAGTGTTGTCTATCTCTTGTCTTTGTTATTCTTGATGTCTATGTTATCTTCTGTTTTGCTGTCTTTGTATTTTCGAATAATTTTATGTTCTCGCCAAGTCTATCTTTGGATAAATTGATACTCTGTTTCTATTTGAGTTTTTGTTCCATAAAAATTGTTGTTTATTCTTGCTGTCTAATTACACATTCTATCTATGTTATTTCTTGCTGCTGGTATTCTATCTTTGTTTTATTTTGTTATTGCTTGAGTTGGGTCATACTCATTTGGATTATATATATTTGATCTTGTTGTATATTCATCTGGGTTATATTCTTGTTTGAGAGGGGTTAAGAATTTGCTAATTCATTTTTTAAGTCTCTTGTATTTAAGTCTTGAGTTCTTATTCTTGCATTTAAGTCTTGAGTGTCTCAATTTTAAGTGGATTCTTTGACATTTGACTGATTCAAGTGGGTTCCTTTTATTTTCGAATAATTTGACTGGATTCTTGCTGTAGGTTCTTGCTGTTTTGAGTTTTATTTGAGTTTCATTTGAGTTATGCACCTATTTGAGTTTGTTCTTCTAATGAATTTGAGTTATGGTCTTCTTGTATGTTTATTTTATATGTTTCTTTCGATTGCATTTGAGTTTAGATTTTTGATTGTCCTTAGAACATTTTGATTTTTTTTTCCTTCCTTTAAGAACTCCGCCATGATCGATTTTAAACCCAGATAAAAGAGTAGAGTTGCGATAGACTGACAAACAGTGTAAAAACTTTTGTCTAAGTAAAATAGAGACAAATAAGAATTGTTTTATTTTTAAAATTAATTTTGGTATTATTATTTTTAACATTATTATCTTTTGATATTCTTTATTTTCCTTTAGTAAAATATTTTGATATTATTGTTTTTGACATTATTATCTTTTGACATTCTTTATTTTTCTTTAATTAAAATTTTTGATAAAATTTAGTTATTATTAATTTAGTTTGTTTTATTGCTCTTGTCAGTCGACGTAAAAATTCCTTGTATGAATACAAAAATGAGAGACACTGAAGATAGAATTTGCTTAGGTACTTAGAATATATGATCTTTAACTGGCAAGTTATGGGAGATAAATGAAGTAATGAATAGAAGAAAAATTAAAATTATGTTTCTCAAGAAACTAAGTGGGTAGGGGAGAAGACTAGAATAATTGAATCGTATGGATATAAACTTTGGTACACATGTAGGAATAGAACTAGAAATGGTGTAGAAATAATTGTTTATAAAGATTTATATGAGAATATAGTGGAGATTAAAAGAAAATGAGATAGAATTTTACTTATCAAAATAGTTAATGGGAAAGATATTCAGCATGTATGCACTCCAAGTAGGTATAGATGCAATTAGTAAAAAATAATTTTGAAAAAATTTGGATGAATTTATACAGACTATACCTAGTACAGAGAAATTATTTATTGGAGGAGATCTTAATGAACATATAGGGAAGAATAACAAAAGATTTGAAACTGTATATGGAAACTTTGGTTTTGATAGTAGAAATGAGACGGGAGAAACCGTTTTAAAGTTTGTTACAGCATTTGATTTGATATTCATAAATATTTTTTTTAAAAAAAGAGTCACACATAGTTATATATAGGAGTGGGTTGAATGCTAGCCAAATAGATTTCTTTCTTACTAGGAGGAGCGATAAAATGAATTGTAAAAATTGTAAGGTTATGCCGGAGGAGAGTGTAACAACTCAATATAGACTTTTAGTTGTAAATGTACATGTGCCTAAAAGGCAAAATGAATATCATCCATTAGTAGAGTCAAGAATTAAGTGGTGTAAATTGAAAAAAGAAACAGTAACAATATTTAGAGAAAAATTAATGCAAAAATCAACTTGGTCGGTTGATGATAATTCAGAAACTATGTGGGTAAAAATATCAAATAACATTAAAAATATAGGTAGGAAGGTTCTTGGTGTATCTAGAGGGCGGGCTCCAATAGGCAAGGAATCATGGTGGTAGAGTAAGGAAGTCTAAACTGCTATACGAACAAAACGTGAGTGTTATGGAAATCTCAAGAATAGAAAAAATAATGAGACATTTGAATTATACAAAAATGTGAAGAAAAAAGTGAAAAAGATTATCCAAAAATCAAAAAATAAAGTATACAATGAATTATATAAGAAGTTAGAATCCAAGGATGGTGAGAAAGAAATTTACAAAATTGTCAAATTACGGGAGAGAATGTGAAAAGATTTAAATAGTATTAGATGTATCAAGAGTGAGATTGATAGTATATTTGTGAGGGATGAGGATATAAAAAATCGTTATAGGGATTATTTCGATAACATGTTCAATACGGAGGGTACAAAAAACATTGACAATATTACCATACCTATAGAAGAGATCAATGGGGATTTCAAACATAAAATTTGTTCTCATGAAGTAGATGAAGTTTTAAAAAAAATGAAAAATAATAAAGTCTTAGGAACCGATGGCATCCCTATTGAGGTGTGGAAATGCTTGGGAGAGGTCGGGATAGCAGTATCAGCAGATTTTTTTAATAAAATTTGGCAAACCAAGAAGATGTCCAAAACATGGAGAGAGAGTATACTTGTACCATTATATAAGAATAAAGGAGATACACATGACTGCTCTAATTGTAGGGGAATTAACTCTATGAAGTTGTGGGAAAGAGTAATTGAACATACATTGAGATTTGAGATAAGCGTGTCTCAGAATTAATTTGGATTTATGTTAGAAAAATGTACTACTGAAACAATCCACTATTGAGAAATCTGATAGAGACATTTAGAGCACATAAGAGAAACTTACATATGGTGTTTATTGACCTAGAAAAATCGTATGATAGGGTATCAAGTGATATATTATGGTGGACATTAATGAAAAAAGGGATTTCCATCAGATATATCAATCTTATTAAAGATATGTATGATAGAATTGTCACCAATATAAGAACTTGCGGGGGTAAGTGATAGCTTTCTAATAAACATTGGATTCCACCAGGGATCGGCATTAAGTCCAATTCTGTTTACAATAGTGATAGATGAAGTCACAAATAGCATTCAAAATGAAATACCATGGTGTATGTTTTTTGCAAATGATATAATGTTAGTAAATGCGACTAAAAAGGGTATTAGTACTAAATTAGAGTTATGAATGGCACACTAGAGTCCAGAGGATTTAAATTGAGAAAATCTAAAACGGAATACATGAAATGCATATTCAGTGATAGTCATCGGAATGATGAATAAACAATTAGGTTAGAAGAATAGGATGTACCAAAAAGTGAATGTTTTAAATATCTTGACTCTATTATCCAAAATGATGGTAATATAGATGAGAATATAAATCATAGGATCCAAACGGGTTGGATGAGATTGAGAAGAGCATCTGGAGTTCTTTGCGATCGCATGATGTCACTCTATTTGAAAGGCAAGTTTTATAGAATGATAGTAAAACCTGCATTATTATATAGTACCGAATGTTGGGTCATTAAACAAAAACAAGAGCAGAAAATGATTGTAATTGAGATAAGAATGTTAAGGTGGATGTGTGGTAAAACTAAGAAAGATAGAATTAGAAATTGAGAGATATGCAGTAAATTAGGAATGAAGTCAATTGTGGATAAAATGTAAAAATATCGTTTGAAGTGGTTTGGTCATGTACAACGAAGACCCAAAGATGCACCAATTAGGAGAATCGAGAGTTTAAATATAGGAAATTTAGTAAAATGACGAGGTAAGCCATTAAAAATATGGATGCAATGTATTCGCAAGAATATAACAATTGAGAAGTTAACTGAAGAGATGATTTCGGATAGGAATGAATGGCGTAGAAGAATTAAAGTAACTTAATTTATCATTTTTCGTATTGTAAAATGTATTTGAATTTTGTGTGTGTGTTGGTTTGTTTTTTTTTTTTTTTAATCATCTTATATTTGTTTCTTAAATGATCAACCCCAAATTTTGAGATTAGGGCACAGTTTGTTGTTGTTGTATTAATTGGTATAATAATTACGATTTATTTTGTTTGATTTTCTAATGAATATTATATTAATTATTATGTTTTATGATAATTGATATGTTAGAAATGATAGATGAGACTTATGAAGAAAAATAAATAAAAAGTGAAGATAAATTTGGAAGTATAGAAAATTTACAAATATATTAAATTTATTCATAAATATTTGAGAATAAAAATTTTAGAAATTTCAATCTATGTAATTTTTTATTTAGTAGTTATATATTTAGTAATTACTTAAAATTTAGAAGAGTATTCTTTTTAAAAATTAAGTTAACTCACCACACTATATATAATATTACATGAACCAAAAGTGGAGGAGCCCCAAGGGGGCTGCACCCCACGTCCAGCAGCCTGTAGCCCCTTCACTTTTCTTTTTCCCAGCAGCACAATTTTTAGACTAGAGGTTTTGTTTTGTGCTTCTTGTTTCCAGCAGCTACACAAGACATTGGATGACGGTCATTTTTTTTCCTTCATTGTTTTCGGCATTTTCAACATCAATAAAAAGTTTGTGAGTTTTCTTCTTTTTGTTCTTTCTTTGTGATTTCATTTTTATTTTATTTTTTAGTTGAAGGGTATTAAAATCTTGATTTTCAATAATTGTGAGATTTAATTGGATTTATTAAATTAATATTTTATAAAGATTTATTTGATTCCTACATTTCATCGATCATGATTTTCTAGAATTTGTTAAATAATAACCAATGTTTAATAGATTTAGAATAATTTATAACTAATTAAAATAACAAATTCATAATTGTTTGTTAGTTTTAAAAAAGGTGATAAATGACATTCATATCATGGGAATAGCATTCATGTCATGAAATTGAATAATTTAATTTAAATGAACCTGCTATATGTTTGTTAATTAGAATTGAATTTCTCTAAATTTTAATATTATTGAGACTTTCAATTCTAAAAACTTTTATAGGGTTGACTTTCGATTAGGAAAATAATTAACGAGTTTCTCTTAATTATCGACGAAATAAAGAGAGATCGATCGTTAGACATTTGTTGACAATTATAACCAATTTATTTATGGGTGTTGAAATCTTTAAATAGATTAATTATCAATCACATAAAATTAAGGTTGATATAATTTCTTTATTTAGAAATTGATTTTCTTATTGAATTTTGTTTTCTTAATTTTGAGTTGTTAAGTTATTTTCCTTCAATTAATTATTATTTTTTTTGTTAGATTAGTTTATTAGTTTAATTAATTTTCCCGACCCCTCATATTTTTATTTTTATTTTTATTTCCTTAAAAAAAGTAAATGCACCATTGCTTGTAGAGATGACCATATTCACTCTATACTAGTATTTAGTGAAGTAAATTAATTTATTTTTGATTGTTTGACAACACACCAAATTTTGGCGTTGTTGTTGGGGAACGGTGTTAAGTGATTTATTTCTTTTAAATTTTATTTTCTCTTTATTTTTAAAACTAATATTTGCAGTGAATTTGCTAAAATTTGACGGTGACAGAAGAGAAGGACTTGACGAATATTTCAAAATCGAGTACTTGACAATGAAAGATCCACTTGAACTATGGAAAAGTTTGGGGGAAAAGTTTAACCACCAAAAAACGGTAATACTCTTTAAATCTTATTATGATTGGATCTATTTGAGATTCCAAGATTTTAAATCAGTGAGTGAATACAATTCAACCGTTTTTAAAATATGTTCTCAATTAAAATTATATGAAGAGAATATTACTGATTATGATATGTTAGATAAAACACTCTCCACTTTTCATACCTCGAATATGCTCCTGTAGCAACAATATCGAGAAAGAGGATTTAAAAAGTATTTAGAACTAATTTTTTGCTTACTCGTGGCTAAACAAAATAACGAATTATTGATAAAAAATCATAAATTTCGTCCCACAAGCTCTATTCCATTCTCTGAAGTGAATACGACAACTCATGAAAATTTTGGACATGGACGAGGATAAGGAAATAATCGTGGTCGAGGATATGGCCGTGGCTGCGACCGTGACCGTAGATGAGGCCGTGATTGGAATATTTATCATAATGATCATGGTAGTCATAAAAACCACCAAAAGTTAAAAAAATAATGAGACAAAACAAGAAAAGGGCGGATTCAATCAGAACACCGAGAATAAATATTACTAATATGGGGTGATTGGACATTTAGTGCATATATGTCGTATGCCAAAGCATTTAGTTGAGATTTATCAAGTCTCATTGAAAGAAAAAGACATTAAAATAGAGGAAAATCTTTTATTTCAAAATAATAACCTTCATGGGGTTAAATAATCTAATTTAAATGAACCATATATGTATTTATTAATTAGAATTGGGTCTCTTTAAATCTTAATACTATTGAGACCTTCGATCCTAAGAGCTTCTCTAGGGTTGACTCTCGATTAGGGAAATAATTAATGATCTTCTCTTAATTATCGACAAAGTAAGGAGAGATTGGTCATTGGGCGATTGTCGGCGACTATAACCAGTTTATTTATGTATTGTTTAATTATTCTTGAATCAATAATCAATCGATTGAATCAAAATTGAAACGAACCCTTCAACTAGGTCAATTTATTTTGATTTTTATTCATTGAATTTTGCCCGATTTTATTTTATCGTTTTGCTATTTCGATATTTAAGTATTTGTTTATTTAGATTTAGTAGTTAATTTAGTCGATTTTAAACCTCCCAAATTTTATTTTAATTTTTATTACCTTAAAAGAAATAAATCTCATTTTTTCCTGTGGATTCGACCCTACTTGCCCTAGACTCGTCTTTCTAAAGTAGATAATTTATTTTTGTTGGTTTGACACCCACCAAATTTTAGCGCCGTTGCCGAGGAAAAAGGTGTCAAAAGATTTATTTCTTTTAATTTTTGTTTTCTTGTTTCTGGTTTATGCCTTGTTCTTCTCGTACAGGTGAACTAGTCTTTAACCCGAAAATTAAAAAAGGAGACTCAAGAAACAAAGAAAGCAGCAAGTTCATCACTTGAAAACAATCTAGCCGACCAGCTCATAGACTCAAACGTTGATATTGAGGAGAATGAAGTCAAAGAAACAAATATGGCAGCCCAACAGATTTTAAGGGAGTTGGCAACCCCAGAATTTAATCAACAACCTTTGTGCATTAATTTTTTCAATATTATAACACCATTTGAATTAAAATCTGGACTGATTTATTTATTGCCTAAATTTCATGGTCTTACAGGGGAGGATCCTCACAAACATCTTAAGGAGTTCTACATTGTTTGCTCTATCATGAGACCACAGGGGGTAACCAAAGTACAACTTAAACTTGTTATTTTTCCTTTTTCATTGGTGGATAATGCTAAGAATTGGCTCTTTTATTTACATTCTGGTTCTATTACTACTTGGCATAACTTGGAAAGTATATTTTTAGAAAAAAATTTTCTAGCTTCCCGCGTAGCCGCTATTAGAAAGGAAATTTGTGGAGTAAGACAGTTCAATGGGGAAACCTTATATGAATATTGAGAAAGATTCAAACAACTATATGCTAGCTGTCATCAACATTAGATTCCAGAACAGTTGTTAATCCAATATTTCTATGAAGGTCTATCCCCAATGGAACGAAACATGATAGATGCTGCAAGTGGAGGAGCATTGGTGAACAAGACACCCGATGAAGTGAAAAATTTGATCTCGCATATGGTAGCCAAAGCTCAATAATTTGGAATAAGGTAAGAAATTCCAAAAAGGGTCAATGAGGTAAGTGATATTTTCATTATTCAAGAATTAAAAGAACTAACTTCTCTTGTGCATAATTTTATTATAGGAAAAACACAACAGGTTAAGGCATGTGGAGTTTGTTCTGATTTTGATCATCCTACGGATTTGTGCCATTCCCTTCAAGAAGATTCGAATGAACAACTCAATGCAGCGGGGGGATTTCCGGGATAACATCAATGGAAATATGATCCCTATTCAAACACTTATAACCCTGGATGGAGGGATCATCCGAATTTTAGTTATGAGAATCGACAACAATAGTTTCAACAATAACCTCAATCACAAATTTAGCCACAACAACCATCTTCAAATCAAGGTATGTCTCTAAAAGATATTGTTAAAAGTTTGGCTAACAGCACTCAATTGCTTTAACAGGAAAACCAACAGTTTCAACAAGAAAGCCAATGATTTCAACTAGAGACATGAACTAGCATAAAAAACTTGGAAAATTAGATGTCACAATTGGCAACGACTGTGAGTCGAATGGAGAAAAGTAATGGGAAGTTACCTTCTCAAGTAGAGATCAACCTGAGAGAAAACGTGAGTGTTATGGTGGTCAAGAATGAAAGGAAAGTGCAGGACAACTCGCTGACAACCGAAGAAGATAAAGAAGCCGAACAAAGCGAGGCATCAATGTTGAATGAATCGGCCACTAAAGTAAGTAAAGAAACCGAAACCTCTAAGACAAAAATTATAATTCCACCTCCTTTTCCTGGCAGGTTAGCAAGACCAAAAAAATAGAATGAGGAGAAGGAAATTTTAGAGACTTTTCGAAAGGTGGAAATCAACATCCCACTCTTAGAAGATGAGGATCTCTATCTCGTAGACAATGCGACTACACATACAAATTCTCAAAAGTAAAAGATATTTCTCTCATCTAATTATGAAAAAAGCAAAATGTGAATACTATATTTGATAGTGTAACCTTGATTGAATGCTCCAGAAGAGCAAACGCTTTACAATCAAGAATGACAAATTTTATGATCAGTAATGCATTATTTTTACCCAACTCCCGTCGAATTTTATTAAGTTTCAAATATATTCACCTAAATAGCTATAATATAGAGACAACCAATGTGAAAAATACTGAGTATTTATACTTTACTGAAATTAACTTGAGATAAAAGCAAATATTAAAGAGACTACCAGCCTTTTCCTCAGGTCTTTATTATACACACATTAGACTAGTTGAAGTAAATCCCATAACAAACCAGAAGTTTGCCACTCAAAATACATTCATATTATGGCATGACTAATTGGAACACTCTAGATCTACAATGAAGCGACGAATTATTGAAAACTCTTCTGGACATCCATTAAAAAACCTGAAATTTTTTCAATCGAATAAATTCTCATGTGTTGTATGCTATCAAGGTAAATTAATAATAAAAAAATTACCAAGTAAGATTGGGTTTGAATGTTCTACATTTTTTAGTCGAATTCAATGTGATATATGTGGATCGATTTACCCATCATGTGGACCTTTTAGATATTTTATGGTTTTAATTGATACCTCAACAAGATGGTCTTATGTGTTTTTACTATCAACTCAAAAAATGGCATTTTCAAGATTATTCACTCAAATAACTCGTTTATGAGCTCAATTCCCCAATTACACTATTAACACAATTTGTCTTGATAATTGGTCGGGTTGTTGAAACCCTCAAATTAATACTGATTCCCCCCAATGCAACAAACTGTAGCAATAATGGTTACCAGGTCGAATCCCTAAGGAACTAATTAATTTAATCTCTTAGTTAATGTTAAAAGTAAAATTAGAAATTTTAGAATAAATTGCTAAAATAAAAATTGATAAATAAAAAAATTAATAACTTAAAATTTAGAAACAAATCAATAATGCAAAATATTAAAATTTGAGAAAAAAAATTCAATCTACCAAGTACTAATCCAAGGGTTCATATATTCGATTGTATCATTGATCATTGGTTAAAAATATTATTCTTGCAATTCAAACATTTAACCTTAGATTTATTAGGATAACTGTAATAAATTTTGTATTTTCTTAATTTAATTGACCAAACCAAGCATCCAATCAAAACTTATCATTAATCGACTGGGTACGATAGCGTTCCATATCAATATAATGATAGCATTAAATTCTGTGAAAACAGTTAAATCAAAATACAAATAATTGGGATAATCGTAATTAATTGATTTTGTTTCATCAATTCTCTAGGTTAAATATGAATATCAATAAAAGACCCATAAATAAAATTAACCTAGTTGCTACTTGTACCATTCGTTCATGACAGTTACAGATCACTGAATTCCTGGATAGTAATGAAAAAAACTAATATTGAAGTAAATTGTCGGATTAACCAATATTAGGTTTCCATAAAATTAAATCAAGAATCAACGAATACTTAAATAAAGGGTAAGAAATTAAATTAAAAACATAAACTCACAATGAAGAACAATCGAATAAAATTTCCCTTGAATTAGAAAAATAAACTAATCACTCATGATGGTGAGTATCAACACAAGAAAATTAAAATAATGTTCCTAAGAATAATAAGGAAAAAAAAATAATAATCTAGAAGGAAAAGTGCAGCCGTCCTCTACTCTTCTTCAAATAGGAGTCATCCTCCTATGGAATTTAGAATATGAGCAGCCAGCCCTTCTTGGAATGAATAAAAGCAGCTGTCCAGCCTCGTGGAAAGAATGAAAGGAAGGGCAGCCGACCCTCCTTTTTGGAAGTGTAAAAAGTGTATTTGTGCTTGGATCCCTTAAGGAGTATATATAGCCTCAAACTCCCTTCTTGAAAATAGTAACATGAATATTTAGTAGCACTTTCCTTCCCTCTAGACTTCTAAATCAATTAGGAGTTTTCCAATTTGACAAAATATAAATTTAATTCCTACTAAAAATAGATTTCCTACTAAAAATAAACATTCAACTAGAATTACTAAAACTAAAGTTCAAGTCCTTCTCTTCTTCAAGGCCCAATAAAATAACTTGAGTCCATTTAGCTCCAAAATTACCTCATTAAGCCCATTTTGCTCAAAGTCTTCAAATTCAATCACCTAAAAATAAAATTCAATAAAACCAACCATTAGGGTATCAAACAATTCCAATTTAAACCATGATAACAATAATAAATTCAATAAATTTCATGTTATCAATAATGTTAGAAAATTTACATTCCAAACATTTAATGATTATTGCATATTTATTGGTATAAAGGTTGAACATCATGTAGCCTAAGTTTTTGCCAAAAATGGTTTAGCAAACTCATTTATTAAACGATTCCAATTGATTACAAGACCATTACTTATGAAATCTAAACTTCCCATTCATACTTGGGGACATGTCATTTTACATGTAATTACACTAATTCGCATCCGACTCACTAGTTCTTAAATTTTCTCCCTTTACAATTGATCTCTGAAAGAGAACCTAATATCTCTCATTTACACATATTTGGATATACAGTTTATGTCCCTATTGCTCCCTCTTACAGAATAAAAATGGGGCCTCAAAGGAAATTAGATATCTATATTGGTTATGATTCTCCTTCCGTTATCAAATATCTTAAACCCATGACAAGAGATATTTTTATTGCTAGATTTTTTGATTATCAGTCTGATTAGACATTTTTTTCAACTTTATAAAGAGATAATATTATGAAAGAAAATTTGAAAAAAGAGATTATATGGAGTAATCCATTCTTATGTCATCTTGATTTTCGTACAAAATATTATGAACTTGAAATTTAATGGATTATCCATTTGTAACCGATTGCAAATCAAATGTCAGATATTTTCTCTGATCCAAAACGAGTAACCAAATCATATATTATAGCAGAAAATGTTCCTATAAAAATTGATGTCTCTGAAGGACCCCTGCTAATAAATGAATTGAAATCATGCCTGAAGCGGGGAAGACCAATAGGTTTTAAGGATAAAAACCCTTGAAAGAAAAGAGAAACAAATAAACAAATTGAACGTATAGAAAAAGGGAATAATTCGATCAATAAATATCAATAAATTATATTTTTACAATAAGAACATGAGATTGAACAAATACAAATGTCTCTCTCAAAGGAATGTCAATCAAAAGATGATTGGCCTTAATGGAAGAAAGCAATTTAGACAGAACTAATATCTCTCTCAAAACATGAGGTTTTTGTGCCCATAGTCAAAACACTTACAGGTGTTAAACCAATAGGATATAAATGAGTACTTGTATGAAAAAGAAATAAGAAAAATGAGATTGTGCAATACAAAGCTCAACTAATAGCACAAGAGTTCACGTAAAGACCTGGCATGATTATGAAGAGACATATTCCCCTATAATGGAGGCTATCACGTTTCGCTATCTTATTGGTTTAGTGGCATAGATAAGACTTCATATGCAAATGATGGATGTTGTTATAGTATACCTCTATGGTTCATTAAATAATAATATATACATGAAAGTTCTAGAAGAACTAAAAATATTAGAAGCATGCAATTCTCAAGAATTGTTTTCTATTAGATTACAAAGATCTTTGTATGGTTTAAAACAATCTGAGCGCATGTGGTACAATCGCCTTAGTAAATATTTGTTGAAAAAGGGTTAAGTGAATAACCATATTTGCCTATGTGTTTTTATATAAAAAAATCCAGACATGGTTTTATGATAATTGCTATATATATTGATGACTTAAATACTTTGACACTTCTGAAGAGCTTTCAAATGCAATAAATTATTTAAAGAAAGAATTCAAAATGAAAGATCTTGGAAAAACAATATTTTGTCTCGACCTGCAGTTCAAGTATTTAAAGAATTAGATTTTTGTCCATCAATCAACTTATACTGAGAAAGTTTTAAAACAATTCAATATAGATAACTTGTACCCATTAACTAGTCCAATGGTTGTTCGATCACTTAATATACAAAAGGATCCTTTTCATCGTTATGATGATAATGAGAAGATTCTTGGTGTTAAAATACCATATTTAAATGCAGTTGTTGTCTTAATATATCTTGCTAATAATACCCGATCTAATATTACTTTACTATAAATTTATTAGTAAGTTATAGTTCTTCTCCGACCAGAAGACATTGGAACGTGATTAAACATATTTTTCGATATCACCGAGGAACGATTGATATAGGTCTATTTTATTCTTATGAATCAAATGCACAATTAATTGGATATGTAAATAGAATATTTTTTTGATCCACACAAAACTCGGTCTCAAATAGGTTATGTATTCACATATGATGACACATCGATATCTTGGAGATCTATGAAGTAGACTACAACTGCTAGCTGATTGAATCATGCTGAAATAATTGTAATTCATACGGCAAGTCGCGAATGTGTGTAGTTTAGGTCAACGACTAATCATATTCAAGAATCATGCGATTTGTTAGCAAATAAGAAAATTCTAACGTTACTTCATGAAAATAATATAGCTTGCATAGGCAAGTTAAAAGGTGGATACATCAAAAGTGATAGGACGAAATATATTTCTCCAAAATTATTTTTTAAGCACGATCTACTACAAAGTGGAAATATTGACATACAAAAAATTCAATCAAGCGAAAATCTTACGGATTTATTCACAATAGCATTACTCATTACAGTATTTAAGAAGTTGATTCATAAGATTAGTATATGACGTCTTAAACATATTAAGTGATGTATTTAACAGGAGGAGTATAATATAAAGGTATATATATAAGGAATGATGTACTCTTTTTCTTTTACTAAGGTTTTTGTCTCACAGGGTTTTTCTCTGATAAGATTTTAACGAAATATATTTCTTATACAATGGGCGTCAAAGGGGAAGTGTTATAAATGTTAAGGAATGTATGTCCATTGACTTTTGATTTTTATATGTCACTCTTAATTTTTGGGTTGATACACTTAATGATTGTGATCTCTCACTCTATGACTTTTAGTTTATTGGATTTAATGAGAATGACCTTTTGTATTCATTTGAAGTGCCTATAAATAGACTCTTTTGTAATCCCATGGGTGACAACAAGAAGAGAAATAAAAATCTTTTCTTTTTTAATTTCCTTCTCTTTATAGTACTTAATTTCTTTCTTGATCTAAATTTTGTTGTTGTATTATTTCGATTCTTACATAGTTTTATAATAATGAATAAATTATGGTGTTTTGAAATATCTCAATTTCATTATCAAAGAATTTCAGCAATCCTAATATATTTCTCTCTCTCAAAAATTGGAAGAGGAATTGACAAGTGTTGGACTCTCCGGGAGGGAGTTCTTGTTGAAACCTAAGATGCCCACTCGGACCAATTGTTACGTGTCTGACAATGTTCTCCATTGAGATCACATGCTGCAATTATCTATTTCCGAATTTATTGAAAATTTTAAGGGCTTTCAAGTTCTTATTGTACAATTTATTACTAAATTTTTAAATGATTAACCAATAAAATTTTTAAAAGATTAATAATATTGTGAAAGAACCATATCTTGCATTGAGATAGTAACACCCTTTTTTTAAGTTGTAAATTTTTTTTCTTTTATGTATATGCCATATGAGGCCTTTTCAATTCTTTTATGAATTTAAGCATATCATTAAATGATGACTTATTCGATAGGCCATGTGCTAGAAATTAGTCTTTATAACTTTCTCTTCCAATAACCATATTGTAATATACCATAACCATCTTATAATAAATAGAAATACTGTGTTGTATAGACATGTGATGTATCATTACCTAATTTCTCATATGACTAACTCCGCTTTTGAGAAAGTTTAAAACTAATTAATAATTTAACAAGTTAGTATTTTAAAATTTAAATTATTATACCAAGTAAATATCCTACGTCAATTTCAATATCCATCACATGTCACAATTTAACTCTTATAACCTATCTTTAATTGGTAAAATCAAGTTCACCACAGAAAAATTTTATAAAATACTCTTCCATAGTTTTTAATGAGTAACCCCAATTTAAGTTTAACAGTGCATCCCAATGTAATTGTATGTATCATTTGTAGTGAGAGATGGAACAAAGCTGCATGAGGAGTAAATTAAAATTATTAATTTTTATGCTTTCAATCTTCAAGTCGCGCAGATGTTTATTTTTCCTTTTTGAGTAAGAATTTATTAAGAGATTGAAAAACAGATTAGGAGCTGAGAGAGGACCTCCAAGTTTCTGTAATAAATGATCTTAATAGTTTTCCCCAGCGGTCTTTTACTTCGTGTCTCCTTCTCCCGTCCTTTTTATGAATTCCCAACAAAAAAAAAAAAAACCATTTTAACAAGGGTATTGCTATTTAATTACGTGGCGTTCAAATCTTTGGGGGTGCCTTCTAATCAGGTAGCATGTATAAACACTTTGCAGGTTTTATCCATCCGATCCTAATGCAACTCGTACTAAGCACAAAAGCAAGTAAAGGAATAAAATTGTTGAGAAAATAGAGAGAATTAAGAAATAAAGAAAAAATAAAGAGAATTTAGAAATAATGTGTATTATTCAGAATATATCATAAATGATATAAAAGGACGGTGTATAATACAACAGAGGTTGTCAATTTGTTTTTAATATTCTCTCAATATATAGTAAATCTTTTATTGTCAAAATAATGATTGTGAGAATGTTTTGTTATTAAAATTACATCGACAGGAACCATGGTGAGGGAGGTACTTAGACGTTGCGGATGGAGCGGAGTGATCACATAGCAATGAGCAAGAGGATGATTGATAAATAGGTGTTTTAAGGTTTTGAACAGTAACGGGGGATGTAGAACTTGAAGAAAGGAAATATGGTGTAGATAGGGCAAACTATATGTCTTTTAATTGTTTTATTTTAATTTTATCCACTTATTTAATTTGTTAAATGAGTCCGAGAGATAAAATATAGTAAAAGAAGTTTTTGTCTTTTATGTATAATACATTTAGCCCGTTCTAAAAAATAAAAAATTCACGATATTTATATATTAATCATATATTGATTGAGACAGATACATGCATATTAAACATATATTGAAACAGATGTTAAATTTTACTTATAAGTTCCCATAACTAAATATTTTTTCTGTCCATAATTACTTAAAATTTGTGGGTTAGCATTATTTCTATAATTATAATTATGGTTTTCTTTTATTTCGGTCATTTTTAAGGGGAAAATGGTTTCGGATCGGAGTAATTCTCGTGAGATGCATGACTTGAAAAGGAATAAAGAAAAGGCTCACACCACCATTTTCCACTCGGCTCGGCTCGGCCCGGCCTGTTGCGATCCGAATCGCGCACATTACACTGCAATTTTCTGGCCCTTGGATTATTAACTAACAGTCAATAATCCCAAATAGAATAATCCCACGGTTATCCACACGACTCAAATACGCGTGGGACAAAACCTCACGTTGCAAACGCGCACACACAAACACACGCACCTATATATATATATATATTCTTATGTCTCCGTTCAACTGTCATCAACTACTATCCTGTTGTCCGAAGATTTAATTTCTCTTGAAGAAACGAAGTCATATGATCCGATTCCCAAACCCCAGAAAGCGGCAGGTGTAGGAGTGGGGAGCGCACGTTTACAGCATCCGACTCTTTGATTTTCCTTTTTGGAACCGCAGGCCCTGGTAATCACAATTGCTGCTGCTACCATCTCTCTCTCTCTCTCTCTCTCTCTTCTCTTTGTGGGGTGCTAATTCTTCATTTCTCTCCGTTTTCTCTGGAGCAGGCAGTCCCAAATTAGTCTCCATCATTGCAAATCATTTTATTTTTTATTTTATTTTATTTTGGGTTGGGGGGGGGGGGGAGGGTTGGGGCGGACGCCGAGCTTATTTTGACCCCCTATTTTTTGTTAAGCAACAACAGGTCGCTCTATTTTCTAAAATTCGATTAACTTTTCGAATTTACTTTCTCTTTCTCCATCTGATCTCGTCTTGGACACTGATTTTTTTCCCTCTCCCTACATAAGGGGAAAGGGGGCTTCGAGGGGGCTCCAACCCCTGATAAAAGTCAGGGAAGGAGCCCCCGCCACTCAACCCAATGGATTGGTGGTAACTCAAGACATTCAAATTGAAGCAACTTTCTTTTGTTTTCTTGCCTTTGAGGGTCCCCCCCAAACATGTTGCTTTGTTGGGACACCTCATGTCTCTCCTCCTCGGTGATGCCCATGCCCGGCGTGGGTAGCAGACTGATCACCTCCCATGTACTTAATCGAATTCACAATTACATCTGTTGGACTTTTAATTTCATTTTAATTTATGATACAGGTCGTCAATGGTTTGGTTACTAGGCGAGATGATTTGACCTTTGTGTCTGTGTGTGTGTGTGTGTTTTTTTTTTTTGGGTGGGGTGGGGGGGAGGAAAGGTGGGTGATTTCCCATTCCTGGACACTTGATTTTTGTACCAACCCAATTAAATTGGTAAAAAATTTTGATGTTCAGAACTATAATTGAGGAGGAGAAGATATCAAAAGTGTTGAATTCAATAGCTATAATGTTTTGGAGAGATAGTTATTTGATCATGGAGAGAGGAGTACATAGATCTCTAGTGTTTTGTGTAGTTTTAGTATGTGAAAAGCTCCAGGAATGGTTAAGTAGGATTAGGGGTGCTCAAGGAGGTGCTCCCTTTTCTTCTTTTGGCGGCTTTGAGGAAAAGACACTATTCTAGCCTTCATTGCTCCTTGGAGACATTTAGGTGAGTAGAGTTTGTGAGACATGTCTCAGCTCACCGTGGGAATTAAGATGTTCACTCACTTTTTAATATATTTTATAGTTTGGATTTAGAAATGTAAATGGCTCTGGATGAGGCAGATTTTGCTGCATTTGCATGGTATAGCATAGCAAAACAACCTCTTAACCATCCCCACCCCCACCAAACAAAGTAGACACTGTTTTCCTCCCTAATCTCGCAAATTCATCAAAACGTTAATTATTTGATGTAAAGTTACTATGATATTACCCAAAAGAAGACCTTGTGGCAGAACTTTTAATTATTGTTATGTGTAGCTGGGGCAAAACATAAAAAGTCTTTTCAGAAAAAAGGGGGGGATCATAAACAGGGTAAGGGTACACGGCCTCCAAACTGCTCTGTAACCACAATAGGTTTGAAAATGAATATCAAATGTGTCCAGTCCCTCAGTTGTACCCTCCATTTATTTACCCACCCTAACTGGATGGGCCACATTTAGGTTTCTTGTGGAAGAATTATATGAATGTTGGGGTCTCGCCCCGCAACCTTAGTGTAGTGTTAGGGGCAGGGGTAGATATCTCTTGTGACATTTGGATGCTCTAGGGGTGGAGAGTATTGTTGTTGTTCTTAGGGGATGAAAATGATCTCATTTCCTTTGTTGGTTTTCATTCTGGGTCATTAAGTGTTGGACAACTTCAAATTTTTGGTTCTTAGTTACCATTAAGATTTTGTAGATTTGTATATTCTCTTTCTAGAGCTTACATTGCTTTTGTGTTTCACCTTTTTAATGCCTCGTAATGTGCATTGATTGCATCATCTTGGTGCTTTAGTCTGTTCTCTTTTTGTTGGTTAAAAAAAGAGATGTTTTTTATGCTAATATTATTAATTGTCTTGCAATTTTTATGATCTATTTGTAATGACTTGTGAAATATGCTATAAATGGGATACTTTCTTATTGGGTCCATTTATATCATATCTATAGTGAATCAAGTAAGCTTATGTATTTATCCTACTAGACATTTGTTATTATTGATTTTACCGTCTCATAGCTGCAGCAATTGCCAGTTAACCTATGAGAAGTAGAAGACAAAGCGTTGGTGAATGTTCTACCTCTAGTTCTCTAAACAGCCAGCAGAGTGTTGAGGATGACAGGATGATTGCAGTCATTTTATCAGAAGAGTATGCCAAGTTAGATGGAGCTGTTGCTCGGCGCCTATCAAGCTTGGCTCCTCTGCCTGTAAGATTGCTCTTAAAGTGGACTTTTGATTTTCTGTAGATCACAGGCATTAAATGCTTTATGTCAATTGACCTTCCCCCACCCCCCTTCACAATTAGATTGCTTCTCTTTTTTGCAATTTTATAATCATTTTGTCATATTGCCTGGGACTACAAGATGAGGTTGAACTAACCCAATTCTCCATGTTTAGACAAAGCATAATCAGTGTCAGAATGCCTGTATAGACACACCTGTGAATGAGACCTGTTTTATAATCATTAAGAGTCAGTGAATGTTCTACCTCAAGTTCTCTAACCAGACCTCTTTTTTGCTAATGTTTAACAGTGTTGGAATGTTTTGTTTTGCTCTTCTTGAAATATGGTGTAAAGATTTTCCATGTGAGATTTTTTCAGGACATTGTTAAAAAAAAGCTCGCTTGTTCATCACTTTTGCAGTTGGATATTTAATCCATTCTCCTTGTATTCCATTTCGTCCATCCAATTTTTTGAATTGATTGATCAAGGACAAGGTGTTAGTTGAGGGACTTTTTTCATTTTCTACCTATACATTGTGAATACTAAGATGGACATATTAAAATTTTCATATTTATTTTTTCCTTCCTCAATTTTCTTACAGTGAGTTAGCAAAAAGCTTCAAGAAAGTCTGTTGTTATTGTTGTTGTTGGAATGACAGAACTTTTTGGGTTGACAAAAATAAGATATTCTGGATGTCATCTAATATTAACTTAATGTTTCAGCATATTCCTCAAGTAAATACCTATATTCCAACGTTCAGTGTTGCCAATTTGGACCACCAGCGGCTGCTGCAGAGGTACTCTACCTTTTATATTCCAAAAACTAAATAAGTCTTGGTATTGCCATCACAAAAAACTAATAACGTGACTTGCATTTAAATGAGACATATCTCATACATGACATTATAGTAGAACTTTAAGTTTTGAAACTCTGCAGAATTGACAAGGACAAAAAAGAGGGTTCAAAACTAAGTTGGATTTTACCTAGTGCGTTATTGCCAGTGTTCTATGTCCCACTAAAGACAAAGATCAAATATAACATAATAAAATTCCAACACACATTTTACGTGGTTCGCCGTAACTTGCCTACTCCACGAAAAACCAAACCACTTTATTATAATTCAATCAACACAATTACAATAACATTTTTCTCTGCTGACTACCTAAAACCCAATTACAATCAATTCATTCAACCTACAATTCGATCTCGCTAATTCATATGAGCCAATCTTCTCCTTTTATAGAGGAGAACAACTTGTCTAACAAGTAAACTGATTTACTTTTCTAATCAATCTAGAATTCTAACAATTTTCTATCCACCAAAAACTATTTTGTATTTTTATGTATTTGAGTTGGACCAAAACACAACATTCTATTTCACTCTTTGCAATATATGATACTGTTGTCCCTTTGTTCATGATGTCTTCTGGCTAATATAATTGCATACACCATTTCTGTATCTGTTATTTGATTCATGTACACTATGTCTGCTGTCCCTTTGCTTCACGATATATGCATTTCTGTATCTATTAATGGGTTCTCTTCTATTTGGAGGGGATTCTAAAGATCATGTTGTTGTGGAGAAAAGAATTTTTATTAGAGACATGTACACCCAACTAAATAAAAGAACTTTATAACTCTACAATTTGACAAGCACTGCCCTATGCGATTGAGAGTTGGGAAATTACAAACAAAAACATATAAATGAGAATGCTGAGGTAGATGATTGGTATGGTGAAAAAAGAAAGGATCAGGAATGAACATATGAATGACAGGTTAGGGAGTATCTCCAATAGAATGATACAATGAGAAAGAATAAATTAAGTTGTTTGTTCATTTGCAAAGGCCTTGTAGGGCACTAATCAGGAGAAGCGATGAACATTTAGGGTCATTTAGGGTCTCCTGGTGTTTGTTCACTAAGCATGCTACTATATAATTCAACTAATAATATGGCCCTTAAATAGAGCAGCATGTAGAAAGCACTGATCTATAGAGGTGACCGTCACTGATGTATGAGACGTGCCCTTGTGAAAAAACTCAAGGAGAGTTCATAAGGGAGCTGGAGCACTTCATGACAAAGAGAAACCTATTTCTATCCATTTTACTGTGGGATATAAACCGGGTGGGGTGGGGCCAGGCCCTGTGCCAGCCCCGAAAGCCAAAGAAAGCAGCTCTAGTCTCTGCCCCGTTAAGGCTGGCAATTCATGTTCACATCTTGAGTCAAAGACTGATAGTAATAACAGAATGTGGGTCGAGAGAAACATGGATTGATTAGTTGTTTGTGTCAGGAATTCAAACTCAAATATGGCATGTTTTTTAACAAGTAACATGACACAACATGCTTAAGACATTTAATAAATGTGCATATCTGAACAATGACACGAATTACTCGTTCTAAACTCTATTATGTGATGTAGAATGATATATAAAATGTGATATAAGGAGCAACATACTTAATTATTATAAGTTAAATGAGTAAGTTATATAATATATCAAGATAAATAGGTTATTTGTGTCATAAATGTGTTTACATGGCGTGATTAATAAAATATGCTAATTTTTTGTCATTTTTGGGTTGGCGGGTCAACCCCATGAAATGACATGATTTTCCCATATATATGTAACTGTGCTGACACGAACGGGACTAAGATAAATCCCAGCACACTAATTTTGTGTGCAGTTCGAATCAAGTTCCTTTGTGGTGTCCCATTTTGTTGCCCTGATCCATCTGGAAGGAACTTTCACTACCGTTTCCAACCTCATCACAGAATAGGATCCTTGATCTTTCCTACCTTGCCCTGCGTGCAACACCTACCTCTCTTTTTTGCAGTACACCAAAAGGAAAAGAAGAAAATGATCAAATCTTTTGGAGCAATGGTGTATCTCATTGCAACATTTCTTCAATAGCTTGTTCTAATGCACTCTGGGACTTGTTCTATTTCACTCTGGTTTAGTTTTACAGCAAGCACAACTGACAAATCTTAAGACTGAGTTTGAGATGGAATCCAACCCCTACCCTCTCCAGTGAGAGGGTGGAAGCCACAAAATCTCTTCAGACTAGGCTTGCCATTTGGATTTCCCATAGTATCAACAGAATTTGACAGAGAAAGAGATAGAGAGCTGAGGCTACAAGTCAAGCAAAGAAACAACCTAATATGCAAGAAAATAAGGGATATATTACTCCCTTGTAAGTGATTCTGGGGTGGGGAATTAAAATGCTGTCCTTTGAGCCCTGCATTGCCTCCAATTTAAAGTCAAGATTACCTCCTTGTTTAGGGTGGTTTTGAGTTGGTCATTCACATTTTGATTGGAATCACCATCATTAATTGTGCAATAAGAATTCTAGCATTGGGTAAGTAACCCATCATGGGATGAAATTTCTGGCATTGAAATGACAATTTCCTAATCAACTTTAATAACGAGGCTTCAATTCTAGGTCAAAATTTGTTTTCACCCTAAAATGGTTTGAAATTTTGTTTGGCTGCTTGTAATGCTTATGGCTTCTTTTCACCTGACAGATGCAACACCTTGGCTATCATTAAGTAACCTCTCTCTTTCCATCTTTTTCGATGTCTTGACACTGCATGCATCCATGATACGGTTTCTTCCTATACTTATATAGACTTAAATTTTCCTCCGGGATTCATGTTTTTCTTGTAGTATTGTTTTAATGTTAGCTAGTATTAAAGCAGATTGTCCCTGTTGGAATGTCCGCTTTTAGCAGATTTTGTGTAATAGTGAGATCACTGAGTTTATTTCCTTATCTGATATGATTTCATCATTTTGGTTTTTAAATGTTCCTGATAAGTGGGTTTGAACCTTTGATGATTCCAATTCCTTTTCCTTTCTTTACTTTTTTTTTTTTTACCCAAAATGTGCACAATCCTTCTGTTGCAGTGAAGAGGATTGGAGGATCAAGTTCCCATAACACGAAGGTCCTTGGATTGATACGCACAATATAGTTAATGCTAATGACTAGTTGTAGGCTAGGAAAATTCAAGGCACTGTCCATGGACAAAGCCAGAATCCTGCAGCTTTTGGGCTCTTTTTTTTTTTTTTTTTTTTTTGAAGGGGGTACACATCAACTTTGTTACTCACACACATATTATTAACATCTATAAATCAATCGAGTAGACTACTTCTTTAGATTTTTTTGGTACCATATCTTTCTATTATTAAATTCCATTTAAATATTTCAACTTTTGTAATGAAGAATCAAAATTCAATAGCTTTTTTCATTTCAAGTTGTTTTACAACAACAACTTAAACCTTAATCCCAAAATTTGGGGTCAGCCGTTTGAAAGACAAATATAAGATTAAAAAAAAAACCGTACATACACTATTCAAATACATTTTTAATACGAAAAGTGATGATTTAACTTATTTTAATTCTCTTACGTCATTCGTTCCTATCCGAAATTATCTCTTCAGTTAACTCCTTAACTGTCATATCTTTGCGAATATATTGCATTTAGCTTTTTAGTGGTCTACCTTGTCGTTTTACTAAATCTCCTATATTTAGCATCTCGATTTTTCTAACTGGTGCATCTTTGGGTTTTTGTTGCACATGTCCAAACCACTTTAAGCAATATTTTTGCATTTTATCCATAGTTGAGTTTACTCCTAATTTAATACGTATCTCTTCATTTCTAATCATATCATTCCTAGTTTTACCAAACATCTAGTTCAACATTCTCATCTTAGTTACAGTCATTTTCTGCTCTTATTTTTGTTTAATGGCCCAACATTCGGTGTCATATAGTAATGCAGGTCTTACTGTCGTTCTATAAAACTTTCCCTTCAGATAGAGTGGCATTATGTGATCGCAAAAAACTCTAGATGTTTTTCTCCATCTCATCCAACCTGCTTGAATCCTATGATTTACATCCTCATCTATGTTACCGTCATTTTGGATAATGGACCCGAAATATCTAAAACACTCACTTTTTGGTACATCATATCTTTCTAACCTAATTTTTTTTCATCATTCTGATGATTATTACTGAATGTGCATTTCATGTACTCCGTTTTATTTCTGCTCATTTTGAATCCCTTGTACTTTAGTGTATCCCTTCATAACTCCAATTTAGTATTAATATCATCTTTAGTTTCATTTGTCAATATTATATCGTCTGCAAAGAGCATACACTATGATATTTCATCTTGGATGTTCTTTGTGATTTCATCTATCACTATTGAAAATAGAATTGGATTTAATGTCGATCCATGGTGGAGTCCAATGTTTATTGTAAATCTATCACTTACCCCCCGCAAGTTCTTACATTGGTGACGACTCCATCATATATATCTTTAATAAGATTGATGTATCTTATGGTAATTCTCTTTTTCATTAACTCCCACCATAATATATCTCTTGGTACCCTATCATACACTTTTTCTAAATCAATGAATACTATATGTAAGTTTCTCTTTTGTACCCTAAATGTCTCCATCAGATTTCTTAGTAAGTGGATTGTTTCGATAGTGGATTTTCCTGGTATGAATCCAAATTGATTCTGAGATACGCTTATCTCCAATCTCAATCTATGTTCAATCACTCTTTCCCACAATTTCATAGTATGACTCATAAGTTTAATTCCTCTATAATTAGAGCAGTCTTGTATATCCCCTTTATTCTTATATAATGGTACGAGTATACTCTCCCTCCATACTTTGGGTATTTTCTTGGTTTGTCAAATTTTGTTAAAAAAATCTATTAACATTGCTATCCTAACCTCTCCCGAGCATTTCCACACTTCAATAGGGAAGCCATCAGCTCCTAAGGTTTTATTATTCTTCATTCCAAGTTGTTTTAAAATTAATCAAATAATAAAAAATTTTAACTGGATTAGCCACCCCATGAATAAAATATAATTTAATTGGTTTTATTAAAATTGCTTGTGTGTAACTGAAACTAACTTTCTACTGCACTTACAGATGGGCCGACTTGTACAAAAGGAAAAAGGGTAAACAAGTTAGTTCTTATATCTTTACTGGCTTGGGCTATGTCAATATTGTTTGGAGGGAGGCCGGGGAAATTAGTTGAATCAAGTCTTCAGCTGTTCTAGGAAGGTTCTATATATGTATGAATGTCTCTAGATTATGACGAGACAAGAGATCACATCTTCTAACCTTGTAGGGTTGCATGGTCGATTGAGATTGGGGTAGTAAATGCAAGGATTTTAAAGGAATAATCTCTCCCTCAACATCCTTTGTGGGATAAGGGTTTCTTTTTCCTTAGCATCTTTATAGTTCCTCAGCTTGGGGGTGTTTTGAGGGTGCTCTTTGCATATGTTTAACAGGATCGGGTGCTCCTTTGTCTTGAGGCATTTTTTCCATTTTGTCTTTTTCATTTGTTTGGGTGGATACATTGTATTCTCTTACATTGCATTTTAATTCTTTTCATTCTTTCTTATAATATATTTCTTTTTCTATCTAAAAATCAAAGAGCAAGCATGAAGCTGCAATGGGCCCTCTTGCCTCTGACTCTAAATGCTGAAGGCTGTTGCTTGCAAAAGAACATTGTACAAATCTTCATGTTCCCCATGGTTTAGTTATATAAATTGCTTTATTTATATTATATTTCTTGAAGATGTACATATGTGTTCTTTTTACTCTTTAAGTTGCGGAAGATGTCCAGTGATTTTCTTTTTGGGAGTTTCTAACTGATGTTTTGTTTTCAGACTTAATATTTATGGTTTATGTGAAGTGAAGGTCTCTGGTGACGGGAATTGTCAGGTTGTTCCATTTAGATTGACAGAGCTATAAAAAATCAGTGTTTGTGTGTGTGTGCCTGAGTTGATTCGTTGTTCTGTATTTTGCAGTTCCGTGCTCTTTCAGATCAGATATACAGGTCACCTGAGCATCACAAGCATGTGCGGAAAGAAATTGTAAAACAGGTAGTGGACTTGAACATGTTTATTGTGGTAATTAATTCATTTAATCTAAATGTCACTTTGGCAGATTGGATAATTGGATAATATACGTTTTTTTTTTTTTTATTATTCCTATGTGTGTTTCAGATGCACTGGCCATGTTGAGTGGAATCCCACATAATCAACAATCTAGAACGATTTATAATCTTAAAAATGTCATGGGTTCGAGACATGGAAACAGTCTCTTTGCAAAAATGCAAGGGGAAGGCTGCGTATATATACGCTTTCTTTCAAAATCGACCCCAATTGTTGTGACAAAGGCTGATTGATTGATATAATCGTAAAAATTCAAATACAAAATGATTTAGTGAAATAACCATCCAACCTCCTCTTGTCCAAGGCCATCTCCTTATCCGACTTTTACCATGCCGTTAACAAGTTTGAACTTGTGAAATCAAAATCACTCTAAACTTACAAAAGGGGAATGGGTGATTTGGAGTTCACAAGGTCAAACTCCACCAAACCTTCAAAATTTTGAAGATCCAAGTCTCAAATTCTAAGTTCAGAATTTCTGGACTTACTTTCCAACAAAGTGGTATGAGATGAGAACCGACGGTTCGGATTTATGAGTTGAATACCTGTTGAGAGCACTGAAAATCCATATAAAACCAGGATGAGAGATCTTGTGCTAGAGTCTAAGAAAAAAAAGGGCTGTGAAAAGGAAAAGCAATGTGTACCCATTGAGAGGATTTGAGCAGTCAAAAATGATGATTTTGTGTTTATTTTCCTTCGTTCTAGGAAACTGATAATGAACAAAGACTTTTTGGTATATGGATATCAATCAGACTCATTCTACCAATGATGATAAATCCGAAATCACTATATTAGATGTCCACAATGCATGTGAAATTCAATTTTATTTCAACACTAATGAAGAACTAAAACAAGGATCTCAAGACTTTGACCAACTAGAGTGGAGATTCCATGGAAGCAATTAAAAGAAATTTTAAATTATGGGAGATGCTAGAGTATGTGTAATTTAGAATTAATGTGTGTGGTAAATTCAAGAGTCAATACATTTATTAGTCATGAATATACACCAAAGTGAATATGTGGAAAATACAAAATTAAAGAGTATATATCAGAGAGTTAATGAAAATATGAGAGGATTACAAAATAAATAACATATATCCATAAGGAGTGTTTTATCTAGTATGTCACAAAGAAAGAATATAAGACAGAAGAAAGAAGAAAGATTGAGGAGAATAGACAATTAGAAATATGGTGTTCAAGAGAGATAAGAGTAAGAGAGGACCCAAAGAGTTGGAAGAAGCTCTGTATGGCAAGCCGTACATCTCCACTGCAATATTATACTCATTTTAGTTCGTTAGTGCTAATATACACAGCAAATTATTTTCACACATTTGTCCTTATTTTCCTTTATATCACTATATGCAAGTATGTACTTATTTTAAGTTCAATTCAAGGTTGTTGATCCTTTTTGCCCCCTTCTCTTTTTCCTGTTTTTCTTTGGACCAATTTCTTTTTTCAGCTTAAGGATCATTGCTCATTGTACGAAGGCTATGTTCCAATGAAGTTCAAACATTACTACAAGAAAATGGCAAAGTAGGTTTTGTAACCGTTGATCTTTGTGCAATTCATAGTTTATTCCACAAAGAATTTGAGAGTTGTTTGTATATGCACTTATTCAGTAGATCTCTTACTTCTACTTTCTTTCTGTCTTTCTCAATGTACAGATGTGGTGAATGGGGCGACCACGTTACATTACAAGCAGCAGCTGACAAGGTGTATCACTTATTTCAGCTTTTATAGGTCCCTGAATGCTTCGTGTTCTTAAATGAATGCAGTTAAATCTAGTTCTGTGCCATTTGTTGCTGCTCTGCTTTTTTGCAGCTCTCTTGCTCCTTTAAATCGAATGCTATATTTCTGAAGATAAAATTTTTATCTGTTAACCTGGCAAGACCTTTCTCAACGATCCATTCCTGAAAACATTTTATTTGAAGGTCTGGCAGTATAGTTGACTTCTAAACATGGTCTTTATGATCCACTATTAGTGAAGTGGACAAATACAATTTGTGTTTGAGACCTTTATCTTGAATGTAGAACGTGTAGATAAAGGTACATATGAAGCCTAAGGGACTTGAAGCGCATGATCTAATCCTTTTCATTTTTTTTTTTTTTTTAACTTTAGTTGACCACCTCTTCAGCATACAAAACATCATATTCAAATCCATACAAGTCTTCTTTTTCTTCCCTTCAAACTTTCTTATGTTCATTTTGTAGACCCAGGCATGAAGGAAAGCCTGAAATAAATAATTACCTGGGAGAAAACCACACTATTCTGTGCAAGAGGATAAAAAATCAGGGAGTATATATTTTGAACTTTATTATAAAATTTATTTTTGAGCAAAAAGTTGAAGTGTATGCACAAATTTAATTTTGCATTGCACAACAACGGTAAGCATTCAACAATATATTCACTTATAAACAGAATTATACATTAACTATGATGAACCATAAGTCATGCAATTGACTATCTCATTTGTTTCTGTTATAGATATAGTTTGTATTGCTACATGAGCCAAATACAATGATCATTATCAATATTTATGAGTAGAATAATTGTGTTGGTTTAAAGTTATGACGGAAAAAAGACAATTAGCTTGTAGTTTTTACATTATATACAAAATTAGTCCACTTGCATTGAATTGCAAAACTTATTTGTAACTATTTGAGCGTAATCATGTAACATAGTTTTGTTTTGAAATCGTTTTGTCTGGTGATTATTCCTTTGTCTTGCTCTCATGTTTAGCTTAATTTATTATCGAAACTTAGATTTTAAAGACAGTGTTGATATTGTTATCATTTTCCACCTAGTCTTTGGCTGTGGCCATGTTTTTCTAGTTGTTTATGAATTGTTGTAGCAGATTACTTCTAATATGGGGTTAAATGATGCCACTGGATATGTTTGCAATATATTGCAAAATTCTCTTGCCTGTTTGTGCTTTTCCTTCTCTTCTTTTTTGGTTCTGTGCTTTTGGCTTGTGTAAACCAAGGAGTGGGTTGTATGGTATTTAACTTTTAAATTGTCTAGCTGAGAATTATATGAATGCTTTCCTCTGCATTTTGCTCCCTATTATCTGATATGAGGTTGTGATCTCAAGATTGAAGTCATATTATAGCCCTTTTAATAGATTGCGATAATGAATTACATTCGATGGTGCTAAAATTCCAGATTTACCTGGAGTGAATGACTTATTGACTCAGCTTCAGCTATGCAGTTTGTGGCAAAGATATGTCTTTTGACCTCATTCAGAGATAATTGTTTCATTGAAATTCTTCCGCAATACCAAGAACCTCAACAAGGTAAAGAAATTTAAATATATAATCTGTTCATAGACCGGAATTGCTGCTCTTAACAGATAGGGCCATATTTATCTTATTCCATATTCCAGCTCTTTTAGCTTGGGAGCTCCCCATAGAGTTTTTCGGTCTCTGTGAACCTTGGCTATAGCATTGAGGTTAAAAGCTAGCCCCAAATGCTAAGCTTCTAAATGATACAGTCTCTCCAAGACATGTTTCATTGCCGATGGATATTATTCTGATGATCCATTGTAATGTTCTAATGATGCAGAGCTGTGGTTAAGTTTCTGGTCTGAAGTGCATTATAATTCACTATATGAGATTCAAGGTTAGCTTCCATCATGGAACTGATTTTTTTTTTTTTTTAGGAACTCTTATGGGTCACTTTTCATGGTTAAATCTCTTAAACTATTCTGATTACTTGACAGATGCTGCGGTTCGGCAGAAAGCTAGGAAGAAACACTGGTTGTTTTAGTGGGGAAAAGAGTCGATGTTGCTGGATTGATGACGTCTTCCTTTGATTCAGAAATTTTCTGGTCCTTTTCATTTTATGATGTTATGAAATCTTCCTTGGATTCAGAAATTTTATGGTCCTTTTCTTTTTATGATGTTCTTCCTGTATCATTAAAATCCATTGCCACTTAACTTATGAAATTTCCCTGGTTTCTATTAAACTGCATGGTTGATGTTGACAACCATAAGTTACCAATGGTTTTGTGGTGGCTGCGTGCAGATGATTCATACTACCCTGTTACTGGATGCCAGTATTTCATCTAAGTGAACCATATTTGTGACTATAAAAGGGAATGGATTTGCTTATCAGTAAAGAATGGATTCGATAAATGTTATTCCCCCCAACCTCCTGAATGGGAGGAATTGTCTAGTGAGATGGGCCGAATGGTCCCTCCGTCTCCTCAATTTTCTTCGGTAAGAATGGTATATTTTGTAATTTAATTTATATCTCGAATTTATTTATTTTGTTTTATTGCGAGTATCATATGAGTCTCTCTCACTTGATAATTTGGCCATCCCCGGAGAATTTTAGGCCGAATTATAGCAAATATTGAAAATGGCTTTTAAGAATAGGGAAGTTGATTTATCATGCAACCCCTTTGTGGAATGATGATTTTTAGGGAACAAAGTAATTAAAATAATAAATTGGTCCATTGATGATAATTTAGAAACAATGTGAAAAGAGACGTCTAATAATATTAAAAGTATAGACAGCGAGATTCTAGGAGTATCTAAGGGAAGGGTTTCAATAGTTAAGAAATCATAGTGGTGGAATGAAACAATACAAATTGTTATTCGAATAAAAAAAAGTGTTATAGGAATTTTAAAAATGATCGCAGTAGTGAGATTTATGAAAAGTACAAAAGTGCAAAAAAAGATATAAAAAAAATTATCAACGAATCAAAAATCAAGATATATAACGAATTATACAACAGATTGAAAACTTAAGATGAAAAAAGAGAAATCTGCAGAATTGCCAAACCAAGAGAGAGAAATAAGAAAGATCTAAATGAGTTTAGATATACTAAGAATGAAACCAATTGTATACTTATAAGGAACAAAGACATAACAAAGCATTAGAGGGAATATTTTGATAATCTGTTTAATGTTGAGAGTATAATAGATATAAAAAATATCGCGACACATGTAAAAACGATTAATAGAGATTTTAAACGTAAAATTCATTTTCATGAAATAAGGGTGGCTCTAAAGAGAATGAAAAATAATAAAACCATAAAACCTAATAGCATTTCTATTGAGATGTGGAAGTGTTGGATAAATTTGACGTAATAATGTTAACGGCTCTTTTCAATAAAATTTGACAAATAAAGAAAATATCATAAATATGGAGAGAAAGTACATTTGTCTCACTGTATAAAAATAAAAAGAATATACAAGATTATTTTAATTATAGAGAAATTAAACTCATGAGTCATACGATAAAATTATGGGAGAGACTGATAGACTATAGATTGAGATTGAAGATAAATGTGTTTCAAAACCAATTTGAATTTATGACATGACGATTTACCATCGAAACAATTTACTTGTTAAAATAGTTGATTGAAACATTTAGAACGCAGAATAGAGATCTACATATGATATTCATAGTTTTAGAAAAAGCATATGATAGGATTTTTAAGGACGTATTATAGTGGATTCTGATGAAAAAATGGATCTCTTTGAAATATATTAATTTTATTAGGGATATATATGAATGAGTTGTGACTAATGTAAAAATTTGCTGGGTCTAAACGATACATTTCCTATTAATATTGATTTCTATCAATGTTCAGCATTAAGTGTCATACCATTTATAATGGTAATAGATGAAATCACAAACAATATTCAAAATGAAATATCATGATATATACTTTTCATAAATGATATAGTAATAATTGATAAAATTATAGAGAGTATTAATATTAAATTAGACTTATGAAGAGTTAAATTGGAGTCTAGAGGATTTAGATTGAGTAGATCCAAAACTGAGTATATGAGATGTACATTTAATGACATGACAACTATCAGAATAATGAAAAAACGATTATATTAGAGATAAGAAAAGTATCAAAAAGTGAATGATTTAAATATCGTGATTCTATCATTTAGAATGATTTACAATATAAATGAAGATGAACAATAGAATTCAAGTGAATTGGATAAAATGGAAAAAGACATCTAGAGTTCTCTACGACCGCACGATACCATTACATCTAAAGGGGAAATTTTATAAAACTATAGTAAGATTGTGTTATTGTATGACGTTGAGTGTTGGGTTATTAAACAAAAAAAAGAAAAAAATGACTGTAATTGAAATGAAAATATTTAAGTAGATGTGTGACAAAATTAGAAAAAATAGAATTAAAAATGATGAATCTATTATAGATAAGATAAGAGAGTATCGTCTGAAATGATTTGGGTATATGTAATGAAAATTTAATGACGTATCTGTTAGAAAAATCGAGAATTTAAATATAAAAAATTTAATAAAACGTAAAGATAGATCGTTAAAAATTTGAATATAAATTATTCGTAAAAATATGATAATTATGAATTTAATTGAGAAAATAGTTTTAAATAGAAAAGAGTGATGTATGAGCGTTCATATAAATAAAATCAGTATTTTTTTATTATATTTATTTTTTAAATGATTGATTTTAAAATTTTTAGAAAGAAAATTTAAATTATTATTGTTATTCTTGGTTTGACGTATTTGCTGGACTTCGAGGCATTGATTGAATCACCAGATGATGTTTCCCAAAAAGACTGCTTTTCGAGAGTAGGTTTTTGTGCACTCTGCAGCAGTGTAGCTGTTGCAAAAATGGGCAATTTGTGATTCTTTGTGGAGGATTCCAAAGCTGGAGACTTTTTACTTGTCAAGTTGCAACAACCAATCACACTAGAAGTGGCTAATACACTAATAATTGAAGGGCGTCTTGAACAAGAGCAATGCCCTACCCACCCCAGCCCCAGGCATCCAAGCGTGAATTCCTTACCACCCATTTTTTTTTTTTTCAATCTTACTAATTGGCGCGAGATGTTGCGGAATAAAGCAAATAAATGCAAACGCATCGTGCCTTTGTGGTTGATTTTTAGTTTCTTGTTTCCCTTGTACTTGTATTGCAATTTGCGAACCCCAAATTAACCTTGGCGAATTATTGTTACTAGGGGACAAGTGTCCTTACATGTACTTTGCCCTTGCATCACCGGAAAAGATTTTTCTAAGAAATTTTAATAAAACCCCTAGAATGGAAGCCATGTTGAGATTGCATAAAAAAATCTCACAATTGG
Source organism: Dillenia turbinata (assembly GCA_037126225.1). Classification (NCBI taxonomy): domain Eukaryota; kingdom Viridiplantae; phylum Streptophyta; class Magnoliopsida; order Dilleniales; family Dilleniaceae; genus Dillenia; species Dillenia turbinata. The sequence goes on along the minus strand of JBAMMX010000027.1, from coordinate 10,065,529 downwards.
CGCGATCATTAGAATGTTCAATTTCCCCAGATATGGGGCATGTGTGCACAAGTTTGAGTCCTGGTTTTCAAACTCAAAGGCAAGTGGTTGAACATTGCTAGCGATCTGCTTGGAGAGACGAAACATTGCAGGGTTTTATACATACATAGGAAATAACGACACAGAGACCTGCTGTAGTTGCGCTTGGCAGAACCTCATGAAATTCCCTCAAGACCACAAACAATGTAATAATCGAACGTACCATCGGTCTCGGTGCCAGCCTAGCCTAGATTGCTAATTGGAGGGAATCATGCTAAGATGTACGATAGACGAGACCTTTTTTTTGGAGGATGACGGGACCACCTTTCAATAACAACCAAACCCTAAAATTGCATATAACCTAAAACTTTATTTTAGAAAAAGGGCGTTCCTGCTCCTAATGGGAGAAAATCCTATGCCTGACCGCAGAACCATAAAAATAAAATAAAGTATAAGCAAACATTTAATTTAAACTATTTAAGTTTCTTACGTATTAGAGATATAATAAATTGTTTTTTTGTATTTATATATACAGAGTACAATTTATGATGTGTGTGTGTGTGGCTGAGAAGAGCAATAATTTGCCGCAAGTTTCATTTGGGGGAGTCATTCCCCCCTCCCCCCCCCCCCCCCCACACACACACAAAGTATTTTGTTGCCTTTCCCCATTTTTATTTGACGAGTCTGATGAACCAACCGGCACTGCAATTCTTTTTCCTTTCCCGCAGAAAGTTGATTCGAAAGTTTCAATCAATTGCAGTGATGGTTGCAAGAAGAAAGTTAAGAGAGTCTTGATAACATTTTCTTTTGCATTCCATTCCGTGTGATTTCGTATTCTACCTCAAGTTTTGACGGTATAAGCATGCACATAGGCGTGCTGAGGACAAATCTATCCCATAGAACCAAAAGTGATAGTACACGGGAACGTAGGTGCACAAGTTTATAACAAGAAACTAATCAAAGCAGGAAAACACGGGAAATATGGAGCAATAAAAACAATGCTCCTAATGCTACAAAAGATAAAAAGGACGTGCAAGGGGCTGTACCTGCAAGTTCAATGGGAGGCAGATTAGATATTTCCAAGGTCGGATGTGAGGCAGCAAAATGCACAGAATCATGGGACACAGCCACTACGGGTACCACCACAAACATCTAAAAAAGAACCAACTCAACACCAATGGTGACTACAAGTGCCTCCAGAAAGGAACTCCAAGTGATAATCCACAGACAAAGACTGGATTCTAAAGCAGATTGTAGGTAAAGACTATGTCCACGTAGGGTATTTTACCCTAAGTAAAAATAATTTGAATTTGAATAAGAGATGATAGCTAGTTACCAATTATCCTCACACCCCTAAATTTTCTCTACAACTACTCCTTACGTGAGTTAATGTTAATTAACTTAATCAATTTGAGATAAAAAACTCAGTGGTTGATGATTGAGGGAAGCACATTGTTGAGTAAGAACAATCAGAGAGAATACAAGATTGAGGGTTTCCAAACGTCACTAAAAATCATCGGGTTGAGGGTTGAGACGTTGTAAAACTGTGGTGATAGTTTAATTTTTGTGATTATCACCCCAACTGCGAGAAAAATCAAGAAAGAGTTAGTGGTTCCCAGAATTTTTGTATTTATGCACTGAGATATATCGAAAACCCGACTATTTTACGATTTTGAAAAATTTATTATAATACTTCCGCTGCATGATTGTGTTATCATAGTCTAATATTGGTATCAGAATATGTTAGATTTATTAAAAATAAATTTTTAGAAATTTTTGAGTATACAAAATATAGGGTATAAAATTTAGAATACGGATCACGAATGAGTTTCGTGAATCCAATTATACCATGATGTTACCCATGTCACGAAAATCACGAAAATAACTTTTTCATAATTTTTTTGAACACGTTTAGACCATGAAAATTCTGGTTAAAGTTCTCGACCGTGAATGATCAAAACCTCAAAACCCTAGATTTGTCGAGATTGATGGCAAATCGTTGCATGTGATTGGTCCATGTGTTTCTGACTTCTTGATCTATATTTTGATATGCATTTTATGTGTTATTATTGTCAGAAAATGATGTTTCAAAAATGGCCGCGAAAGGTCGAAATTTTGAACTCTCAATTCGTCGAGTTTAGGGAGCGAATATTCCAAATATCGAGTCAATGATGATTGAAAAATAAGGAATTAGAGTTTTCGATAAAAATCCAACGAAAATAGAGCCGAAAAAGATGTTTTCCGGCAATTGGGTCGAAAACCCAGTTGTAGGACTTGTCGGGCAGAAAAGACCTGACTTGGGTCCATGGCACATGGACCGCAGGCGCTTGGCAGGCACGTGACGTGCAGGGGGTGCTAGTGCGTGGAGCTCACACGCGCTAAGGCGCGTGAGCTCCCGGGTCCATATCCGGGTTGGTTCTAACCCGGAACCGGGTCTAACCTGCTCTCTGACCCGGGTCGTGACCTGGAAGGCACGTGAGAGAGCGTGACAGACATGCCATGCGTTTGTCATGCACTGACTTGCTTTCCACGCGCGTGGACCCACCGGCTGTGCTTCAGGTCTTCCTGGAATAAAAAATGTGATTTTTCTGAAAGTCCTATACTATTAAATGTGATTATTTGTGGGTTTTTGTGTACCAAATTCTAGTCCGAATAGTAAGATGCAATCCTGAATTATGGTGTGTGGTGTCTGTTGATTCATACGCTCGTTTTGAGGTCTGTAGTCGAATCATTTGGGTCTCGTTGATTCGTAAGGTGTACAAAATTGTGAAATTAATTATTACTTGTCACTAATGTCTTTCTTTTCTGTGTGACTGAGACTATGGCTGTTATAAAAACTGTCGTTCTGGATCTCGTGTAGGAAGATAAGTTGAACGGTGACAATTATGATATTTGGTATTGGAAGGTTCAGTTTGTCTTCGAAAAACAAGAACTTGCGGAAGTTCTAAAGCACAAGATGAATGATCTCGAAGAGGGTACCACGCCACAGGCGAGACGGGATCAGGAAGCGTATTTGGATGGAAGAAGAAGGATGGTGAAGTTAGGGCGATCCTTATGAGCAGCATGCACGATGAGCTGATTCCGGTGTATAAGCAGTATACTATTGCGATGTTAGTTTGACTTGCTCTGAGAGAGCATTACGGCTCCCGGTCTGCTCAAAGTTGAAGATGATGACCTACAAGTTTATCACGTATAAGAAGAGGCCTGATTATGTTATGAAGGAGCATCTTATTCATATGTCGAATATGATTGTCTCTCTGAAGAGTATGAGGGAGCCAATGTCAGACAAGATTTAGGTACTGGGAGTAATTCAGTCTCTGCCAAATTCTTGGGATGTTGTTAAGATCTACCTCACAAACACTGAGAGTATTCGTACTTTCATGGATGTGAGTAGGTATTGTGAACTTGAGGAGGAGCGCCAAGAGGTAGCTAGGTCTACTTCAATTCATGCTTATATGGCAGAGTTGAGTAAGGGCTCCCAGGACACTAAGCATAAGTGACGCAAGCATGAAAAGAAAACCAAAGGTTACGGCAAGAAAAAGCTGTCTGTTAAGACAGACGACAAATGACAGAAACGCAAGAAGAAGGAGCTCAGTAAGAGCAAGGTCCATTACTACGTGTGTGGCAAGTATGAGCATTTCATACACGAGTGTGGTGAACGAAAGGTATATCTTTCTTTACATGGTTTGACTTATGTGTCATCTAGTGTGATACTCATCGACTTCTCTTCTTGTGGATTGTAGAATCAAGAGCCATCGTCCATGTAGCTCGTGACAGGAGTACGTATGTGGAGTTCCGACGATTGAGATCCCATGCGAGGAGACTGTATGTGGGGAATGGAGCATTTGTGGAAGTGAGAGAGATTGGTACATGCAAGTTGATGCTGCAATCAAATCCTGTATCTATATGATGTATTGTATGCTCTTGAGATTAGGCGGAATCTCGTGTCTGTCCAATGTCTTAATCAGTTATGATATTCTGTTTTGTTGGGAAACTCTAGAGTTTTCATTTATCATGATAGTTCTTTAACATATTGTGGTTTAGTCCATGAGAGAATTTATGTACTGGATTTGATTCCGTTCTATAATATTTATCATTCTTCTCCTATTGCCTTTGCATTTGATAGTGTAGTTGATGATGTAATTATTTGACATAGTAGACTTGGCCACATATGGCAAGAGATGATGAGTCGGTTAGCTGCGAATAACTTGATGGGTACGCTAACCAGGATCGAGTTACCCTTATGTGAGTTTTGTCTAGCGGGTAAACCTATGAGAAAACTATTTGGGAAAGCAATGAGAGTTGAGACTCCACTGCAGTTGGTCTACTCTGATATTTGAGGACCCATGAATGTGAGAGCCCGAAACGGAATAACGTATTTTATTACATTTATAGACAACTACACGTGTTTCGGTTATGTCTATCTTACCTCGCACAAGTCTGAGACACTAGAGTGTTTCAAGAGATTTATTAACGAGATTGAAAATCAGTTATATTTGAGGGTGAAAACTCTCAGAACCGATCGGGGGCGCAAGTTTCTGTCTGAGTATTTTAAAGAGCTCTGTTTTGAGAATGGTATTATGAGACAGCTGACTATTCCTATTACTTAGCAGAATGGAATAGCCGAGAGAAGAAATAAAACTCTGTTAGAGATGGTGAGATCGATGATGGCGTAGACCAATTTATCAATCTCCAATTGGAGAGATGTATTATTGACTGTTGCCTATGTCCTTAACTGTGTCCCGACAAAGTCCATAGTCAGCACTCCATACGAGTTTTGGACAGAGAGACAGCCTGACATTAGCCATTTGAGGTAATGGGGTTGTGTCGCATATGTTCATGATTTTTCGTATCAGTACAGCAAGTTAGACCCGTGAGAAAAGAAATATATCTTTATTAGATACTCTGAATACTCCAAGGGACGTGTTCCTAGGAGAACATACGGACGGTACTGTCATTGAGATTGAATATCATGATTCCACGTTTCTTGAGAATGAAGATAAGAAATCGATCGAAACTACACATTCTATGAGATGGATAAGTCTAGTCGCTTAGCTAAACCCAACGGCTGGATTCAAGAGCCTGTTACGGATTTTGATCCTAGTGGGAGCGGTCCATATAAAGGTATGGAGGCTCTCCCTCCTTGTAGGAATAGTCGGGAACATGGATCTCGTCATCATTTTCCGATTGAGAATAAGTTCCTCATTATGACTCCCGAGGATAATGAGGAGTCCAGGACATTTCAGGAGGCTCTCGAGGGTCCAGCAAAGAACCAATGGTTAAATGTCATGCAGGAGGAAATAGAATTTATGAGAGTTAACAGGATCTGGGAGCTAGTTGATTTACCTAAGGATAGAAAGACCATTGGGAACAAGTGAGTTCTTAAAATCAAAAGAAATACCGACAAATTGATAGAGAGGTACAAGGCCCATATGGTAATCAATGGTTATACACAGACAAAGGACATTGACTACGAAGAGACTTTTTCCCCTATAATTAAGTTTATATCGAGCCATTTATTATTGACGATCGTCGCGAGCATGGATCTGAAGTTATACCAGATAGATGTAAAGACTACCTTCTTTAACAGGAGTTTGGATGAGGAGATCTACATGAAAAAACCCTTTGGGTTCGTTCTAATTAGTCAGGAGGATAAGGTCTATCGACTTCGGAAGTCGATATACGGCCTAAAATAGTTATGCAGGTAGTGGTACCTAAAATTTCACAATAAGGTGATATCTTATGGTTTTACGATGATTGAGGAGGATCATTGTATTTATTTGATACATTTTGATAACTCTTTTGTGATACTGTCATTGTATTTGGATGACATAATGTTGGTTGGGAACAACATTGAGTATCTGATAACCATTAAAACATAGTTGTCATCGAGTTTCGACATGAAGGACATGGGTGAAACTGAGTTCATCCTTGGAGTTCAGATCCAGAAGGATCGTTCGAGAAAGACGTTGGCTCTTTCACAAGAGACCTACATTAGGAAGATTCTTGAACACTTTTAGATGAGTGATTGTAATCCCATAAATACTCCAATCACCAAATGTGACAGCTTAAACCTAAAAATGTGTCCTAAAACTCAGGAAGAAGTGAGGGAAATGAGTAAAGTACCTTACTTCAGTGCAGTGAAAAATTTGATGTACGCGATGTTGTGCACACGATCAGACATTTGCTATGTAGTCGGTCTGATAAGTAGATATCAGTCAAATTTTAGAAGGGGTCACTGGTGACCAGTGAAAAGGATTTTTCGATATCTTAAGAGAACTATAAACTTTTTGTGTTATGGAGGAGACGATTGGTACCTTGTGGGATATTCAGACGCCGATTGAGGCAATAATATGGATAAACGCAAATTGACATCAGGTTTTGCCTTTTGCTCAATGGCGGTGCCATCTCTTGGAGTAGTAAGAAACAAACCTGTATGGCTCTATCTACAATGGAGGTTGAGTTCGTGGCTTACTCAGTCACAGTTCATGAGAGTATTTGGCTCCGGAAACTATTAGATGACTTAAGAATTGTGGCATATAGTGGGAGGCCTGTGATAATCAGACTGTTATCGCTTACGCTCAAGACCCTAAATATCATAGTAGGATCAAATACATTGACACCAGATACCATTTCATGAGAGACATCATCGAAAATGGTGAAATAACCATCAAGTACATTTCTACACACACAGAGTCATTGAGTTTAGATACTTTTTGATATTTTTAAGTTTATACTATATGGACGACATTGATACTTATTGACTTTTTTACATATATGATTATTGTATAGTGAGAGCTATATTACTTGAGACGATAATTTGATATTTATCCCCAAACCCCACTGTGTGAGACCCGAGATTCATTGGGTAGGATCTCTTGTACCATTATTATTTTGATTGTTTTTTGAGATCTTAGTTCAGTATTTATTATTTTAGTCTGTTTATATATGACCCGAAAGATAAATTGAGATCTAAGGGGTAGGTCTAGGAAAGCAGCGGAGTTGAGTCTGATAGATTCAAGTTTGGAAAAGGGAAGACCAATTGACATTACATCATTGTTTTGTATTCACCGACTGATTTTTTATATTTATCCATATAGGGATTTAAATATAATAGTGAATACACAGTCGACTAATTTATTAGGGATTACTTTTGATGAGGAAAGTGGCTCGATGGATGTAATTAGTCTTGGATCTGGAGTACAACGAATTTTCTTTTGGTACTAACGGTGATTACTCGATTATCATAACGGGTGTGTCGAAAAGTTTTTATTTGTAAGTGTACCCACCAGTCGCACGACGTCTAACTTGGTATGAAAGTCTAGTAGAGTGATGTGGTGGATCATATGAGTTGTGATCCTGTGATGGAAGTAAAATGTCCTTGTGTACAAGTGAGAGATGTAGATAAATATACCTATGTAAGAACATTTTACCCTAAGTAAAAATAATTTGAATTTAAATAAGGGATAATGGATGATTATCCATTATCCTCACTCCCTTAAATTTTCTCTACAGTTACTCCCTACATGAGTTAATGTTAATTAACTTAATCAATTTGAGATAAAAGACTTAGTGGTTGATGATCGAAGGAAGCATAATGTTTAGTAAAAACAATTAGAAAGAATAAAATATTGAGGATTTCCGAACATCACTAAAAATTATCGGATTAAAAGTTAAGACATTGTGACACTGTAATGATAGTTCGATTTTTATGATTATCACTCCAACTGCGACAAAGATCGAGAAAGAATTCATTATTTTCAAAATTTTTGTATCCATGCATTGAAATATAACAAAAATCCAACTATTTTAAGATTTTAAAAAATTTATTATAATATTTCTATGATTATGTCATCATAGTCTAACACAAATAATCGATAGGTAGTGGCAGTAATAAACAAAAATGAGGTCTGCCACTGCCCCTTCTGCCACCTGTGCAATTACAAGCCAACTGTGGCCCGCATCCAAGTTCGAACTTGCCTCAACAACTGGATAATTATCTAATCAGATCTTGGACGACTCACCATCACTTGATTGAACCTTCACGTGAAATTGCCCTGCCAGCCCCTTTCAAGACACCAGACTCTCATAGTCCCAGGTGGTACTCTATATCTGGCACTTTATACATACGACCAAGAAAACAGCCGCAGTAGAAACACTTTTGCTTCACCACTCGCTGCTGCTGCCGGAGCAGGAGTTGGCGATTTTTTCCGTGATGAGAACACTGTACGATGTCGTGTGATTTGATCTCTTTGGATTCTGTCCCGTTTTTAGTCCTCTTTCGTTCTGCACCACAGGACAGTCATATCCTTTCTTTGTTTGAAGCTGAGTTTCTCCGTACCATAATGCAACTACTTAAGTACACAAAAGAGTATCTTCTAGGTCCACAAAACCGCTGTTTAGGCAACCTACCATGAGCAAGTTTTCTTTGGATACTCATTTATCTAATTGTACTAATATTCTTATATATTAATACCCATGCACCATATTTTGTCCCAGTACAGTATCACATTGGTATAGCATTATAACAGAGTTGCATATATTTCAGCTCAATTACACGTTTCATTTGGTGTTTTGGTAATGCTATCTGCCCCAAGTCATATTTCTTCCTCATCTAGTTCCTTATACTATTCTAGTAGGCCCATTCTATTACAACTACGGGAAAAGAAGCAGAGAAAGCGGGGGCATATCCAATATAAAATTTACAGGTACAGCAGTTTCAGGGACTTCATAGGGTTTGTAGTTTGTAACCATGACCTTAAGTGATCAGTCAACTTGCAATGTGTTACTTCTATTAGATCGCAAAATTTGGGGCTAATTGGTGCAGCAAAGAAAGAACTATCACACTGAATATACCTTTACATCATCTATCAGACCTGGCAATAATCTAAAGAGCACTGATGAACGACCAACAAAGCCATTTCATCTCCTTAGTCCTTACCTGGTTACTGTTGAACGAGATCTTTATTTTCCTTTTTTCCCCGATGGAGGTGGTGGGGGATAAGTGTGGACGCACCAAGAAGGTGCACCACAGCAAAAGCTACACAAAAAGGCACCACAGTATGTGTGATGTCAAGATCACATTGCACATTGTAGTATGTGACCTTAAAATCCTAATACCATATCTGATATAAAGATAAAACAGAAAAGACAGAAGTTTAGACATATGTTACAGCACCTGCCAATTTTGCACAGCAGGGACTATGTTATAACCATCTCAGAAAAGGGTAAAGTGTTATCCTACCTAGAAAGGTAAAGTTAATACACCATCGTCTCCTATAAACAGCTATAAATATAATAAACAAACAAACATTTGTCACATTAATAATAGCTCTATCATTTTTCTTACTCAAATGTCACCCAAGATATGCCAAATCTTGCCTACTAAAACATCCATCCTAAACTTAATTCAATAACTGCAATTGGTCAAATTGCCTTACATTCCCATTCAGAGATTTGGATGCAGTTCATGGCATCAGAGACACTATGCATTGAAGCAATTCAGTAATTATAAGATGTACTTCCAAATTCTGCAAATAATAGTTCCTAATAAACTTACATATAAAAAAGAAATAAATAAATAAACAACACAAATTTATTCCCTGCAGAAAGGCATCATGACTTTAATCAACGCAACCAAATATTAATTGACCTGTTTCATGTCTCTAAACCAACAAGGGCCAGGCAAGACAAAAGAAAGAACAGCAAAGTGGCATAATTATCGAGGTCTAGGGTGGCAAAAATGAAACCAACCAGGCAATTTGGTTGTACTATACCTGCTAATTGTTGAGTTCTAATTATGCTAAACCCTTCCCCTACTTCAAGTGGAAATTTTCCTTTTCCTGTGATTCAGACAATTTTGAGGCAGATTTTTATTTTTATTTTTATTTTTTATTTTTTCCTCCTGCAATTCAAACTACTTTCCAGCCCTGGAAATTCAGACTTTTTCCTGCGATTCAGACTGTTTTTCCTATCCAGAAATTCAGACTTCGTGCCTGTGATCCAGACTTCCTTTTTTGAATCCAGAACTTTTTTCCCCTGTCTGAACAATGGCTGGTCAAGGTAGAGGGCAATCAACCCCAACGTACAGAGTTGGCTGAGATGTGGAGACTGATTAAGGACTTGACCTAGGCTGTACAAGCCTGCAGCGTCAGGAACTCATGGAAGCCCAAAATGGAGATTCCGGAAGCAACCGCAAACAACTCGAACTTCCATATCTTGTAACAGAAAAAGAAGTCGAGAATGTGTTATGATGCTGGAATCACAAATGGAGTGGCACAGTGTGGATTGGAAGAATGATTACTTCATGCTCTTAATCAGAATGATGGAGTTTTTGACAAAGAGTTAGATCTAATTTTCGATTAGTGTGAGGGTGAACAAGAAGTTGAAATCACCATATATTTTGATGAAAACAATGATGGGATAGAAGAAATTGATGAGACTTTGGTGCTGCAAAAGGTGAACACAAGAACAGTTAAAGATGAAGAGGAAGATTAGAGGAGCTATGGTACTTTTCATGTGCCTATTGTTTGTGGAGGTCAAGTTTGTGATCTTGTTATTGAAGAAGGAAGCATGGAAAATATCATATCGAAGGAAGCTAAGGACAAGTTGAAGCTTACTACAATAATACAGCCTTGCATGCATAAAATGGGTTGGTTAAAGATGGGTGCGACATGCCGGTGACTTCCCCATGCTTGGTGAAATTCACTATAGGTGGTAATTTGGAAGATGAAGCTTCATGTGACTTTGTTCCGATGGATGTTGTGCATAATGTTCTTGAAAAACCTTGGTGGAATAATGGTCATGGGGCCAAAGCAGCAACCCCCCCCTACCAACTAAAAAAATTATTTCCCTTTACATGTTTTCCAGACTTTCACAGGTGGCCTCCGCATAATGTTCCAATGTGGAATAATGGTCATGGGGTCGAATAACAGAAAAAAACCACCTCCTTGCTGCAGAACCTTAACAACAGTAGAAAACTCCCATAGCAATGGTCTCATTAACTGGGCTGCCCTGTCTTATGTTTGCTAGACTAATGTGGACACAAACATGACAATGACAACAGTCTCTGAGCATAAACTATCAATTTGTAGCGACACTAAAAACTGAGACCTAAGGCACCACGGTAAAATGGAAAATTGAAACTAGAATACTGAAATAAATTGCCAATGACCAAAGTCCTCCACAAGTTTTTGCAACTTAAATAGGTACACACATTTTAAGAGAACAGTAATTTTCCCACTTTGCAGACAATTTGTAATGTCAACAAATCTAGCAAATAGCCCTATATATCAGCTTCTATACCAGATTTTGAGTATAACTAGTTATCAAGAATTAACAAATGGTACCCATAGGCTGCGGAGCTTTGAAAGGCCTTTCGATTGAGTATTCAAAGATCTTCTCAGTTATCTAAGGCACAGACATAGAGTTCAATATATGTGTTATATTTGGTTTTGTTAGTTTCATTATTTTGGTCTTTTAAGTTATGTTTTATTATTTAAAAACTTTTAGTTGGTCATAGAAGTCACCTTGAATTGTTTAAAAACTATTAGAGGAATTTTAATACTTTCCTTTTAGAAATTGTCTTCTCATATAAAAAGGGGTATCAACCCTGATTGCAACACATTTATTGATTTTGGAATAATACAATTGGTCTTTGATTCCCCAAACTTCTCTCCCTTCCGGTTTCTCATTTCTCCCTCTCTATCCTGTTCTTCTACTTCTCTCTCTTACCATCCTACATTGCCTTTGGGCATCATTTTCAAGCTCTTTTGACCAAAGAATACCTTCCATGGAAGCAAATCTAAGGTTTCAAAACTCCTTTGCAAACTTAGATCTAAGATTTTGAAGTAAAAACCACACACTCAACGTCACTAGTAGAGAATTAGTAGTAAAATATGAATCATATATATATATATATATATTTTGTCTAGATCTAGTTCAGATGTGTTTATCACTTAGATTTTGAGATTGAAGGAATAAAAACAAACAAACATTTGAAGACCCAAGATTAGAAAAGGTAGCACTAGACATGGGGAGTTGACTAACTAGCTGATGAAGAGAAAAGGGGCAATGTGGCGCCATGCAGTTGTAGGTCTCATATGGCTAACCACCCTAGCGAGAGAAGGAAAAAAACAAAATAGTGAAAAGGGGAAACATTAATGACTTGGCTGCAGAGATAATAGAATGATGAGTGAAAGGAGTTTCAGTGGAGAAAGTTAGGCTTTGGCCCTACCAAAAAACTTCAGCTTCTAAAAAGCATATTATCTTTTTTCAAGTGACTGGAATCATCTATTGCCATCAAAGTTCATTTTCTTTTTTCTTAGCTTAATGTTTCTTTAGGTTTCTTTACAACCTCTTCAAAATGATTCTTTTAGCAATTGATTCTGAACATTTTGAGTTGCATTTCGCTGGAAGATCCATTTACTACTATCAATTGGTTGAAAGCAAAGGCGCAGGGTGTATTGACTCCATTTTTGTCTGGATTGCACTCAGTGGTTGAACAATACACTTGACAAGTTGAAAAATGAGTTTGAAGTCATAGTGAAGTCCTGTAGGGAACATAGTCAAGTGATTTGTGCTGTAAATGAAGGCATCACCAAGTAATCTTCTATGAAATTATGCGCTATTATGGCAGCAAAGTCGGTATTGTTTGTACCACACCATGCAATAGAAGATGAGGCTAGGAAGAGTTCCCCAAAAATGAAAGGAGATAACGTTTTTTACTATCTTTTGCATATTATTCTTTTATTTTATCATTGGCAGGGATGAACCCTGAGTTTTCTTTTGTACAATCATTTCTAGTTCTATGTTTTCTTGTCAAACAAGCATCCACCTTAGCATCCCCCATGGTCCGGCCAAATACACATGGGGCCGGTTGAGATGAGAAAGAAAAATTTGAGGCTCGTCAAATGAGCAAAATTTGATAATGACATTTAGCTCGTTCACATAAATAGACTCGTTTAAATCTTGGCTCATCGCATTCGATAGCTAAATGAGCTGAGCTTGACAACAATTTTAGGCTTGTCTAGAAAATAAGATTCAGTTTCGCTTGTTTTGAAACTGAATTGCACTTCAACATCACACTACTTGGTTCATCTGTAAAACGTGCTAAGAAATTTAAGCAAGTATAAGAGAACATGGAAATCCCAGAAAAAACTAAAAAAGGTTGTGGGCCATGACATCTTATTATATAAAGTAGCTTCTAATACGGCCTTTGTAGAGCCAATAGGAGAAAAATGATTTGTGCAGCCAAACCAAACTAGTTCAGATCACAATATTTTGAAAGCATCTTTGTGTAATTTTCAGCCTAGCTTCCTTTCTTAAGCATGTTCCTGGAGCCCTACCATCACTTGGTGCATCTTCTTACGATACAATACAATAACAATAATCTGGATTTTAATCCCAAATTTAAGAAACAAAAACAGAAAAGATAAAAAAAAAAAGGTTTATAGAAACTTAAAATGACAAATGAGGTGATTTAACTTGTTTGGATTCTTTTACGCCACTCATTCTTATCTAAAACCATCTTCTCAATTAAACTCTTAAATATCATATCTTTACGGATAACTTACATCCAAGTTTTTAACGGTCTACTTCTATATTTTACTAAATCTCCTATATTTAAATTCTCGATCCTCCTAATTGTTGTGTCTTCTTACAATCCAAATTAAAAAAGAAGCACAAAGCGATCATAGGCAACACCTTTATGGAAAAAGTTACTCTCAAGAGAAGGTTTTGAGAAAATGTCCAATTTGTTCATCAAAAGACTTACTAAGAGTAAAAGCATTTCTTTAAACTAGACAAGGTGCAACATGACTCTTTGCCAAAAGACTTTTTCTAGCAAAACAAAGTGGAAAATTAGGGGAGAGCCAATGTTTTAGCAAGCATATGACATACGAATTGCCTACATTGTGTTTGTTATTGACTTAGTTGACTAAAACTTGAAGGAGCCAAATATAAAGAGACATCCATTCAAATTAAGTTTCTTGCAAGAATAGAAAATGCTTGCATTTTAGAACCATTAAGATTGAAAGAAGAAAACAAAATCATCTATAAAAGACAGTGCTGAAGATTAAGCCAGAGAATAAAAGTAGGATTCCTTCATACGACGTATTTATTAGTCAGCGTTAGGTTGTCACTTCACTAGCACCTATAAGGCATTTATTCATCAATATTACTATTTCTCATTTTTGCGAATTGTGCCGTACAAGGAACACCACTTGCAGTAGCAAAACAAAATCAATGAGAAAGATAACTTGAAAATTTATACCTGGTTTGCATTGCCACGAAGCAAGTCCAAAGGCCAACATCATATTCAAAAGTTTCTGGCAGCCTATTTGCAAGTTTTGGGAGTCATATAAGTGAGATGGAGTTTTGCTACGTAGCTAGAATTAAATTTGAAATTTCTAAGATAAAAGAGTTAATGGCACGTAAGTGCCAAGGGTGAAACCAAGCGGCTCGGCTAAGTTAAACATAACCTGAAGTCCTCAACTCATAATCTACGTTAATGGGGTGGAGAGAAATATCAAATGCAATGCTAAAAGAAATTTGCAACTCGAAGGATACAGGCAAGACAACTCTCGAAATGACAGAAAAATGCAGATAAGGATAATATCAGCGGTAGAAGCTACATGTCATTCAAGCATCTCAAGAGTAACACCAGGCAGGTAATGAAGGAAGCGTTTTTCTTTTATCTGGGTGGTTTAATATATAGAAGACAGCAAGAGAGAAGGAAGAAGAATAAGAGAAACCAACCCCCAAACCGCCGAACATTTGCAGACCATGAAAGAGTCAATGCTATCACACCAACAGCTATACCCTCAAAATCTGAAGCTTGGTTGAGAAGGCAATGGCAACCCAGTCAGGCTGGGAAGAAGACCACTGAAGCTGCTCGATCTCAGCGCCAGCAGTGTAGGCGAGGATGGGATCCAAACCGCCCTCGACGGGCTGGCCCATGGAAGAGAGATCCCAGATAAGGGCCTGAGAGTCGTCGCCGGCGGTGCAGATGTGGCAGGAGCTGTGAGGAGCCCAAGCGATGGCGTTGACACTGGCCTGGTGGCGCTGGAGCTCGACGACGGGAAGGGTGGGAAAACGAATGTCAAGAACAACAACCTTGGCACTGTCCATGATGATGGTGGCCATGTACCTGGGGTCCTGCTTGTTCCAGCCGAGGCGGACGAGCGGGGTATCGGGCTCGGAGCTCTCGTAGATGATGGTTGAGTGCTCCTTGTCACGGAGATCGAAGACACGGACGGAGCCGTCAGCGGAGACGGAGGCGAACACGCCGACACCACCCCAGGCAATGTCGTAGACCTCCTTATCGTGGGCGATGAGCTGGGTGTCGACGGCCTCGCGCTCTATGTCCCAGATGGTGCAGGTGGTGTCGATGCTGGAGGTGCCGATGCGGCGGGTCTCGGCCTCGTTCCAGTCAAAGGAGGTGAGAGGACCGCAGAACTCGCTGTTCTTGTTGTTGTTGAGGAGGGTCTTGAGCTCGACGCGGTCGTCGTGGATGCGCCAGAGGCGGAGGAAGTCACTGGAGGTGGCCAGGAGGTCGGGCTTCTGGCACTCCCTGTCAGGGATGAAGATGGTCTTCGTTGGAGGGTAAGGGTGGTCGAAAGACAGGTTCTCGTCCGACCGGATCTCCCCGTTGGAGTCGTCCAGCTGCACGATCTCCACCCGGTTAGGGTACTGCTCCAGCAGGCTTGCGATCGCCAGCCTGTACTTCTTGTCCCTCCTCACGCTCCAGTTCATCGCGTATATGTGCCATGGCGCCTCATACGTGTATATCTCCGACCTTTTCTGCTGCTCGTCTGACCCGTCCTGGTTCGGATCGCTGCTTGCCCCCATTCCTGCAACTCCGATCCGGTGACCCTACCTCAAAATTTCTATCCAGTTTACTTCAGACCCTACTCTACTTACTCGACTGATGACAACTGAAATTAGGTCTCCAGATTTCTTCGTCTCTTGTCCTCCCCCTCTTTTAATTTTTTTCCCCAATCCAAGCCCTTCTCCAGGAGAAGTGCAATTTTACTTTGAATCAAATACAAACCACCCGGAACCAATTATTATTATTATTTTATTATTATTATCATTATTATTATTATTATTATTTAATTTTATTACAAAGGTTCTCCGATTAAAAACTTACATTTTCAATCCTCCCGGTATAATTTATTATTAGAGGTAAGTTTTGACTCCATAAATTCTAATTTTTTTTAACTTGAACGGTGATTCCTGGAGATGATTCAAAGCCTACAAAACATCATTAGAAGATACTCCGACGGGAAGAATCCAACACTCAACTAAGAAAAAACTGTTTTCAATGGTAATAAAACAAATTGAAAGTGAGAGAAAATGAGAGAGAGTTGATAGTCCTGTGATTTGGGTGTTAAGTATTTTTTGTTTTAGAGAACGAACCTGGATTTCGATGTGCCGAAAGTTTTTATACTTTGTTGCTGTAAGAGTCGTGTGTATTTGAGGTATTACAATTCTAGTTTTCTTACGAAAAAGGCCAAAAATCTTGAGATTCTTCTAATCAAATATTCTCGAGATATTTAAGATTTTTATTATTTAGGAATTTTAATAATACGAAGAGAATTCTTCTCTTATTTAGAGAATGTGTTTCATATTGGTTTAGGAAACTAAAACTGGCACAAGACTTAATCAAATATTTTCTATAGTCGATGAGAATGATCGATTTCTTAACGACGCTTGTAACTTGGGGAGTATGCGCACAACCTCTTATTGATAGGAATTGCAATCAGCCTCTTGCCGATGTGGCAGGAGTAAGGTCACGTTTTTTATATACTGAAGTCCTCTGGAGGTCACAGAGCAATTAACTTATTGATAATGATAGTCACTTGGTGAGTCGGTTGGACCATATCCACTTTTTGGGAAGATTAATCTCTAGTTGTTGATATGGTTAGGCGTGACATGTCTCTTTGGATTGTGAACTTTACAGAGCTAAACACCTTTTATATTGAGTCTTTTGACAATGTCTCATTATTTACCAATCACCACAATAAAACAATAATTATGTAATTTTTATTGATGTTCAAATTAATTTGGTTTTATTTGTTATAATACATTTATCTTTAAATTAATTGATTTTTTATTCTCCCTCTTATTGTTGTCCAATAGGACATCTAGCGAATGTTTGCTTCCTTTTTTGGACCAACAAAGAGAGAGAGACCCGGAGAGGGAAGAGAGACGAGCAGAAAGAGAGGAAAAGAAAAAAAGAGATGAAGGTGAAAATTGGTCGACAAGGGAAAAAATTAGAGAAAAATAGTGTGATGGAGGTCACAATTATGGTATTCTCCCTCTGACTTGAGCGTCGGAGTTTTACCATCGAAATACCTTTCGACAATTTTTTGCAGGTCTTATCGATCAAGATCATCCAATGGATAATCATCTCGTTCGAGTCAATAAGGCCACTATCTGTGGAGTAAAACCCATGTCCAACAATATATATTACTTGCTTCATTACCGGCCTTCCAAAATTCCACAATCTCTGAGCATCTAGATCACTAAACATTGTAGTGAAGTTGAGAACTTAAGACTTGAATCAAGTTGAGCCAGGTTTGGATGCTTACCATTTGTATCGTGATCTTAAACAAGTGGAAGACTAGAATCTCGTCCTTGTTCTTCTTAGACCCATATCAACTTGAATTTTCATCATGATCTAGATTTTTTTGAATTAGAGCAGAAGAACACATTTGCCAAGTAACCCTCTTCCCATTGATCACAAAATCTTAAGAGTCTGAGAGTGAAGAGAGGAATTAAAATTATAGAATGATTGGGTTTTGGGAATGGATTAATTAATTCAATTTTTAAGAAAATTTATAGCATAATATTTAGTGGCTGAAATGATTTTTTTGGCCAAAAGATGAAGTTTCTGTTCAATGAGAAACAAAGAATCTTTTGAATAAGAAACAAAGAAGAAGAGGAATTAGTATCCTCAATATTTTTAAAACCTTACCGAAT